>VMDO01001311.1:62014-217161 GCA_007922755.1 Pedetes capensis
CTATTGTCAGTGCTTCTCTGCTGTTCATAGGGTTTTCAATGGCAGATTGATTTTTGGGAGGGGGTTGCCAGGTCCTTCTCCCAAACCTACAGCTTCTGGTGTTCCCAGGCGGTCTCCCATCCAGGTACTAACCAGGCCTGACCCTGCTTAGCTTCCGAGATCTGACGGGATCGGATGCCACAGGGCTACAGCTGCAGGCAAGCAGAAGGTATAGCAAGTGCAAATTCCCTGGAGCTGAGATGTGCATGGAGACCTAGAGAAACAGAAATAGGCAGTTATGGCTGGAGGAAAGTAAACAAGGTAGGGAACAGCATGCTGAGGAAAGGTCAGACAAATTGAGGATGAAAGGTTTTGTGTCATTTTAAAGACTTTGTGATTTCCTTCTAAGGGAGGTTAGAACTCACCAGAAGATCCTGAGTACAAGAAAAATGGCATATTTTATCCATAAATTTTAAAAATGGAAGTACATAATGCCTGTAGTGATCCACTCAAGAACCCCAAGATTAGTATAAAGATTATTTAAAACTAAAGACATTTGGGATTCAGTAGACACCAAATTAAAAATCAACAACAACAACAACAACAATAAAAAAAAAAAAAAAAAAAAAACCTTTCTGTTAATCTAATGCTTCCCTTTATCTGACTAAAAGCTGAAATGCCTAGAAAAACAAGGTTCCCCAAGTTTCCCTCTTCTGGTGGCTTTCATTTCCAGGAAGGAAACCAAAAGTAAACCTACCCTAAATCCCCTCGCCAGGGAGTTTTATGACCATGAAACAAACAGAACAACCAAGCCAGCACTCCCAACTGCTACAAAATAAATAAATAAATAAATAAATAAATAAATAAAAATTAACACACACTTTATCTCTAGAAACTATCATTCCTAAAGAAACTCACTTGTTCTTCCAAGACACATTTCCTCCCATTCCTTACTAGATTAGGTACACAAAAGCCTCTAACCACTTAGCAATCTACTTGCGCTCAAATAAAATATTTCTGCTGTGAAATCTGTCTTTTACCAGTTTTAATTCACAAGTCCCCATGAACTGAAAGTAACAAGGTAGAGGAAAAGTTTTCTCTCTAGTACATCAAATCTAGCAATGATCATCTCTTTCAGAAATAACCATATTTCTGAAAGCATGGCAAAATTACAACTTTGAAAATGAGTAACTTAGTAATAATATGGGTAAGGAATATTAATGTTTGAGATGATGATTTAAGAATATTTTTCACAGTTTTACTCATTTATTGGAGAAGGACCTGGCAATCCACTCCCAAGGCAATCCCGAAACAGTCAGCCATTGAAAACCCTATGAGGGTCGCTATGAGTCGGATACCGGCTCGACAGCACCTAACAACAACAACAACTCACTTATTATTTAAAAGAAATGGCTTAGTACGTAGGAATCAAGCTAGTTTTCAAGCACAGAGGAGAGTGGTCCAGTGGGTAGAACGGTCAGGTTCACAGGGATGAATATCTAGATCAGGAGGACTGGATTTAGATTCTGGCTCTGTGCCCTTTCAAATGCCCAATCCTTCTCACCCTTGATGTACTCACCATAAAATGGAAGGAACACATCTACCTCATCTGAATATTTTGATGTAACCAAAGCACTCACACAGACCTGAGAGTTCATAGGCTGAACTCGAAAAGTGAGATCTGTTTGTTTTATCTCCAAGCATAGATTCAGCCAGGCTTTCTTCAAGGAATGATCAAAATGTGCTAATAATTTGCAACATGTATTAGACACAAATCCTGTGTTCTTCCAGGCCCCCATTTCTGTTGGTCATCGGTTATATCACCAAATCTCAAACTGATAGAAATCATGAGGTTTTGTTCAGACTACCAAAACAAAAAGATGTGTTTTGCATCTAACTCATTCCCAGGGTTTTATAAATTCATCTCTCTGCAGGCAAACCCATGATCCTTCCGTTCTCTCAAGGTTTCAGTCAGGATCTAATAAATCAGCTAACAATCTGATTTTAAAATGCAGGATTATTAACTGAGATTTGAGAACCAAGAAGAAAATCTTGATGTTGCTGGAAAGGTAACAAATATATTTTACATAAACACCAAGTTCCGTGTGTCAATTTTTAAAACATTCAAATGCATGAATTTTTCCATGTGTAATACTTACCTGTCAACACAATTTCTCTCCACAGGAGAATATTACACAGACATTATTTTATCATTAAGGAAAGCCTCAGCCACTGGCATTTTACATTCTAGTTTAAATGACAATTATAGTGTTTGTTTTTTGAGTGGGAGGAATAAATAACTTTACCATCCCCTAGTCTATATGTCCTCGCTAGAGAATGTCAACTTAGCCCAATTACATTTATCTTTCGTGTAGGGAAATAGCAAGGTTTGTTCCACATTGGTGCTATGTATGTGCATAGAAATTTCACTGTTTAATTTTCACGTCTGGAAGGAGAGAAGCTTATAATTATGCCATGAGGTATAACTATAATTAGGTTTTCTAATATCATAGGTATCCCTATGATCCAATTGTAAAATAACAGAGAGTTCTGGTACTGTGTTTGCTATTCAGTTAGCTTTACTTCCCCTCTTGAACCATTGCATTCTTCAGAACTCAGGAAGCCTGAGAAAAAGAGTATATATGAAAAGCTTGTTTTTTAAATAAAGAAGCTAAGCTTATACAATTCTTATTAGTGGTTAGCACTGATGAGAAGTTCATAATACTTGGTGACATTTAAAAATCACTTTTATGGGCTGGTGGTGTGGCTCAGATTTAGAGCGCTTGCCTACCATGTTCAAGACCCTGGATTTTTCCCCCCTAGCACAGGGGGGAAAAAATCACTGTTATGGCTATGAGTTATATCCAGAAAAAGGTGTTAATAGCAAGTTTGGATTAAATAAATTTCACCTTATTACCTCTCCTTATGCTAGTAAGACTGCAATAACACAACTTGCTATTTGGAGCTGTACAGTGTACTCTGCACGTGCTCTTTTATGCTCTGTTTTGCAAAAAAATAAACATAAATGAGAAAATCTCTAATAATTTTATTCCAGAACATTTCAAGAGCCAATTGCAATCAAACATACCCACTGCATTCCTAAAAGCCTACAAACCATGCACTTTATACATTCAAAATACCCAGTCATATGGGATATAGTAAAGCTGTATTAAAGAAAATAACTTACTAGGAAATACAGGAATAGAGCTTCAAATAAAAGGGATTCCTTAAATGACAGTGATTCTTAGTTTCTAGGATTATCTCAGGGAACAAAATTAGAGAATCCATTTAGAATTCTCTAAAGGAAATGGCACCTAACAACAACAAAGGAGAGAAATTTTTCCTGAGTATATGTAAATATAAGAAAGAAGTTCACCAGTCATTTTAAGTTGATCTCCATAAATGTGAAACACTCATTTCTCATATAAAAACTACAGGGAGGCATTTAGCATTTAAATAGACAAAATGTACTATGTTTATAGTGTTGGGCACTTTTCATGATCTGACCTAATGATAAAAAATCGGCAAAGAGGCAGATACTAAAAGATAGAATTTTTAAGTAATAGATATGCCCAGGTAAATATCTATGTTAAATATCACTTTGCAGTCCTTTTGTGTTTCTGGAAAATAACACGTTTCTAACTTTTCAAATGATTCCTTTTCCTTATATAAAAGTAAGTATTGTTATCATGACGTTACTCCTAAAATCTTTAGTTTGATATCTAAAAAAAAAAAGGTCAGTGGGAAAAGAGAAAGTTTTGTCCTTCATTAAAAATAAATCAAGCTATAGTGAGGTTTCTAAAGATTTCTTCTTTTTCCTAAAATATATATGAAGCCAGTCATGAAGAATTTTTCACAGAAGAGGACTCAGTGCAATTACAGATTCTGAAACTAAAGAAACAAATGTGAGCCACTTAGGAGTCTAAGGCTCAGACATATCAGTGTGTCCTCTTTCAGAGTTTTGTTTTGTTTGTGTTTCGTTTATTTGTTGTTTGTTTATTTGCTTGGAGAGGGAGGTAAAGAGTTAAGGGAGTCTTCATTGAGATTTTAAGGTTCTTAATCTTCCCCTCTCCCTCTAACCATATATGCCCATCAGCTGTTGTTAGGTGCCGTGGAGTCGTGTCCAACTCATAGCGACCCTTATAGGGTTTTCAGTGGCTGATTGTTTCCAGGATTGCCTTGGGAGTGGATTGCCATGTCCTTCTCCCATTTTTGTGTTGCTGGGAATTGAACTCGGAACCTCAGAGACTGCAGAGTGGTGCTCTACAAACTGAGCTAATTCTCAGCCCTTATATCCCCAAAATTCCAAGAAGTAGCCCATGTGAAAACTGAAGCATAAAGATGAGATGATTTGTCAGTCATCCTGTGAGTCATTGTTCTAATGTGCTCTCTCCTGCTCAATGCTTAAAAGTTAGGACTGTATTTGTGTAAAACTAGTTTGCAAGAGGAAAACTCTTCTAAAAACAAGCTGAATCAAGACTGCCAACAACAAAGGGTTATGTAGCTAGCTTAAGCATCAGCCAGCAATATGGAGGAAAAGGGGACTGAAGATGGCTCCTGCAGTTCCACCATGATGAATCTATTTTCAGATAGATTCCATACCATACCCATGCCCTCGAGCCATTTACAAAACAAAGATCCTAGGCACACATCACGTCAGGTGCCCAGAGCTGGGAGCCCAGGGTGATGTCACACTAGGCATGCCCTAGTTTGAATAAAACTAGAGGGAACACCCGTCCACTCTCTTTTTCTGTTCCTCTTTTAGCATCTTTCTCTCTGGCCTTCTTCTCTTCTCTCTCCAGCAATCATGTGTGCTTCTCTCCCTTCTCTCAGGCCCATCATCCTCTCTGTCTATCCAAGGCACCTTTCTTTCTAAAAGCCTGCTTAACTCTCCTGTTCTCTGGTTTCTTTACCTGCCTCTAGGTAATAGAAACATCCTTATGCTGATTAACCCAAGGAATACACAATTTTCCAAGTTCCTTTGTAGATCTACCTAAGCTTCTTCAGGTGCCTCAATTTCCCCCATAATTATTCCTTAAATGTGTATTATCTTTAATAAACATACTCTATAATTTCTGTATCAGGTATAAATTCTTTTATATGCCAAATACAGGGCTGAGGTTTTGCTGCCAGTTTCCCAGACCCATGCTCTGGACTTGCCCGCCCACACTCCTCACTCTCCCCATAACAAAAGCACAATGGAAATTTCCTGCCTCCCCAATAAAAGGGGACAATGCTGATGTGGATGAAGAAATAATCAATTTGAGACTCCATTTTGAATTCATAATTCCATAATCTAATCTTATATCAAATCTCTGAAAAAACTGTATGACTGATAACGCCAGCTAGGTCTACAACAACTAGTCTTTTATCCATCTTCTGGATATTACCATGACAATGGCCATTTGGTGATACCTCAAAATTCATTTCCCAATCTATAATAAAAACATTACCACTGGGGGGGAGGAAGTGCACAAGAGGGAAAGGGCAACATATCTATGCAATGTACAATGAAACGCATACATGGAAATGTCACAATGAAATGCAAGTCAGAATGAAACACATTAAGTTGTACATTAAAAATATCCAATAAAAAAAAAAAACATTACCACTGGTAAAGAATAGGAATATTACTAAAAGATCCAAGTCATACAACATTTATTTGTTAAAATATTTATGTGGTTTGTTAAGATACAGAAATGATGGTTACTGCCGTTTGTTATTTCCAGGTGGCTAAAGGAAATACTATTAAGCCATTTACACATGTGTGTGTATATGTCAGAAATCTTACAGTTAGGCACATAAGAAATCAGAAATCTATTGTCTTATTAGTTTGATTATAAAGTATCCCCCAAAGATCGTGTGCTTTAACATTCAGTCCCCAGCTAGTGGCATAGTACTGGGGGTTATGAAAAATTAGAAGGCCAGTCTTAGCTTTATGGAAGAGATGTCAGGTTTTACCTTTGTGGAAGTGATACCACTGGGGGACAGGCCTTTACAGGGCCCCCACCCCATACCTAAGGCTAGGGTTTCATGCCATGAGGTTGGCTGAAACAGGCCTTGCCACTGCCATGCCTGCCCTGCCACCGTCATGGACTGATCTACTAATTGTGAGCTCCCAATAAAGCTCTTGCACTATGTTTGTTTTGGTTGGTCCTTTTTTCTTTTCTTTTCTTTTTTTTTTTTTTTTTGTGGCACTGGGGGTTGAACTCAGGGCCTCATGCCTGCATGCCCTGCAAGTACTGGACCACTGAGCTGTACCCCCAGCCCATTTTTTTGACTTTTTGAGACAGGGTCTCGCTAAGTTATGCAGACTGCCTCTGGTCTCGAACTTGCGATCCTTCTGCCTCCACCTCCCAAGCCGCTGGGATTACAGGAACGCGCCACTGCGCCGGGTGATTGGTCTTTTTTTCTGTGACAGTGATAACAGCTAAGACAGAAAATTAGTACCGGAGAGTGGGGTCTTTGCTGTGAGGAAACTTGACCAGCTGGTTATTAGGGCATGATTGGAACTTGCTTAAGGGAGGATTTTAGAAGAGTCTGGAGATGTGGGTGAGAGAAGGCGTGGAGGGCTTGAGGAGCAGTTCTGGTAAAAGAAACATCAGAATGCTGCTGCCAATGGAAATGCAGATGGGGCTCACAGAGTTTTAGAGGAAAATGAGGGCTCTACTGGACATTGAACTAGAGGAGATCAGTATTATATTCTAGCAAAGAGACACACCTGAATTTTGTCCATGCCCTAAAGATTTGAACGAGGCTGAGTTTAAAATTTATGAACTCATTAACTTGGAGTAGGAAATATCACATGGGCAATGAGATGTAGGCAGCATGGCTTGGTTACTGCTTACTACGTTCAGCAAGATTTACAGAAAACAGAGTAAAAGGCACAGAAAAGGGATCTGAAAAATATGCAGTTTTGTCTAAGGTTACTGTAGACAGGGCTAGTTTGACCAGGAGGTCTTAATTGTTAAAAAGATAGTCCACAAGCAGCAATCTTTTCACTAGGACAAAAGAAATTCCCTAGGGGCACAGGAGGATTTGGCTAGACCCCTCCCATTTAAGGCTCCAAAAGGTGAAAAGGGAATGTCTGAAAAGCTGTCTCCTCAATGCACTCCTGAAAAGCAGCCATCCAGGAAATAATTTCTCCACCTGGACATACAGAGGCCACTGCTGCAGCTGCGGTTCAACAAGGTGAAGCTATCTCTTGAGCCAACAGCAAAACTTAGCATCATTCACATGGTGCTAGTTTCACAGACATGCAGAACCCAAGAGTTAAGAGGTTATGGAGACTGTCACCAACATTTCACAAGATAGCCTGTGAGGCCAGGCAATGTATATAAGGCTTCGATGCTTTTGGAGAACCCCTGAGGGGCTGATGAGTGAAGCTTTGTGGGTGGAACCTATGCAGCAATGGAGACCCCAGGATGTTGGAGATGCCAGCAATGTGAAACCTTTACCAAGGGAAGTTGCCAGAAGCTGCCAGCAAAAAGTGGAGCCAGCCCAATAGGACCCCAAGGATAGTCATGCAAGCCTGTTCGAGCCCAGATGATACCAGATGCCAGATGATGTTGACAGGCAGGTTAGCTTGGGCATTCTCAGGCAATATGGAGGAAAAGGGGACTGAAAATGGCTTCTGCCTTTCCACATAATGAAGACGCCACACGGGTCTCTGAAGACCTTGGAAAGACATTTTCAAATGGATTCCACCCCCTACCTAAGACCTTAAGCCATTTGTAAAACAAGACCCTAGGCTCATGTCACGCTAGGTGCCCAGAGTTGGGTGCCCAGGCCTGATGTCACATTGGGCATTCCCTAGGTTAAATACAACCAGAGGGAACATGTGCCTGCTCTTTTTCCACAAGCTCTTTTCCCTTCTCTCTGCTCTTCTCTCTCCAGCAATCACGTGTGTTTCTCTTTCTTCTCTCAGGCCCGGCATCCTCTCTTTTTATCCAAGGTACCTTTCCTTCTAAAAGCCTGCTTAACTCTCCTGTTCTCTGGTTTCTTTACCTTCTCCTGGGGAATAGAAACATCCTTATGCCAATTCACCCAAGGAACAAAGTTTTTTTCATGTTCTTTTGTAGATTTACCTAAGCTTCTTCAGATGCCTCAGTTTTCCCTGTAATTCTTTAAAGGTGTGCTATCTTTAATAAACCTATTCTATATGATCTAATAGGACTTCTGTGTTGGGTATAAATTCTTTTGTATGCCAGATACAAGGATCAGGATTCTGCTGCCAGATTCCAGGACCTGCCTCTCTCCACTGTCTGCAAATTTCCAGTAACAACATCACAAGTGTCAGATGCCAGACTTAAACTGACCGAGTCTGTTTGTCCAACAGGATATCAGTCTTGCTATGGATCAGTCTTTCCTTTCTGTGCCCTCATGCCTCCTCTTAGGAATGGAAAGGCTTACTCTGTGCCATTATATGTTGGAAGTATGTAACCTGATTTTTGTTTTTCAGGTGTCCACAACTAAGTTCACCTTGCATCTCAGTGAAGACTTGGACTGGGACTTTTGAATATGGATGAGATTAAGACTTTGGACACTCTCAAAATTGGACTAAATGTACCTCACAGTATGAGGTGGCCATGGACCTTTAGGGGCCAGGAGCCAAGTGTCATGGTTTAAATATAAAGTGATCCCCAAGGTCATGTGCTTTAACATTCTGTCCCCAGCTGGTGGCACTGTCTAAGAGGTTATGAAACTTTGGGAGGCAGGTCTTAGCTTTACAGAATTGATGTTACCGGGAGCAGGCCTTTGGAGGGTTTCCTTCCCCACCCCCAGACCCAAATCTCAGGTCTCTCCATTTCTGGTCTGCCATACCATGCGGTTGATTGAAACAAGCCCTGCTGCGGCCACCACCATGCCTGCCCTGCCACCATGGACTTATCCACTAACTGTGAGCTCCCAATAATAAACCTCTTCTTTCATGTTTGTTTCAGCTGTTTTTTTCTGCTACAGTGACGACAGATGACAAATACACATACAATAGAGGATTCGTTTCTCCAGCAGATCTTAAAATTAGCCTACCAACCACAACAAGATTACTCAAAACCAGCATGCTATTATGCCAAGAAAATACTCTATTCCACTCCACTCCACAAGCAACAGATGTATTCAGGAGACAACTTCAGTTGCTGGGCTAGTTGCTAATTCCAAAATATTCTGTATTACAAACCAAAAAATTTCTGTATTCATTACCCCTAATTCTACTTTGATTTCACAATATAAGTTCTTTTTTTTTTTCCCATCCTAGGGGGTTGATCCCAGGGCCTTACACATGCTTTTACAAGTATTCTGCCACTGAGTCATAACTTCAGCTCATTTTTTACTTTTTATTTTGAGACAGGGGCTAAATTATGCAGGCTGCTTCTGGCCTCAAACTTGTGATCCTCCTGCCTGCCTCTGCCTCCTAAGTCACTGGGATTACAGGCATATACTACACAATACCCATCCTAAATGCTGCATCTATGTTTAACGTGACAAATAAGTAATTGCTTATTTCAATGCACAGTCTCTTTCAACCATAATTTCACATAAATTTGCATAAATGTGAAATTACATAAAATATAATAATGTAAAAAAGCTAAAATTTTTATGCAAAATAGTGCCCAATCTGCTTAAAACAATTAATATACTTGCCAGTTGGATCAGGTAAATTAACAGAAAGTGGGAGATTTTATTCCCCAAAAATAATATTTCTTAAGGAATTGAGTCAATGGAAATAACAGCTTGCTTATAGAAAGAATTTAATTCTGGCTCATCTATCCCTGTGGTGCTGTATCATAGCCAAGTAATTGTTACTCCTTAGAGAAAGAGAGGAGAGTTGGATCAAAATGTCTTTTGCCTTCAATCCTGATTTATGATTTCCTCCAAAGAAAAGCACAACTTCTGCCAAGAAAGTAAGGCTTAGTTTTCACATCAGGAAAAAACCAATAGCTATCTTTTTTGCACATAATAATCTCTGCTATTTAGTCCACTCAATTAAAAGAAACCAAATAAAGGAATAAAGAATCTATAGTTCCAGTCAGATCTGCAGAAAATAAGGAATAAGAAATGCCACATTCAGAGCAATTTCCAGAGCTTTATCAGCTCTCCATGAAACAAGCAGTTGTACTTTCTATGACCTGTGCCACAGAAAAGAGGCCCTTTCTGCCACCACTCTCTCTCTTTCTCTCTCTCTCTGAATAACATATTTTCATAAAAGAACCAGGCATGGTGGTGCACGTCTGTAATCCCCATGACTTGGAGGTGGAAGCAAGAGAATCACAAGTTTGAGGCCAGAGGCAGCCTGTACAACTTAGTGAGACACTGACAGTTAAAAAAGGGCTAGGGATGCAGCCCTAAGGCAGAGAACTTGCAATGTATGTGCAAAGCTGTTGGTTCAACCCCCAAGTACTGCAAAAAAAGGAGGGAGAAAAAGGGGGGAGGAGAATCAGGAGGAACTAGCAATTTTGTAAAATCATAGAACCTCATTGTTGCAGGGGCCTGGAGCTAGACGCAAGGCGTGAATAGTTTCTGATTTTGTTTTTTGTTTTTTGCTTTCTTTCCGGGGTTAGGGGAGGGTTAGGAGTGGTTTGAGGCAGGGTCTCCTATGCATCCCTGGCTGGCCTGGAACTCTCAATCCTGGCTCAGCCTCCAGGGTGTTGGGCTTATAGGTGTGTGCCACCACACCCAGCTTGTGAATGTTTTCTGAGGCATCTTGGTTAAGTACCGCCTCCCCTTTGGGAAAGCCTGCCTTCCATGACTTGGAGGGCCTGCCCTATTTGAGGACTGTCCTCAGGGATCACAAAGGACAAGTCTATGACTCTGCTTGGCAATCAGACAAATGCTTTTTAACAGCAGCCCTATTACCCTTTACTCTGAGAACTTCAAAGCTCTGGCTCTTCAAACCATCCGAAGAGGACACAATTTCCAGGCCTCTGGTCTGCATCATCTCCACACCCCAACACCAGAAACATCTCAAATGGACAACATTCGTCTTAAAACAGAGCATATAGAGCTGAGTGCAAGATTGCAGATGCGGAATCCCCCACCAGGAGCACAAAGGGACCATTATCTCCAGACACCAGAGAGTAACTTGCATTAAATCTGCTAACCATGGTTAGCTTCACTTTCTATTAGCAGCCACACTGCAAGCTTGGCTTGTGCTGAACTACAAACCTCATGAAATTTTAATCAAACTAAGTCATCCCTGTTTTTAGCAGTCTTCTAATACATAAATTCACAACATGACATATAACTCTGTTAATTAAGGCTGTATCAGCTTCTGTTTTGCTGTGTCCTCTTCTCCAGATTATTTTATGAATTCTGACTGTCAGCCCTGTCTCTCCCAGCTGTGTTTCAACCACATCTCCCAGCCTGTCACTGATAAAAATGCTGAATAATAACCCTGTAGTGGACATGTCTTAATACCAAATCATCTACTTCCAATGCATGGGGCTAGGATTTAACTCAGTTGGTAGAGCACTGCTCTGCAGTCTCTGAGGTCCCAGGTTGGATTCCCAGCACCTCAAAAATGGGAGAAGGACATGGCAGCCCACTCCCAAGGCAATCCCAAAACAATCAGCCATTGAAAACCCTATGAGGGCCGCTATGAGTTGTACATGACTCGATGGCACCTAACAACAATTACCAGTGCATATCTTTTTACCAAAGAAAATACAAATTTTCTGAAGACAATTGTTTTAAATGGAGCAAACAGCTTCACCAGGGGGAGAAATCTAGCAAATAGCAACTTGTAAGGAAGGAATCATGGTTAAAATAATTGTGTTGGAATGATAAGCTGCTCTCGCTTACACTTTTCTTGATTATACCAAGCTGTGCATTATCCCCATGACTTAACAGGAATCTTAACAGGACTGCCAGCTGATGTCAATGAGTTGCCAGTTTTAAGCCACTTACCATAATATACATCTTTGCACTCTATGTTAACCAGATGGATGTTGTTAAGCAGCCCTTGGTATCAAATTAAATTTTGCTGAAGCACTGGCATTCCTGTAAGATGCCTTTTTCTGCCCTGCTCAGTTTTGTAGGACAGGTTTACCCAAGACACTTCGCAAGAGTTGCTGATAAACTGCCTCTTTATAAACCATTTTCTTGAAAACATATAATTCAGAAAGCGTTCCAGTCATACAGTTAGAAGGCCTAGAGGAGGGAAGAAAAGAGAGAATATCCAAGGAGCCATTTGATCACAGGCCACAGGCAGCTCCCCCTTCATCTGCCTGTTTGCATAGAGTCTCATCCAAAAAGTCCCAAGAAGAATGGGGAATTACTGAGAGGATCAAATCAGGGTAATGTGAATGCCACCGCCTACAGTTGGTTATGTGTACAGAGTCCCTGACCATAAGATCCTAAATAATGGATGACCTTTTTAGCAGCCTTGTCCTATCATTGGTGATAAACTTGACAGACAAGAATTGCTTTCTTTGCAATTCCTAGTTTACCACTCAGAGGAAATCATTTACCTCTAGAGGGTTAGCCTAGTAACTCCGAGGCTGTTACAGGGCTCCTCAAGCACCGCGGACTTTTCCAACATACGCCATACCTCCTAGAGCATATTTAGGGCTGGGGTTTGCCTTAGTTGGTAGAGTGCTGCTCCACACTCTCTGGAGACCTGGGTCTGATCCCCAGCACCACAAAAATGGGAGAAGGACCTGGCAATCCACTCCCAAAGTAATCCTGAAACAATCAGCCATTGAAAACCCTATGAGGGTCGCTATGAGTTGGACCCGACTCAATGGTACCTAACAACAACAACAGATCACATTAGTCCCAGGCACAGAGGAAGCTTCACTGGGTACTCTTGGCTTCTGCAGGCAAATCGTGAAGTTGCCACATACCCGATACATAGGTTGTCCAGCAGAGCAATGGCTTTCAGCCACTGGGTAGCTCAAGAACGGCAGCAGTGAGAAAGGGCTGCAGCAGAACCTATCAAGCAGGGCATAAAACAGCATTCACACAGGGCAGGGGTGAGCACCATGCCTGGCCCAACGGGGCTAGTGATGATAGACGCAGCATTGTTGAGAGCCCACAGGAGAGATCAGTCTAGGTGTTTCACTGTCTTCCTATCATTATAAGCCTGTGTTCATCTGCATTTTCAATCATCCTCTGCCCCTCAGTCCACACAGGGATCAGGGTCATCAACAACAAGGTAAATTGAGAATTATCAGATGAGAGCTGGTGCGCTCAGGGCAGTATGGCTGTAGACAGTTCAGTGTTTTCCAATGAGTTAAGTGGCAAAGATTCTGTTTGGCCAAACTTCAGTCAAGCTACTAAGCCTTCTAGTAGGTCCATCTGTGCACTTTCTTCTAACATCCAGTCTTAGCAAAGAACCCAGCTTAACTGTTTTAGTGAGAATCCTCCATGCTCAACATAGGATCACCCTCTATGTCTGATCGGGTGGGTTCCTCATCCTCCACCATCCCTCAGTGACATCTAATCACCCTGGCCTGTCTTCAGGAAGATCCTGTTTCATCAGTTTAGCCAGAACCCTCCCTTATCCCTGATGTTTCCTCTTAGTTTTCCACCCACTAAGCTACCCTACCCTACCCTTACCCTACTCCTTGGCTATCGATTCTCCTTTTCCCATTCTGCATTTGGCATCAAGACCGATCCCTCACCCCCACTGCAAGGTTCCATTACCTTGGTCCCTACAATAATCACAACAGTCCTAAATAAAGTCTTCCTTCCTGTGCTTCAGTAAGTATCACTGCAGTTTTTTCCTCCTTTAACATCTAAGTTCAGAGTTATGAAATGAGTTAAGGCCTGAACTAGAGGAAAGGAGAATCTTTTTCTTCCAAGAAACATAGCCTTGGAATCACAACTAGAATTCCACCTCTTGTACAGTGAGCTGAATATGCACACATTTTTCCTCTTCCACCCTCAGCCTTATCTGCCCCTTAGTCCTGCCCTCAATACTCCACTGCAGCTCGGCTTCTCTCAAAGCAAGGAGAACAGTTGTACTTTGCCCCAGGCATCCCTCCAATAACCCTATACTTAGTGATAGCAATCCTGACTGCAAGGGAGGACAAAGACGCTGGACTCTGGCTCTGGAGTTGACAATAAGTCTCTCTATTCAAAAGATGTGGAGGAGAAATGGCCACAACACTTTCCCTTTGAAATGCAATCTGTGGACAATCAGAATTTAAAATATAGCATCTATTTCAATTCATTGACAACAGAACTCAGAGAGCAACGAATTCAACATTTGACATTAGGCAGGCACCCTGGTGAATTAGAAGAAAACCTGCATTCAATTTGTTTAGAAATGTTCAAGACAAAAGAATTTTAGGACCTGAGAAGTTTGGGAATATTTAATCCTCCTGCCCCTCGATTTAAAGATGAACAAACAGGGAGTGGGGGCAGACACATACCTGTAACATTATTTGTTACTCAGACTATGATTCTATGTTTCACGGGCTCTTTCAGTGTCTTCTATTCTCTTTCTACTTTCTACAGACCACAGTCCATCAAATTTTATTTTTATTTTTTAATTTTAATGTACAAAGATTGTACATATTGGGTTGAGAATATAGCTCAGTGGCAGAGGACTTGCTGGCATGTGAAAGGACCTGGGTTCAATATGCAACATCACAAAAAAAGTTATACATATAAATTTATCATGTGCAATATGATACTTTGAAATATGTTTTGATGATTAAAAAATCCATTTTTACAAATTCTGCTTCATTTCAAGATGGCAGCTTGATGCACACAGTCTTCACATCCGTTAGCAACTTATCAGCTTGAGATCGAAATAATTAATCCACTAAGGATTAGGTCTGCAGCCATACCACCTTGGCATCTGATCCCACCTACTCTCATAAACTAACCCAGGTCAGCCTGGTTAGTTCTTAAATGGGAGCCAGCCTGGGAATGCCCCGTGTTGCAGCCTAGGGAGAAGGAATCTACTCCTGAAACAATCCTCCACTGAAAACCAATGAATACCACAGAAGCACTAACAATAGTGCCAGGCATGGCACAGTGTTGGGGAGTGTTTCATTCTGTTGTACTTAGGGTTGCTCTGAGTTGGACTTGACTTCAGGGCACCTAACAACAACAACAACAAGGAAATTAAAGAAACTTGAAATGCCAAAAGACTGAGTTGTTAAAAAGATAGGCTGGCCAGTGCATGAGTACTGAGCAGGGATGGTGCTTTCCCAGGACCCAAAAAGGCATGACAACACTACAATGATAAAAAGACATACCTGGCCATTCATCTACACAAATTACACAATGTTACCAAATAATGTTTTGTTTCTACTTTTCTTAAATTTCTAAGAACTATGCAGCCATCCTCCTGGATCTACATCAGCCATCTAATTTACAATGTTCCTTTTAAATCACCTTAAGTGCTCTTCGGAAGTGGAAAAGATGTGAATTATAAATAAAGCCAGTTCCTTCATGCCAGCTCCTAATGCCAGGTTTAGAGACATGGTACTAGCAGAGGTCTGTAATGTAGGGCAACCATGATTATTTTTAGCAGCATAGTGGTGAGGGATGGAGAGACAAACATTCCCATCTCAGTTTAGGTGCCAATCCTTTGGGAATTCTTCCTGATCCCCACAATGGGTTGGGTGCCCATACAGAGGACTGATGACTCCTCTATCAGATCACACGATTCTGGAGCCCGGACCAGGTCTGTCATGATTATAAATAAACTTGACTCTCTGGGTACAGAGTTTACTTTTAGTACTAGTTGTGTGGCCTTGGGAAGGTAGTCTGCATGTCAGTTTCTCATCTGAAAATGAGAATAAGAGTATCTCAGTTTCCTTGTTTGGAAAAAAAAGAACAGCAGTGTCTGCCTTATAGTGGTTACAAAGATTAAAAATGCTCTTATGAATCTAAAGAAAGTACTACCACATTAGAGTAGCCAATAAACACTTATTATTATTGCCACTCTTAAGTCTTACACATGGTAGTTGTGTCTTGTGCTTGTTTTATCTTTACCAGTTAGATAGCAAGTTGTATGATGGGGGGATGGGGTAAAATCTAGGCTCTGCCACTTACCACATTTCATTAATTAAAAGGAAGTATCAAGCTGGGTGCAGTGGCGCATGCCTGTAATCCCAGTGACTAGGGAGTCAGAGGCAAGAGGACAGCAAATTTGAGACCAGAAGCAGTCTGCATAATTTAGTGAGACCCTGTCTCAAAACGTAAAAGCAAATGAGTTGAGGGTGCAGCTCAGTGGTACAGCACTTGCAATGCTACAAGCATGAGGCCCTCCCTGGGTTCAACCTCCAGTACCACACACACACACAAAAAAAGGAAATGTCTTTTCACATTTCAACACCTTATATATTGGAATGTATCTTACAATCAGTGGTGTAGACATCCCAGATGGCGTGGTTTATTGAAATATCAAGGACCGAGAATGGAAACCCTACTCAAGGACGGTATGTGGGTACCCAGAACCCTTTGCAAGGACCTGCAGCTGTCCAGCCCATATGTGGGGCCATTTATAGAGTCCGTTCCCGGGAGAGGCTGAGCCCAGCTTCAAAGCTTGTACAACGAGGCCTGAGAGTATAGGGAGGGGCTTTTTACAAATTCAGTTAAAGCTCTTGGCATGTAATAATAACTTTGAGCACATATTCATTATACTCAGCTAAACCTTTCACAATAACTCATTTTTTTTTTTGAGATCCAGCATCTAAGTCACATCCAAGTAACAGAAGTCTGCCTCATTCCAAAGCCTGTCCTTAACCTCTGTTTCCAGCCTCTCAGAGACATTATGCAACACCAGTGGAAAGGAAGCAAAGCTCTCCTACACTTCAAAGTCCCAGCCTCCAAACAAGGCAAGAGCATTCTCCTGGGGAAGCACATCAGATCCTCCTACTCCTGATGAATGGACAGGCCAAGTTGGGGCAGAGGGGTGGGGCAGTTCAGAGTAGAGTGAGTGAGAGTTTCCAAGCCCAACCGGTCCTGCCTTTTTCCTAGGACTCTAGGACTCTAGCCAGTTCTAACTGACAACATTTTTTATTTGACATTTTTCCATTTCTTATCCTGATTTATTTCCCAGATCGCCAGGCAACACTCTGCAGGTCCTTCTGGTCCTGCTTTTTCTTGATAGACTTCCTTCATCATTTTTTTTTTTCTAGTTGTTCAAAAGTTTCTCTCCTACCGATAGTCTTTCTCTGGACAGCACCACACTTCCTTGGCTAGGAAACTCTGCTTTCTTCCTTTGCAGACATGAGTCACAATGAAAAGACACAGCTGGAGATTCCTCATCCACACTGGACAAGAGGTAATGCCTATACCTCCAGCATGCCAGTAAGTACACATGTACAGGCATGTCAGATAGACGGAGAAGTAAGAGGAAGATATGCTCCAGGTCAGAACCTTCTGCTCTTTGCATTCTTGGGTCATCACCAAGGGCCCTAAGGATCACACAGTGGAAGACCATCAAAGTCAAGCGCTCCAGCATACAGTGCACATGTCTAAGAGGTTTCTTTTTAGCCTTTTCTCCACAGCGGAATCACTGTGCTTCATAACTTCCTTTTCATCTGAGGAAACCTCCAGAGCTCTCTATTCTGTGCCATCTCCTATTTCTAGCCAAGACAATAAACCAGCTGGCAGATCATCTACTCCACGTTCAATGACCAAATCATCACATCCCTCCGAGAGGTTAGGGGATAGCTGTTTTTATACAAATCCTGTCACAAATCCTGTCAGTTTGAGGCTGTTCAGTTTCTGAATAAAGAACAGTGGGCTGGGCTCAATGGCTCACACCTATAATCCCAGCAACTTGGGAGGCAGAGGCAATTGGATTGCAGGTTCAAGGCCAGGGGCAGCCTGTGTAATTTAGCAAGGGCCTGTCTCAAGATAAAAAGTAAAACATGGCCTGGGAGTACAGCTCAGTGGTAGAGTGTTTGCAAAAGCATGTGCAATGTCCTGGGTTCAACTTATTGTTGTTGTTGTTAGGTACCATCGAGGCAGTATCTGACTCATAGCAACCCTATGTACCACAGGTGAAACACTATTGTCAGTACTTCTCTGCCATTCATAGGGCTTTCAATGGCAGATTGATTTTGGGGAGTGGGTTGCCGGGTGCTTCTCCCAAGGCTACAGTACTTGGTATTCCCAGGCGGTCTCCCATCCAAGTACTAACCAGGTCCAACCCTGCTTAGCTTCTGGGATCTAATGGGATTGGATGACAGTGCTATGGCTGCATGCTCAACCCATCAGTACCACAAACAAAAGAAAAAAGAGGAAAGAAAACAAAAGAAAAGAGAGAAACAGAAAGAAGGAAGGAAGGAAAAGAGAAAGAGAGAAAGAGAGAAAAGAGAAGAGAAGAGAGGAGAGGAAAGAAGAGGAGAGAAGAGGAGAGGAGAGGAGCTACCTTATTTTCTACTACATACTTAATTATTGTTAGGTGCCCTGAATTCAGTCAGATCCCACTCATAGTGACCCCACACACAACAAAGTGAAACACTCACCCACTCCCCAACACTGTGCCATGCCCAGCAGTATGTCAGAGTTTCTCTGCTATTCATAGGGTTTATAATGGCTGATTGTGTCAGGATTGTTTTGGGAGTGTTTTGGGAGTGGGCTGTCAGGTCCTTCTTCCGTTTTACGTAGTACTAAGGATCAAACCCAGAGCCTTGGAGAGCACAGAGGAACACTCTTATCAACTGAGCTAAACCCCAATCCCTGCACCCATAATAAACAGGTTAGTAATGTCTTCCACAATTTGGTATTACAGAGCTCCTGAATGGCAATGCGTATCAAGGCACAGAATACAAGAGCTATCTAGGAGTTGAGGGGGACTCACTGGGAAGTCAAGTTCACTGGTCAGAACATACACATCATCATCATCTCTGCTCTGTGCCAGGACCAATTATCAGGCTTTACACCTAAACTTTGAGATGATAGTGAGCAGACCCAGGACCTCCTTCACATACAGTTGTTCTTGTTGTTCGATGCTATCTAGTTGAGTCCAAATCATAGCGACCCTCATAGGGTTTTCAATGGTTGATTATTTCAGGATTGCTTCGGGAAGGGATTCCCACACCCTTCTCCCACTTTTGTGGTGCTAGGGATCAAACCCAGGTGCTCAGAGAGTGCACAGCAGCACTCTACTGACTGAGCTAAACCCCAGCCTTTTAACATACTTCTTGCTGTTGTTGTAAGGTGCCATCAAGTTAGTGTCCAACTCACAGAAACCCTATGTACAACAGGCAAAATAGTACTGTTAGTGCTTCTCTGCTTTTCAGAGGGTTTTCAATGGCTGACTGGCTTTTGTTGGGAGTGGGTTGCCAGGTCTTTCTCCCAGCACCTGGTGTTCCCAGGTGGTCTCCCATCCAATACTAACCAGGCCCGACCCTGCTTAGCTTCTGAGATCAGACAAGATGGGATGCCACAGTGGTACAGCTGCAGGCATTAACATACTAGGAGACAGGAAACACAGAAGGAGAATTGTGTTCATGTTTGCAGATATGACTGAATCTGTGGTTGGGAAAGAGATTATGTATGATTTACATATGACTTTGGCCTTGTTCACTCACCCCACTTATACCACAAACCCTGCCAGATAGTTTCAGAAATTTGCTGAGTACAACTGGCTTTTAGAAATGCCAGAAAACTGGTTAATTTTTTCCCCAAAGCATATTGACTTATCCTTTGCCAACAGAACTCCTAAATACTTATCCTCAGCCATTACTAAAATATCTTATTAGGGATTTTGGAACTTCAACAGAAGCTATAATCTCCTATATGTGTCCTCCAACCCTGAGATTCCCTAGAAGACTTTGGGTTTGATATTTTCTGTGCCTTACCTGCTTGCTTACCTTTTGTGGTAGTGACCCACCAGTTCTGTAAATTCCACATAAATTAAATATTCCAGAAACAATTGTACTTACACAAACATAGAATTAATATTAGGAACATGCAGTAATTCATTAATTTGAAGTCAGCAACTTCATAAATATAGAGGTTAGGCCTGCTATCCCACAATCAAGTATAAATATTATCCAAGTAGCTCATGGATATGTGTTGTTTAATAATTAACAAAGGAGTTATGATCTCTTCCTTTAGTTAAAATCAATAGTGTTACCATATACTAGCCTGCAGCTGTACCACTGTGGTGTCCAATCCTGTCAGATCCTGGAAGCTAAGCAGGGTTGGGCCTGGTTAGTACTTGGATGGGAGATCACCTGGGATGCTGTAGGTGCTGTAGGCTTGAGAGCAAGGCCCAGCAACCCACTTCCAAAAGATAATCAGCCATTGAAAACCCTATGAATAGCAGAGAAGCACTGACAACAGCATTGTACATAGGGTCGCCATGAGTCGGACACCGACTCCACAGTGCCTAAGAACAACCACCATATACTGTACTCCTGGTATTCTCTATTATTTCTTTCCCAAGGGGTTAGATTCTTTGGGTCAGGGTACTGGACATACTATATTGCTCCATCTAATCCTTATTTGAGAGTCAGTGCATCCATATTTGGTTGTTGATGGCTATCAAGGCTGGCCTGCAGCCAGCTGTAAGACATGGTGGCCCTGAGCAAAGTGATGCTGCCAGAAGGGAGTCCAGCTGCCCACAGCTAGCTAATGCAGGCATACAAAAGTCCAGCTCCATGCTTCAGTTGAGGGCAACTGTGAAGGATTGTAGTGGTTACTTTTGAGTCACTGTGACCAAATACTTGATTGTTGTTGTTGTTAGGTGCCATCAAGTCAGTCTCCAACTCATAGCAATCCTACGTAAAAAAGGCAAAACACTATTGTCAGTGCTTCTCCACTATTCATAGGGTTTTCAATGGCTGATTGTTTTTGGGAGTTGGTTGCCGGGACCTTCTCCAAAGCCTACACCAGCTGGTGTTCCCAGGCAGTCTCCCATCCAAGTACTAACCAGGCCTGACCCTGCTTAGCTTCCGAGATCTGATAGGATCGGAAGCCACAGTGCTACAGCTGCAGGCAAATACTTGCTAGAAACAACTTAAAGGAGGAAATATTATTTTGGCTCATGGTATCAGAGGGTTCAATCCAAGGTTGCTTGGCCCCATGAGCTTGGGTAAAATACCATGGCAGTGGGAGTTAGTGACAGAGGAGCTTCTTCACCTCACTGTGGACAGAAAGCAACGAGGAAGTAGGAAGGGGCCAGGGACTAAATACCCCCAATGACCTACATCTCCTAGCTATGCCCCACCTACAAAAGTTTCCAGAACCTCCCAAAATAGCACCACCTTCTGGGGACCAAACTTTCAACATATGAGCCTGTTAGGGACATTTCATAGACAAACTATAACAAGAGACATTGGAAATGCAGAGCTTTCCACAGGAGCAGCTGGGGCCTCAGCTGCAATTGTACTTGCTAGTCAGTATGTCCTGGTTCTTGGGAGCTCACCCCTAAAATCGTGAAGCACCAAACTCCTGCTTTCAGAGTCTGCTTCTAGCAAACCCAAGCTAGGATATGTGGTGGCTAGCTAGGTGCAGAGATCACTTTAATTGTGCTGAGAAAGTCACCAGCTCCTTCAGAGGTCCTATGAAAGCTGATAACAGTCTTTGAAAAATACTTGTCATATGTCCACTGAATTAAAAACTACCAACGTTTGATAATGAGCTCAGATCTCTTTCTGAACACCAACCCAAGCCAATAAGTAGGGGCAGGCATTACATAATGCACAAGAGTAATGTAAATTCACAAGTCAGCGCAGGGAGACACAGCTAGCCTGGTTATTTGCACGTTATATCAAGTGGCACTGTAAACTACCACCAGGGCAAAGGATGCCAGAGCTGGGGCTGCCAATCTTCACCATTACAAACATAAGACATGTTCACTTTACAACCTCAGATCCTAGCAGATCATCTTTCTAAAGCTACCTGGAGAGAACAGCTCCACATCCAAGTATGAAATTGGGTCCTCAGCCAGGCAAATTGCAGGTTCAAGGCCACAGGCAGCTTGGGTAACTTAGTAAGACCCTGTCTCAAGATAAACTATAAAAAATGGGCTGAGGGTACAGCCCAATGGTAGAAAGCTTTCAAAGTATGTGTGTGTGAGGTCCTGAGTTCAACCCCCAACTACCACAAAAAAAAAAAAAAAAAGAGAGAGAGAGAGAAAGAGAGAGAGAGAGCGCAACAAAGTCCTGAACACCTCAGTCACAACATTCCAAATTTTAGTAGAAGGGCATGCACAATGCTTGGAGCTGACAGGTTATTGACTTTGTGGTATATATTGCATCCCCAAGATAGTTGATGGCAGGAGATCCTGCACTGCCTTTCTCAGTGGGGAGCACCTTCTTCCAAAAACCTCAAGGAATTACCCAGGATTCATATAGGCTCCTGTCCAGTTTAAGGCACAGGAATGGAAAGAGTGTTGTCACAGCACTGGAAGTCAGAGAAAAGCAGTGTCTATTTCTTATTTTCAGTTTAGGGGCAGAGTGCTAAAAAAAATAGAAAATAAGCTGGGAGGTGTGGTGCACCTCTGTACCCCCCCCAAAAAAAACAAAGAAGGTAGAAAATGCATTCCATATGAAAACTCAGCTTAAACTCACTCCTGCCTATGCCGCCTCATGCTTTATAGCATTGTACACCTGATCTCACCCTGAAAGTCCACCCTATGAAGGCTGGCCTGATATTATTAGGTTAACTTTATAACTGGTTAAGTGACTTGTCCAGGATCACACAGCTCATCAATGTTGGGATCAGACTGCGAGATTCTTAGTTCAGGCTTCTTTCTATATATTTCTCCAGGCTTGCATTGAAATCCCCCAAAACTTGGCCCTCCCTTCTACCTGTATGACTCCCACCTTCCTACTACAGATCAATATTTCATATGAACAAGGACTATCAATGATACAAGGTCCTAACAAGGCCATAAATCACTATTAAAGGGGTGGGTGTGTCTGTCTCTCTTCTCTCTCTGTCCCTCACTCTCTCAACAATCCAGACTCTATTGATGCAGACCACAACTTTAAAGTACAACTGATAAGAAGTTAAGAGGGTCAAGTTATATGACCACCAGCTTTTAACATCTCTCACTAATCTGCTTCATGTCAATTGCCTATACAGGGGGCAGGGGCAAGGAGAAACAGCTTTAAACAGCTCAGAGATTTCTTCGACATAGTTCTTAGAAAAGCCTTCCATCCCTGATCATCAGGTTTTGCCCACTGTTATATGATGCATTTGGAGGATTTTTTTCATGCCAAGTTGGCATTCTACTTTCGCAATACAAAGATGCTTGCACTGAGGAGATCAGATGGAGATTTTCGTGTTCTCAGGGATTGAGGCAAGCCTCTCCCTGCCTCAGGTAGGTGCATTACAGCTTGTGGGCGTGCTAATGAGAGCTAATCACTCTATTTACTTCATAAGCCAACCAGCCAGCAACAGGACACGCCTGGCAGAACTTGCTGTGTTCTCATATGCACCATCTAGGCTTTGTTTCAAAAGGCTGGTGCCAAAATGATTTGAAGTGATCAGCACAGAGCTGCCCAACTGGATTGTTATCGCAGGATCACAAAGCATATACTTCAGTCCTTCATACCCTGTCAATTAATAGTCCAGTCAGTACCGATTTAATTCCTCCAATTTCTCCTCACTATTATCTCCTTTCTGCATTATTATCACCAATGCAGCATCTCTACCCCCAAATTTCCACTTTGGCTGCAAATTAAGAAATTAAGCAACAGGCTTGGAATTTTAGGGAAAAAATTTCCTACTGACCATTGAAATTGTGGTTTAGTTCAGGTGGCAGAGTGCTTTCTCAGGGTGCTCTGAGGCCATGGGGTCAATCCCCAGCACCACAAAAAATGGTAGAAGGAGCTGGCAACCCACTCCCTAAAAAATCCTGAAAAACAATCAGCCATTAAATACCCTATATGGGGTCACTATGAGTCGGACCTAACTCAATGGCACCTAACAAGAACTGACTATTGAAGTTGGAAGTGGCATTTTACTATGTCCTACTTTGACTTTGCAACAGTCACATGATTTGGCCAACAGTTCACTCGCTTTGATCCTTGAACTCTAGACATGAAAGAGAACTTATAAATCATAAATGTATATAATCACTGATAATTACCTGTATCCATGTCTTAGGGAAGGAATATATACATGGCCGGAATTATATGAAAACTCTAATCTATAAATTTATATAAGTTACATAAAGAAGTTTTCCCATCTTTGTCTCTGCACTCCTGCCAAGATGAGAGGAGAGGTGAGCAACCAAAGGGGACAGATCTGAAATTTCTAGAACAGAAGCAAGGATGTCAGTTATTAGTCCAATAAAGCTCCATCCACATTAACATAACCTTTCCCACTTTACAATACTAAGTTGATTTATTGTTAAAAATATAATCATCACTTCAGGGACAAAAAACAAATGAGGACCAAGATATATTTTAAAGAAGATTGCCAAAGGGTGTCTAACTTTATAACAAAAACACTACATTGGATATAATTCTAAGAGCATTTAGAACTACTTGGCCCAATTTATTAAAATGGAAAAGCCCAAATAAACATATAGGGGAAGTTAAGTGGTAAGATAGACTCATGTTGAATTCTTGAAGCAGAAATGATTTAATATTAGTGGAGTTCTTTTTATGTGGCTAACAAGGTCTAGCATAAGCAACAATCAAATTTTAAATGGCATGAAAAACAAAAATTTACTTAGCCACTTTTTTCTCCAGAATATTTAGCAACTTTGTCTTTTCTTGTGATTTTCCAGTGTTTAAGGCTGTTCTGTGACCCAAATGTTTACAAAGCATGGACAAGTAACAACTCCATAAACGATGCCAAATATCTCAACTATGTGTAAAGGAATGACTGGATTATTGTCCTTCAAGAGAGCTGTCTGAGTTCTTCACATGAACATGTAGACAAAACATGTTTTATTTTGGCTATAAGTATAGTCTTAAGCTAGGGATTCATCATGAAATTCTCTAAGCAGAGGGATCTCAGGGAAGTAGGTGACTTATCCACAACAGAACAGAAAATCTATTGAAGAGGAAAGCTTAAATTTAGTCAAATAAAGAAAAGTTTCTAGCATTTAAATATAAGTAATATTTACTAAAATTTCAAAAGTCCAACCATATGTGTGAGTTATTCTAAAACTTTTGAACAAAAAAGAAAAGTTGCATTTGTGGCTTTGAGAACAGGACATAATCATCACTGAGCTCTTACAGTGAATAAACCAGGCCTCTTACATATATTACCTCAATTAAATCTTTCTAATATTCCTATGAGGTAGATATTATTTCCACTTTACAGATGAGAAAACCAGGGCTCAGGGTGGGTAAGGAACAAAGCCAAAATGCTAAAATAGGACTATGTTGGGATTCTACCAAAATATGTCTGACACCAAAACCTCAAATAGTTGGTGCTACCCTCTGCCTAATAGTTCCACCAAGAAATTACAAGCCCAAATTATAATGATGGAATTGTTCCTAAGTAGAGCGGATCAGCCCTGGAGTCAGAAGCTGTACATTTTAATGATGTTTCCATTGAGTAGTGGTTTCCCCCAAGTTAATGGAGATGAAAATAGTATTTAGCCTCATAATGTTGAGGTGAGAAGCATCTATAAAAGCCACAGTGAAAGGGCTTGTGGAACATCCTAGGCCTTGGTAAGCACTCATTCCTGTTACCTCCCTCTTCCAGCTTGGATTGGCCAGCTGGTGAGCAACTCCCTGGACGAGGGCAGGCAACAGAGCCTGGAGCCCCGGGAAATGGGCCTGACGTGGTAAGGTGTGAATAGGACTCACCACATTTGCTTCTCAGTTACCATCCAGTGGGCTAAATATATAAAAACTGATCATGGGCCAACTCTGCCAGGCACAGCCACAGTCTGCTGTGCAAGCTGCCAGTCCCAGTGACTCTGTCACTTGGGAATGTAGGGAAGCCTTCCTGCCTTCAGCAAGCTTTCTTCCACCCCAAAGCAAGGGAAACTGAAAACAAAACCAAGCTGGGCATGGTAGCACACACCTGTAATCTAGCTTGGGCCACATACCAAGACCGTGTTCCGGAACAAAATCAAAACCAAGAGGAAGCTTTGGCCTAGTAAGGGCCTCATCTTTTCTCACTAACTTTCCTTTCTCTCTCCCTCTCCCTCTGTCCTTCCCTCCTACCCCTCCACCGCCAACACACACACACATGCACATCTAAGTTTTTCCATGGGACTTACTGGTTGCCCACCTACCCTCCTCAGGAAATTAAAGTCATCTATTTTGAGATACAATTTTAAATACTGATTAAAGACCCCAAATGGAAAAGAAAATAGGTAATCAACGATTGTTGTTGTTGTTGTTGTTAGGTGCTGCTGAGTCGGTATCCGACTCATAGTGACCCTCTGTACAAAAGGGGAAACACTATTGTCAGTGCTTCTCTGCTGCTCATAGGGTTTTCAATAGCAGATTGATTTTTGGGAGGGGGTTCCAGGTCCTTCTCCCAAGCCTACAGCTTCTGGTGTTCCCAGGTGGTCTCCCATCCAGGTACTAACCAGGCCAGACCCTGCTTAGCTTCCGAGGTCTGACTGGATCGGATGCCACAGAGCTATGGCTGCAGCCAAATCAACGATTAGACTACATAAAAATTTTAAGCATCTACATCATTAAAAATAAAATTAAAGCCGAGCGTGGTGGTGCACGCCTGTAATCCCAGCGGCTTGGGAGGCAGAGGCAGGAGGATTGCAAGTTGGGGACCAGAGGCAGTCTGCGTAACTTAGTGAGACCCTGTCTCAAAAAGTAAAAAAATGGGCTGGGGTACAGCTCAGTGGTCTAGCACTTGCAGAGCATACAAGCGCAAGGACCTGGGTTCAATCCCCAGTACCACAAAAAAAATAAATTAAATAGATAGATAAATAAATAAAATAAATAAAATTAAAAGACATAATAAAGAATTAGGAAAAAATTGGCTGAAAATATGTGCAACAAGTACAGTAGAGGGTTAACAAGTAAAATACATTAGCTAGAGTTTATGAAAAATGAGAAAAGTATTAATTCCCAATAGATAAAATGGACAAAGAACATGAACAGTTTGTTAAATAAGAAATATACTCAATAGTCATATAAATGTTTGATTTCATTAATACCAATACATGAAAAAGAAAAGAAAAATGAAGTTTCTTTTCTCCTAAGAAATTATCAAATATTATTAAAATAATAATATCACTCTGTGAATGGGAGCAAAAGTTAGTAGGTACTATATGGCACTGAGAACAATATCAATCAGGGTATCTACATACATCCAACCCTTCCACTTAACTTCCATTCATCTAGCGTGAAGACAGGAGCAATGTGGAACACAGAATGTAATGACATAGATGCTCACCAGAAGTGAAAACAGGTTATGTTTCCACAATGGGATTAAATAAATCCTGAAATACCCATCAATGGAATATGTTAGTCCTTACAGAGTTAGAGGGGTCCTGGGGTTAGGCTCAGTTGTTGAGTGCTGCTCTGCACTCTCTGAGGCCCAGGTTCAATACCCAGCAGTGTAAAAACAGGAAAAGGACCTGGCAATCCACTCCTGAAGCATTCACAAAACAATCAGCCACTGAAAACCCTCTGAGGGTCACTATGAGTCAGACCCATCTTAATGGTACCTAGCAACAGCAAAGAGACTTAGAGATGTTTTAGTACCATGAGGAAATACAAATAAAACAATGTAAGTGGAACAACAAAGTGGAAGCAAAATTATATACTCAGAATATTTCAACTATGGAAGAAATACATGCGTAGAAAAAGCCAGAAGGAAACACATCAACACACCAAAGGTAAATATAGCTTTGTGTGGTAGGATTACTGATGACTATTTTTTATATTAGCATATATTCATTAGATGAAACAACTGGTTTCGTTAGGACATGTCCATACACGCATATCATATTTTTTTATCATATTCACCCCCTATTACCCACCCACTCTTGTCCCTCACTCCACTGGTCCCATTTCCTCTTCCAAAATAATTACTGATGACTTTTTAAAAACTGTGTCTTCTATTTTTTCCCTACTACTAAGATCTCCTATAAGGTGCATTTACTACTTTTATGATTACCAAAGAAAATTGTTGTTGTCATTATTAGGTGCTGTTGGGTTGGGTCTGACTCATAGCGACCCTACATACAACAGATGAAACACTACCCAACATTATGCCATGCCCGGCACAATTGTCAGTGCTTCTCTATTATGTGTAGGGTTGTCAATGGCTGATTGTTTTTTGGGAGTGGGCTGTTGGGTCCTTCTCCGAAGCCTACAGCACCTGGTATTCCCAGGCGGTCTCCCACTCAAGTACTAATCAGGCCTAACCCTGCTTAGCTTCCAAGATCTGATGGGATCGGATGCCAGGGTGGTACAGTTACAGGCAAAAGAAAAAAAAAATTAAATAAGTGTGAATACACAATGAACAATAAATGGAAATTCAACAATTCAACAGCTCTCCTCCCACTCTTATAGATAACAAAATGCAATTGGCAGGTAAGGCAGTCATTGGGAAGAAAGCTGCTCTGTTTTACATGTAGGCCTAGAAAAACTTTATGCTTCCTGATGTAGAAACAAAAACTTTACCTGTCCCACATATCAAAACATATTTTGGAAATTCATTAACCAAAACCTTTTCTGTCAGAGGAGTTAAACCCGCACACCAAAATTATTTCCACAGAACAAACTAGTTAAGCAAGCAGGAAGTTTACTAGGAACACCCTAAAAACTAATAATTGTTTTTACAGCTCTGATAAGTCCCCGCCAGCTCATGTTAGTACACAGTGTAATATAAACAAATAATCTCCAGTGAGCTTGTCTCTACTTCAGAGCAGGAGCGCATGAAACTACGAACACAAGGCTTTTCCTTGGCAACAATCGCAAAGACTGCTGAAACTAAGCCTTTTGGGGTTCATCCTCTCAAAGGTTGACCTGGCTGTCTCTGAGATGGTTTTCTAGTAGGAACAGCTAACTATAGTGAACTCCTTGCATTCATTATCTTGTTTCATCTTCACAATCCTACAAAGCAGGGTTTCTTAGCACTAGGGCATTTTGGGCCAGATAATTCTTTGTGAGTCTGCAGGCATACCACTGTGGCGTCTTGATCCCGTCAGATCTCAGAAGCTAAGCAGGGTTGGGCCTGGTTAGTACTTGGATGGGAGACAGCCTGGGAACACTAGGTGCTGTAGGCTTGGGAGAAGGACCTGGCAACCCACTCACACAAAACAACCAGCCATTGAAAACTCTATGAATAGCAGAGAAACACTAATAATACTGTTTCACCTGTTGCATATAGCATCACTATGAGTAGGACACTGACTTGATGGCACCTAACAACAATTGTGAGGGGTGCAGTCCTATGCACTGTAGGATGATTAGCTGCAGCCCTGGAGTCTACCCGTCAGATACAGAAGTACTCCCATCACCAGGCTATGACAAGAAAAATGTCTCCTGACATTGCCAAATGGCTCCTCTAGGTCAAAATCACTTCCATTGAAAACCACTGCTACAAAAGTATATTCTATTATTGCTCTCATTTGGCAAATGGGGAAACCGAGACAGAGATATATTCTTATCTACCTCCAGAGCCCCAGATCTACAACTCCATACTTGCATGCATGCCCAGGTAGGAGGCTACATGTTTTTTTCCATGGGACTCATCCTCACACCTCCATGGTGCTCAGCACACAGTGGCTGAATGAACCCATTACTCTTGTCACATAATAATACTTCCTACTGGGAAGTAGGTCCTGGCAACAAAGACACAGTCATGGCCTGTGACTAGTATATAACCTACTTGAAAAAGGAAGATCTATCCAGAAATAAGCTATTTGAGAGTCTATTTTGGAGAAAACTTTGTTTCCTCGTCTGTAAAATGGAGACAATGCTATTGAGGTCCTCACAATTCACTGAGATAGTGCAACTGATGTTCTTATTCAAAAATACAATTTGAGAAAACTAAATATTAAACAAGAGGCAATGAATAGGCAGAGGCATTGGAAAAATCAAAGTATCTCAAATTTACTGGGCTGGAAGGAACCTTCAAAGACAACTCAAACTCAAGCCCCAAGTGGTGGCTGAGCACTTAAAATCCAAGACTTTGATTACCTGATTCCTGCAGAGTTCCTGAGCCGGGTTTTGACTAAGCCTCTCAGCAAAATTTTCCTGCTGGACTGCTTTAAGTAGGCCTAGAACAAAGAAAAGGGTTTAAGCAAAGAGAAGAGCCACAAATTACATAGCTGGCCCCGCTGAGAACCGCTGAAGTCAAGACTATTTTGTCTTCTAAATATGCTACACTGACTTGGACAAGCCTTTACTGCTATCTTTCAAAAGACTCATCAATGGATTGATGTAGAGATGATTTTTAGTACAGCAGCCCCTCCCTTATCAATTGGGTATACATTCCAAGTAGGTCTGAAACAGTGCATGCCTAAAACTGAAGATAATACTGAAAACTATACATACTGTTTTTTTCCCATAAACACATACCTATGAAAAAGATTAATTTGAAAATTAGGCACACTTTTCTTTGTTCTTGTCTTCCACCCACAAATTTAATGGCTTTTCCACTGTAACTAAGCACTTACCATACACTTTTGCAGTTTGAAGTATAACAGTAAAACTACTGCAAACTTCTTTTATCTTCTTCACAATTTCGTGGATAGATTTGTTCTTACTGTAGATCTTACCATATGATTTTTTTTTCTTTCCTCACTAAGTCAAGAACTTTCACCTTTTCACCTAAAGGAAGCATTTTACAGCTCTTTTGGCATATTCTCACTGTCAGCATTACTACTCTTGTCCTTTGGGCCCTTTGTTGAGTAAAGTAAGGGTTGCTTAAACACAAGCACCACAGTACTGCTACAATCACTCTGAAAACTTCGATGGCTACTAAGTAACTAACAGGTGGGTAGCATAGGTAGCATGGATACTCTGGACAAAGGGATAATTCCTAATCCTGGCAGGCAGCGTAGGATGGCATAAAATTTCATCTACTAAGAAGGGCATAGAATTTAAAACTAGGAAATGTTTATTTCTGGAACCTTCCATTTAAAATCTTTGGGCCACAGTGGACTGCAGGTAACTGAAACAACAAAAAGTGAAACCAAAGATAAGGGAGACTACTCTTAATTACTGGATTGCTTCAGTCCTTTTCTCCCACACCCTGATGTTATTACCATAACAAATCTGCTGAAATACCATAACCCAGTGTCTTTTCAACAAAATGTCTTACTGAAAATAATTAAAATCAAGACTAATGACAACCTTATTAAGGCAGTATTTAATAATGGGGCCTATAGTGGGACAACTCTATTCTATAGAGCATTTCCTAGTGTGTTGGTGCTTTTATTTTAACCAAGACCTGACTGTAGCACCAAAATTAGTCTGTTTCTCACCACTCAGAGTACTCAGGTTTCCCCCAAGAAGCTGGTCTGTGAGCCATTAAATCTGGTTGTCTAAAAATTCCTCCTTCAAACACAGTTAAGTTTTCCCTTGTCTAATTTCATTCTTTTTTTCTTTCCCACTACTTTCCACTTCAATAAATTAACTTCCTGCCTGGAGACACATCCTGGCAAGTATGTCACTTTGTATTGTTTAGATGAGAGACTTCTGTCATTATTTCAAATTTTTTCCTCTGTACCAATAATCCCCAGAGCCAGCCTCTCTGGAGCCAGAGTGACTGTCTATGAATTTCCTTTCACTGCTTCCTACTCTGCTGAAAACTTGCAGACTGCTTGGAGGGAATGAACTCAGTTCTTAACCCTTCCCATCTTACTGTTTCCCAGTTCCCCCAGTCCTTTCTGCCATCACAACTAAAGAATTCTCTGCGTTGCAAAACTCAACAATCACCCTCCACCCAATTTTGCATCTATCCCTATTCTCTCCCACACCCTACACTCATTCCCTGCCCTCTTTTGTTTCTTTAATATCACTCTTTCTCCTTGTACCTCCTTCCAACCCAAGCTACTGCACCAGGCCTCTCCTTGAAAGGACTGAAAGGATGGACTCACTGGCCATCACCTCCCACATACTCTTCAATTTTCTTCCATCTCTCCAGTGCTCCTCAAACTGCTCCCTCCAAGCTCATGAACTGACTTGGCAGCTGGACCAGAGGCGGATTCTCAGACTCACCCTCTATTGCGTCTGCTGCACAGAATGGTGTGGACAGTACCTCATGTTGGGTGTGCTCCTTCTTTTTGCCACCACCATCCTCCTCTTGCCTTGTTCTTCCTGTTCTACCTCCTTTAATAACTTTCCTTTTGCCTGACCACTTCTAAATTCCCAGTATTCCCTGAAGGCTGAGTGATTGCTTCTCTTCTATTCTACATACTCTTCTTTGGGGAGTTCATCCACCCTCATTCTTTATGTGACAGCTCCATGGATGGTCCACCAGTCTAGGACTTTGCCTATGCTGCAAACTTAAATTTCTAAATTTTTGTATAAAATTTTTTTTTTCCGGTACTGGGGGTTGGACCTAGGGCTTCGCACCTGCATGCTTTGCAAGTGCTAGACCACTCAGCTGTGCCCCCAGCCCATTTTTTTACTTTCTGAGACAGGGTCTCACTAAGTTACTCAGACTGCCTCTGGTCTCCAACTTGCAATCCTCCTGCCTCCACCTCCTGAGCCTCTGGGATGACAGGCGTGCGCCACCACGCCCAGCAATTCTTGCATAAAATCTTCATGTGGATATTATCAACCAGCAGTTCTTAATGGTTTTTAATATACCAAGTACAGAACCCAACCTGTGGCAGGAATATGAAGTGCCTGAGGTTAGGGACACTGGCCCTGGAGCTTTATCTTCTTGAGTTTAAATCCTGAGTCCAGCAGGCACAATCTGTATGACCTTGAGATAGGTACTGAGCCCCTGGTGCCTTAGACTTCAGGTATAATAGTAGTACCTTCTTCCAATACAGGGATTGAATAAAAGTTAAAATATTTAAGGTGCTTAGAAGTGTTTGCTATAAAAACAAGTACTATGGAAGCATTAGCTATTCCTCCAGTTGATGTTATTCTTCCTAAAACCTGGTGAGACAGGTACTATTCTTCTATCAATTTACACAATGAGAAAATCAAGGTGGATTATTGTGAGTCATGGAATCTCAAACTCCAGATGTTTAAATCTTTTTTTTTTTGCGGTACTGGGGGTTGAACCCAGGGCCTCGCACTTGCATGCTTTGCACCACCTAGCCCAGCCCATTTTATTACCTTTTTTTTTTTTTTTTAAGACAGGGTCTCACTAAATTATGCAGACTGCCTGTGGTCTTGAACTTGCCATCCTCCTGCCTCTGCCTGTCGAGCCTCTGGGATTACAGGTGTGCGCCACCGCACCCAGCTCAAGTCTTAACTCACCATATTTCCCATTAAAATTCAGCTTCTGCTTGTGTGCCCTTCTTGGTTAAGAGTAATCTAACATCCTCTCACTCCCCCACTCCACGTACCCATAGTAACATCCTACATACTAGTTCCACCATCTTTATAAAATCATCACTCTAGTTCCCACCTTTTTAAAAAAATCCCATTTTAAACCTTAATCATGTCACTCTCCTTAAAAACCTCTAACATCTAACTCCAATAAATTTTATCTCTCTTAACAATATTGTTCTATCTTTCTCTAAATTTAATGTAGTCTACAGACTACATTCCCCCCTTTGTCTGGCAGCTTGTCATGCTGTTGGGGCTTGCATGTTGCTGTGATGCTGAAAGCTATGCCACCAGTATTTCAGATACCAGCAGGGCCACTCACAGTAAATAAGCTTCAGCTGAGCTTCCAGACTAAGCTATATTAGGGAGAAGGACCCACTCACAAAACAATTTGCATTGAAAACCCTATGAATAGCACAGAAACACTGTCAAATACAGTGCAGCAAAATGAAACCCCCAGGCTGGAAGGCATTCAGAAGATGACTGGGGAAGAATTTTGTCCTCCAAGTAGAGTAGTCGACCTTAATGATGGTAATGGAATAAACCCCCTGGGACCTCCATTTGTTGATGAGGCATGCCTCAAAATGAGAAGAAACACAGTGGCTGCAACAATGGGCTCAAACATAGAAAGACTGTGTACATGGCAGTGTTGGGTAGCATTTTGAATTATTATACTTAGGGTCTTTATGAGTTGGACCTGACTGGATGGCACCTAATAGCAACAACATAGACTACATTATGCTCCAAACTCAAGCGTTCCCCCCTCCCACTGCCTCCTCCAAATCTCCTATTTACCCTTCAAAGCCCATCCAAATCCCACCTCAAGTAGAATCCCAGTAAACTCAATCTTCCTTCACTCTAGTGACTAGTTTGCTTTATAGCATGATCTTCCCCACCTATCTCCAAAAGGCCCAGCAGACTGATGCTTTTAAATTTAGCATATTTTTTATTTTAAAAGTAATGCTTGAGCAGGCCATAGTTGTAAAACAGACATAAAATGCTATACAGAAAGTAATAATAAAGCCCCCTTCATCTTCCTGGACATTCTAATCCCACTACTCATAAGTCACCCCATTTAGCAGGTTTTTGTCCATTGACAAATGTAAACCATACATAAATGCTCGGGTTTTCTTGTTTTTTCTTAAAATATATATTATAGACATCTATACAACTCAATATGTTCTTTTCAATCTCTTTAACAGCTAAATAGTATTCTAAATCTTTTTATTGTTATGTGTAAAGCGTACCATCCTTTTTCCACCCTTGTCTCCTGAATCTAAATACTGTGAAAAGTGAAGAACATGTTTTGTTCACACTTACATCTCCAAGAGGGAACTTCTACCAAGGCTGAAGATTGCTTGCCAAATGTTCAATGAAATAAGAACAATACATCATCAATTCAGGCCACGTTGTTTGGTTGGAAAAAAGCTATCAGTGCTTCAAAGACATTATCTCATTTAATCTTCATAACCACCCAACTCCTTAAATTTCACATAAAAATTAACTAACCAAAATCACATAGCTAGACAGGACAAAGGGGCTCTAATCTACAACTCTCTGATTCTAGTGCCTACACCCTACACCCTACACCCCTATGCTGTAGCTAATAAAAATTTTCCCAAGAACATCTTTTACTTTCTCAACCAATGTTGGAGGACAGATTTCCAAGTATTCTCTTTTGAGCAGACGGGACTGAGATGAGAGCTGAGTAGACGGGGCAAGTAGATGGAGACAAGTGAATGCTTCTCAGTGACTCGACCTAGGTTTACTGAGGACCTACTAGAACACAGACAACTAAATTACTTGCCTCTCCCTCCTCAGGCTCCCCACTACACTCTCCTTTAGTAGTACTTGCCATTTTTTGTTTAAAACCTATGTACCAAACATGCCAGTAGTGCTTCTATTGTTGTTGTTGTTATTAGGTGCCATCAAATCGGCATCCAACTCATAGGGACCCTATATACAGCAGGTGAAACACTATTGTCAGTGCTTCTCGGCTGTTCATAGGGTTTTCAATGGCGGATTGATTGGGAGTGGGTTGCCAAGTCCTTCTCCCAAGCCTACAGCACCTAGTGTTCCTAGGTGGTCTCCCATCCAAGTACTAACCAGGCTCGACCCTGCTTAGCTTCTGAGATCTGTGGGATCAGATGCCACAGTGCTACCGCTATAGGCCATTTCTATTAGTAATGTCTAATTATTTCTAATCCTTGAAAACTTTCTCCAACACAAACATCAAGTATTGCCATTTTACAGATGAAAAGACTGAGGATCGGAGAGAGGCCAATATCATAATGCAATAAACAGCAAAGCTAGAATTCAAGTTGAGGATCTGTATGGCTCCAAAGTCTTACCCTTTTTTTTCTCAGATACAGTAATGCCTTTAATTCTTAAAGAATAAATGAACTCTTGATTTAGACTCAATTAAGACCACAATTGGCTGCAAGTAACAGACCCAACTTCTGTGGTTTAACCAGAGATTTTATTTTCCTACCCCCAAGTCAAAAATGGGCAGAAGAGGTCTGGTACAGTAGTTCCAGGATGCCATCAGCTTCGCAGTCTTCTACTAAACTTCCAACCACTCAGTCATTCTTAACTCTCCAGCTCCCTGTCTTGAGTCATAAAACAGCTTGCCACTCTTTCCAGGTTGAAAACAGAAGTACACAGAGAAGACCTAATGGGCAAGTTCACAAAGGTTGTCTTAGAGCTTTGGAGGGATGGAAGATCCAGCTACTTACACTCATTGGCCAAGGGAACTATCACTCAGACAACCCCAGCCCCAAGGGATTCTAGGAAATCAAGCACTATTAACTAGCCATAGTGGTGAATTAAACAAAATGGGTTCAACTGTGGGGAAGACACAGTAGAGATGGATATCTATTGGGCATCTAGCTGAATCCACCTCACAGGGTGATATGGAGGACAAGTCATCTTAGAGAACCAAAGTACCCTGAGCAGGGATAAACCATCAAGAACCTTAATTCTGTGTTTAGAAGCTTTCTCAGTTGTGCAAAGTTTCCCACTGAGGTAGATGGAGGATGGAAGAATGTGAAAGTTTGATTTAAAAAAAAATCCAAGCAGCTGATCCAGAGGAAAAATACTAAGACCCAGGTGACTTCACACATACGGTCCTGACAGACTCACAGGTTCAACCACAGTGTCTCCTCTGACTTGTCACTGTAGCTCCTCAGAGTTAATTTAAAGAAGAAGCCACTGGCTCATTTGACTCTTACATCACTCATAAGAAAAGTAGTTGTTGTTAGGTGCCCCCAAGTCGGTATCCGACTCATAGCGACCCTACATACAACAGGCAAAACCCTATTTCAGTGTTTCTCTGCTATTCATAGGGTTTTCAATGGATGATTGTTATTGGGAGCGGATAAGAAAAAGTAGAGCATGTCCAAATTCCAATTTAAACAAGATGAAATTCTCTACTGCATGCTGTTCTAAGAATCAGCATCTTTAAAAAAAGATAACGGTTGTAGAGACATTATTTCTACAACTGCAGCTACACTGTCAAGTTATTACATGAAGAAAGCAGGCTGGAATTCTAACCTCATTTACACTTTTTTCCAAATAAAGTAAATTCAATAAACTTTCCCTATAAGAAACTCAAACAACTCTGTTGTGGTGAGATGACATTTATGTGAAGTTCTATAGATGAAGAGAAGGGTGATAAGGAGCCGGCAAAAAAACTGCAGTGACCTAGATCCTAAGCACAGAAATAAAAGATAACGTGGGCACATTGAGTAATAAGGTACAGCATTACATGCATACTATGAAAGAGTTAACACACTCCCCAGTGGGCCTACCTAGTTCTTCCCAATAACCACCTGCTTGCCTAAAGAATTTGCTCATTACTTATGAATGGTCTTGCCCCAGAAAACAATATCTTTAGTCTTTTCTTCACCCAGCAGTTTGCCTCGTTAGTAAAGACACCAAGGAATGAGCATACCTGCTTTCCTGAATTTGTGTGTTTTTATGTTGAATCCCTGATTGCCCCAAATTAAAGGATCAGTGACCACACCCAGATCTACTCTGGTTCACAGGGTGCCTGTGAAATCTCTAGTATTTTATGGTATTTATAGGACTTGACGTTCCTCCTACATCCTCCATATCTGAGCCATGAGCCTTTGCCAGAATGACTGACACTCAATGTAATTTGACTTTGTACAATTCCTTCAGTCATGGACATTTTTAGGTGTACCACTGCACAGAAACCACTAAAATCGTCTTTCTATTCTCAATTGCTTACACTTGCCAACAAAAACAAGGATGTGTGTGTGGGCCAGTCAAAATGTGAGTCACAGCAAGTTCCAAGGAGACACATAACCCAAGTTCAGTCACAACTGTGACAACACACCCAACTGGACCACTCAGAATCCAAAGCCATATTTCAGAAATAGAATCTGTTCACTGTGTACAGACTACTACACATTTAACTCAGATTCTCTCTTCCTCACCCCCAAAACTGCCTAGCAAGCATACAAACTTAAAACTCCTGGAAGAGCCCACATTTTAATCTAAAATCCAGCTGTTTGGTGTTTTAGTTCCTTCAAAGTGGAAAAATAGGTAAAAGAAACTCTCACCACTTGGCTTTTTGAAACACCATCACCTAATACCAAGCTAGCATCAGTAAGAGTTACTTCCAAAATAAAGAATGTGAATCCAGGTGCCATGCCACATGCCTGTAATCCCAGCGACTTGGAAAGCAAAGGCAGAAGTTTGAGGCCAGAGGCAGCCTGTGCAATTTAGTGAGATCTTGCCTTAAGATAAAAAAATTTAAAAGTGGCCAGGGGTGCAGCTCAGTGTACAGTGCAGTGTGAAGCACAGTGCTTGTGAAGTATGTGCAATGCCCTGGGTACAACTCGCAGTATAAAAAAAAAAAAAAAGAAAAGAAAAGAAAAGACAAAAAAGGCCAGGTGCCATGGTGCACACCTGTAATCCTCACAGCTCAGGAAGCAGGGGCAAGAGGATTGCACATTTGAGACCAGAGCCAGCCTACACAATTTGGGCAAACCCTGTCTCAGAAATTTTAAGAGGACTGAGGATATAGCTCAATGGTAGAGTGCCTTCCTACTGCAAGGCCCTGGGATCAATCCCTAGGACCAGAAAAAAGAAAATAAATAAATAAAATGAAGAATGTAAGCCAGGAATGGTGGGCATGTCTACAATTCCAGCACTTGAGAGGCTGAGCCTTTCAAGTTCCAGGCCAGCCTAGGCTATATTGTTGTTGTTGTTGTTAGGTGCTGTCGAGTCGGTATCCGACTCATAGCGGTATCCGACTCATAGTGACCCTCATAGGGTTTTCAATGGCTGACTGTTTCCGGATTGCGTTGGGAGTGGATTGCCAGGTCCTTCTCCCATTTTTGCGGTGCTGGGAATTGAACTCGGGACCTCAGAGACTGCAGCGCAGCGCTCTACCAACTGAGCTAAATCCCAGCCCTAGGCTATATTAGCAAGATCTTATCTCCAAATAAATAAATTAAATAAATAATTAGTTAATTAATCAAAGAATTAAAAAAAAAAAAGAAGAATCTTCAGACCAGTGCAGTGGTGCACGCCTATAAACCCAGCAACTAGACAATTGCAAGTTCGTGTCCACAGGCAGCCTATGTAACTTAGGGAGACCATCTCTAAAGATAAAAAATAAAAATGGGCTGGGAGTCCAGCCTAGTGGTAGAGCACTTGCAGGGCATGCAAAAGTCCCTGGCTTCAACCCCAACTTACCGCAAAAAAAACCAAAAAAAGAAACAAAAAAAAAATGTAAATTTTGTAGGGTGGGTTAATTCAGTTTAGTTTTCTAAAACTATGAGCTCCACTGAATAAAGCATTAATCTTTGTGATATATGTGACAAAAGCCTGGAGGGTTTTTATTAGGAAGTAGGTTCTGACATGCACTGCAATAAATCTGAGAAACAAATGACATAAGTCACCACAGATAAGGGAACTGCATAAGCCCAGAGTAGTTTTTGGATAGGGTCAGTTTTTGCACAGCTTGATGATCGACTTAACTGTAAAATTATCAGCTGTTAGTTGAACAGAAATGTCTGCCACAGGACACTTTATTCTTTTTATTTCCAAACACCACCCAGCATCAAAATGTGATGCTAACCTTAATAGCTTTGAATCTCATGTAAGCCCAATAGGTCTGACCATGGCTTGAGGGGAAAAAGCCAAACAAACAAACAGTAATTATGGCTTTCTATAAGATCTCACAACTGGCTGCTCAGCTATGTTTTTTTTTCCCCCTTTAATTTCAGAACTAATATGACTTTCCAGGGAAACAAAAAAGTCATTATGCAATACTTCTAGCTCATGCTTTTACCTTGAAGTGACATTTCCTTAGCCCCAAACAGGAATGGATATACATTCATTAACTTGCTCATTCACTCTTTGTTTTGAAAAGGTAATTCAAACCAGGCAAGACATATGAAGAGACAGAATTTTGAATGAGGTCTTCTTTTAGTTAAATTTGAAAATTACACTGTTTGAAATATAGCTACCTTTAAAAAGAGAACATGAAAAATTCAAAAAGTTAATTTTAACATATAACAAATTATCAACATAATTAACTACAGAATACAAATACTTCGAGGATAGTCAGTACTAGGGAAAAATGACCTCATTCTGATTTATCTCATGCTGCTACAATGAGTGACAAAAAGCCCACATATACATTTAACTAACTCTCCCTCAATAAACGTGTTCCCCAAAACTGTCTATGATCGCTGTGAGATCAGGCGTTACTGATCAGCAACTTATAGTGTGGCCTGGAATTCAAGTTAATGTTTGTCCATTAAGATCAACTGACCCTTCCTTTTAAAGTAGCTATTGGAACAATGATAGCTGTTAATCAAAAGGAATTTAACCAAAAGCTAATCCCATTTTCTCAATAACACAAATCTCTTTCAAGTATTGTCCTTTAAAAGTACCATGGTTTGCTATACCACATCTGCCTTCATAAACATGAACAGAGAAAGTATGTAAAATGAGTTATTATTCAAACTGTGAATCAAATTTAGAGCGTCCATATGTTCAAGTCCCTAAGCTAGGACTAGTTTCTTGGAAAGAAAGTGTAAATCTGAATTTGGCACATGAAGATAACATGAAGATACCTCTTACTTGGCTGTCTGGTCTTTGCAACTTCATCTTTTGATGTTACAAGCTGTAGCCTGAATACTCTTATCAGCCAAGGCTACGGAGGGACTTCACATCTCTTTCCTATTAAAAAAAGTATACTGGAAAATACATGTTTTGTGTACTTCCTGTGGAACATAAACAGAAAATCTTTGCTCACCATTATTCCAGACCTATTAGCAATTTCTGTGTCTTAGTCCAAAACACAAACTAAAATTAAAATGTTCTGGTCTTTCCAGTAAACCAACACATTCCCTTTTCAAAAAGGCTGCTCTTTATCCACCCTGTGCTATTTAAGTTTTTTAGGAACTAAGAACAATACAGACCCAGGTGTTTTGTAAGGAGCAGCAAAACAAAACACAACATTTCTTTCTAGCTCTGGAACCTGCCATCTGGCTAGAAAAAGCACCTATCTACAAAGTCCTCTATCCCCACACTTCCTGACTTGAGTTTACTAGATTTAAGGTAGTATCTTTCTTTCCTCATCTCCTGGAATTGCCCTTTTGGGTCAGAAGCCTGGGATGCAGCTTTTGACTCACAATGAAGTCCTCTCTCATTTCCTCCAGTCTTGGCAACAGGAGGATCCTCACTGCTGAGGAATTGTGGTGAAAGAAAGGGGAAACTTGACTCAGAAGTCTCAGCCATACTCTTTTCCCCCTCTGCTCCAAAAGAAAAGATCCTTGAAGCACTGATAGGCTAGTGCTAGAAACAGTGTGCAAACTTTTTTCCCTAGAAAGTCAATCACACCCAGTTAGTGATCTGTGCCCACAAATTTTCCAAGCAAGAGAAAGAAAAGGTTTGAACCAAGAAATAAACAAACACCAAAATCATATTCTTCCACTTTTCTAAATTATTTTTCCTTCCAATAGGCAAGTGCTTTCTCTAAATACCAAACTCAGACTTTTAAATCAAATTCTCTTTCTGTTGCTCTTCCCTACTTATTAGGGAAAGCAAGGATTTGTTTTGGTCCCACATGTTGAAAAATTCATGTCCCTATAATTAAGAGTGTGTATGCCACGCCTTCCACCACATTTCCCTGTTAAAATTCCCTTCTCTAAAAAACGATCCATGAGAACACAACTGCCAGCCCTCATCCTCCTCTCAAGCAGCCACAGGAAACAGATCTGAAGATTGTCAGCAGCCTTCCAAACCCCTCCGGAGCAAAAAGTTGGCAACCGCAGACGTTCTCGGTTAACATATAAGAGTGAGTCCGAGTCACAGTTTTAGAAGTGTGCCCCCAAGAGACCAGTTTTCCCACAAGCTCATAATGAATACACCCCAAGTGAATTTCACACATCCTAACTGGACTATATAAAAGGTTACTTTACGCTGATATGTAAGAATAATGTTGATATTCTTTCACTCAATACATAATAGGCCATTAGAGGAACTGAAAAAATACAAAACTTTTTCTGTCTCTCAAAGAACTTAATTTTTGAGTCGATGATTCACAGAATTTTTGTGGCATTTTTTAAATATCCCACTCCCACCCCCACGTACACTTCCCTGACGAGAGTTCTCCAGCATTTTTGGGAGAGTAGGGTGTGGGGGGTCTAAGGACACCGATGAAACTTCACAGGTCCCATCCCAGAGGCGTTTTTCCCATGTAAACTAGTTCGGAGCCCGAGGACTTAAGCTCTACCCCTCCACCACCGCCCCCCAAAAAGTGCCAGTTCTCAGTGGGAAACAGGAGTGAACTGAAAAAGGAAATCAACCCGGGGAAGAGGAGGGCAACGACAACCCCGACACAACGGTGCCACTTCCCTCGGTGACCGAGCGGAGCCAGACGCCCTTACCTGGGGGTGGAGAGCCGCCCGCACGAGTTCCAAAAGTTCTGGCTGACCGGCCCTCAAGCCCAAAGCCCCGGCCTGCCGGGCCCGCCGCAGGAGCGCAGAACGCGGTTCCCTTCGCGTCCCGTCCCCACCCGGTCTGCCCTACACCATGTCAGGAATCCAAACAGGCATCGAGCTGGGAGCTGACATCACTCCCAGCCCCAGGTACCTCCTCCTCCCACCGCCGCCGTCTCTCCTCCCTCCATGGAGGAATTAGCCAAAGAGAGTTAGCTGGGGGGCCGGGCCGGCGGCGCGTGCGCCCCCGCTGATTGGGTTGGCGCAACGTCACTCAGAAGAGTCAACTAATTTTTATACATTTCCTTGCTGAGCCAGACTGGGCTGGAAGTGGGTGTTGAAGGAAAAAAATGCTGCCTTTCCTGCTATCTCCCAGGGAAGGAGATAATGGGACGGGGAAGAACCTGGCGGATCAAGTTTTAAACTTTTCTCGGTGTATTTACTTTGTCGCAGATCCGAAGCGAAGGTAGCCCACGAAAGCCCCCTTTTAAAGGCAAAACAATTGCCTCTGTGTCACGGGCAAGTACGAGCCCGGCGGCGCGTGGTGCAGAAAATGGCTAGCTTTAAGTCATGCAAATAAAGGAAAGCGCCGGCGCACCCTTCGGCCCTTTCATCCCCAGACTGCTGGGTGTTCCCGCAGAGGGGGAATTTAGAACTTCAAAAGCACTTGGAAAGACTGAGAAGAGAATCCTAGACACAGCGACCTAGCTCTGAATTAGCTGGTGGTGTTATCAACCATGTGGTTGCTTTTGCTTTTGGCAGTGAAAAAATCACACCACACAAGCTTTACAAGCAAATAAAAAGGAATTATGATGGAGGTAGGGTTTTCATACACACACAAACATATATACATATATGAAACATACACAAACACATATATGCATATATATACTAGTTACCTTTATAAGGACCTTAAGGTTGCTGTTTTAATGCACAACTGAAAGGGGCGTGAGGAAGAAGCCTCACAATTGAGTTCAACAAACCACATGAGAATAATTACTGTTGAATGGAACCAATTGCAGTGCCTGAGCTACCAATTAAGAATTAACTAACATTTACCCCTTGACAGATACCACGCTGTATAATTCCCTTGGCTGAGAAAACGGGCTTCTCAGGAGATGTTCTTTTAATTTACCTCAGATCTGACCTAAGGCAGAACTGAATGGTGAGAAGTGCCTTTATCATTTATATAGGATTTAGGTATCACATTATCCTTCATCTTCTAGAAATACAATAAATTAATTACTGACTTTCTGCTGCTTTTTATTGTTTCGGTTTTGATTGCTGACATGTCCGTACCTTCACTATCCTGCCAAAAACTAGAGGAATGCAGAGTTCAGCATTATATCCCATTTAATCTCCACAACCCTCTTGTACATTGAGTGTTACTAGCTTGATTTTTAGCATAAGGTATCAAAGGCTCAGCAAGGTTATCTAAGTAAATTATTCCAGACCACCCAGAATAGATTGAAACCAAGGTCTATTTGACTCCAAAGCTAATTTTTTTTTAATCTTTAAGGGATTGAGTGTCCACACTCCACATTTTCAAGCCCTATAATGCTACAAGAAAAATCCATAGACTCAGGCCACTGCTCTCACACCTCCTTTGTATTATTACCACCGTGTTATATGTCTGACCTACACTAGTCTTAAATCCTCAGTTGTACCCTTGGCTCCATTTTACCCCAGCTATGGTTCTTTCTCTACCAGATGAGCTTTTCTCTACCAGATGAGTTTTTCTCTACCAGATGGGTTTTGAAAACATTGTTTTGTTTATTTTTGTCATCAACACCCTCCACTTTATTTTTTTATTATTTTTAAATTTATTTATTTACTTTTGGTGCTAGGAAGAGAACTCAGGCCCTTACTCATGCTAGGTAAACATCCTACTACTGAGCCACACCCCCAGCCCTCAGTTTGCCTCTTAAAATTCTCCCTAATCTTGCTTGTAGTTGCCTTCCCACTTTATCTCCTCTTCACTGCTGGGAAACCCTCTGCTGTGGTCAAACAGGTCTACTCACAGATCTATGCTTGGTTCTCACCTTTTGGCATAACTGGAATCCCCACTCTTCTCTGAAAGCCTAATTAAAGTCTTTCTCCTTTGCCAAGACTTAACTGTACACCACAGTGAACAGAAAAAGGGAGTGGAGTCCCTTGCCCAGCTCTGACACTTACTTGCTAGGAAACTTTGGGCAAGGCACTAAAATATCCATATGAAACTTTGGTTACCTCCTCTCTAAAATAGGGCTGACAATATCTATGTCAAAGGTTATTGCAAGGATTATTGAAATTGTGCAGATGTGTAAACACGTGGTTATACATGTCCAGCTAAACACATTTCCTGCCTTCCTGTTAAATTTCTGCCTTTCTGAAGAGCAAGCGCCATATGTAATTTCTTGTTGTGTTGCTTACACCAATTTCAAGGAAAAGACCCAATAAATACAATAGGCAGGGCTCCAGAAAATGGATCACCAGGTAATTTCTTCCTCTTGTCCATTCCCCTTAAATATACACTCTACCCCCAAACAATCTCTAGCCAAAAACATCATTTCTTCTTGCTCCTCTCTGTCTCCCTCTCTCTCTCCCCTTGGTCCAGAGCCCTTTCCTCTCTCTACTCATCCACCCACCATTCATTCAACAAACCTTAACTCCCTTTGGTATCTTCCAGATGCAGCACTCAACCTCTTTGCCACTCATCTCTCCTTCTCCCTCAGTCAGGGACACACTTGTCAGTCAGTGCCCATTGTGTGCCTTGCTCCCTGAACGGCTTTACACATTATCTGGATGGTTCCCAGCCGCTCCTCCAGCCCTAGAAATAGTGTGGCTGCCTCCAGACTCACATGCTTCCAAAACTACAGGAAGCCAAAGGAGATGGGGGAGGGATTGTCCACCCCCCTGTAGGGATGGCAGGATAAAATAACAGGAAGTTGCCTCCCATCCCCTCTGCAGCTGGAATGATAACAGCTGCCATCAGAGTCCAGAAAACAAGAGACTCAAGAGGAAAGCTGAAAACAGGCCAGGTCTGCAGTAGTAGTGTCCAAACCATGGGTAACACAGAGTGGGCAGGGAAGGAGCCAGCGGGTGAGATTTCAGTCTCTTCCCCCCTCCTTTTAACCAGAGTTACTGTTTTTATCTGGTCTACATTTGGGCTTCACTATAAAACTGCACTTTAAAAAAAAAGAGCCTAACAAATAAATATGCTGAAAACCCTGGCCTCTGGATATGTTGGGAAAACTCCAAAGGAGAAGCAAAACAGGATGGCTGACAGGCAAGATCCCAGAAATTTCCCTCTGTTCCAGATCCTAGTGGCTTAATGGGAATGGCCACAAGTGGTACCTGTGGTTTCAACACTAGCTCTGTAGATCTAGAAAACTATTTTCTGCTTAGTTATTCTGACAATCAGACTTACCTTTGGTACCGATGAACTTTGCCAGATACTATCACTATTGGGGGATGGGGAGACACAGTGAAAACAAGAGAAAACCTGCAGAGCATAAGTGGAACTCTACAGGAATCCTAAAGGTCGTCCATGCAACCACCTATTGAACACACGAATTCCTTCTCAAGGGTTCCTGACTGGGCTCCTGCAGCTCCTGCAGCTCCTGCAGCTCCTGCTTGAATTCACCTGGCAAGGGGTGCACACAGCCCATCATGGAAGATCTTTCTTCACTATAGCCAGATCCTGCTTTTCTGAATTTTCCCCTCAAAGGCCTCTGCTTTGTGTCTCATTTAATCCTTTCAAGCATCCTGTGAGGTAAGTGGTCATTAGCACCATTGTAACAGAAGGAATCGTAGGCTCAGCAAGATCATGCAAGTAAAGTGCTCTGGAACATCCAGAACTGGTATTGAAACCAAGGTGTGCTGGACTCCAAAGCTATTTTTCCTTTCTATCTAAAGGGTTGCTTGTCCATAATTAACCCTTTTTCCATTCGGCCCTGTGCAGGAACAGAGACCAAGCTGAGCTTTCTTGCTACTCCTGCCCTGAACCTGAGCAGCTGAGGACCCCTTCCCTACTTGGTTTGCTGCTGCAGACGCCAGGAGAAGGCTCTTGTCCCATTCTTCACGTTCCTGCATTTGCTTTCCTGGTCTTCACAGGCTTTCAGGGGCAGCTCTCTAAAGGACACCCTGATCACTCTGTATTCCTTTGAAAACATTTGAATGTGTTCCCCTTTTACCAAGGAACAAAACCTAAACTTTTTTGCCTGGCATGTGCGGGCATTTATATCCTGGCCCTCTTTGAACTTACCTCTCCAAACTTAGCTTCCACTCTTTTTCATATGCCCACACTGCACAAACTGAATTACTTCCTCCTCCCCTCCCCCACCTCACATGTTCCCTAATGCGTGCTCAGTTATGAATGATTTTTGCCAGTTTCTACTAAAATCCACGCCCCAGGGTGGTTGCAAAGATTTGATGTGATGTCATGGGTAAAAGCACATGGCCTGACCTGTAGTAGGTCAATAAGAAACACATTTTCTTTTTTCTTATGACATAAAACAATTCTATAGAATGCTTATGTCCTTCACTGAAAGTAAGTTCCTTATAGTTCTTGAGAGCGGATGCTAATTTCTTTCATCTTTACATCCTTTATGGAATATAGAACCATGTTTTACTTATAGACATTCAATATAAATTTACTGAATGAATACTGTCTTTTGCTTTAAACTCTTAACCTGTTAGGGCTAGGTCTTCAGAAGGTCAATAATTACTTGACCAGAATGGTCACAAAGGATTTTGGAGCCTCCAATTGTTCTCATTCCAGTCACATTGCAAACACATGGTATAAATCATGAACTCATTTTAAAGGAAATTGCTGCTTATTCCGTCTGATTGCAAGAATTGCATTAGTGATTACACAGACATTATTTTAGTATCCTAAATTGAATATTGAGATGCTATTCAGCTATCATTGTTAACACCATTTATAATTCAACCATCAACAACAACCTCCTACCCGGAGAGACAGTTACAAATAGTCACAATATCTTGCTGCAGGCAGATAGTCTTATTTTAATCATTCTTTCCTTGTAGCCCACAAGGATACATCCGAAAATCTAGTTACATTCAACTTACCCATTTTATTCATCCATTTATAAATTGAAAAAAATATTTTAATTAAAAATAAAAATGATTACTTTTCATGGTCTTGGATTAATGTTCAATTAATGACAAAATTAAACTGAATTCCCTTACACATTTAGCCCCACCACCAACTCAGTTAATTAAATTTTCTAAAAAATATGTTAGATGGCATGTGTGGCGGCATGCACCTGTAATCCCAGCTACTTAGGAGGCTGACGGGAGAGGCTTGCTTATCTCAGGAATTTGAGACCAGTTTGGACAACAGAGCAAAAACTCTGTTTCAATAGTAGTAATAATAGTGATAATAAAGTTAGGTTCCTATATTCTGAGAAACTTTTTCGATACATAGGAGAGCGATTCCTGTTTTCCTTCCCACGCAGGCTGAGCTTTTCCTCAAGCTCTCAGGCCTTTCCAGGGTTTACAGGTCACTGCTGTCTTTCCTCCCAACACGCACTATGCACAAGCCTCTTTAGTGGTCTTGGGAACATGCTGCATCAGTAACAGAGCATTACTCATAACAAATAATTCCCCCTTTGAGTTTCACCCACCACAATGTTAACTAAGGTTCATGTTTCAAATAATATTTTATGGTTCACTACTAACCAAAGTTTATCCAATTTGACTTTGTGGTGCACCCCATTCCCTGAACAAGTGCCGTGTATGATTCCCTCAGACCCATCCACTCATTTCTACCCCACTCACCATTTCACCTGTACAATCATTAATTTGCTGTTTCTTTGTTGTTGTAGTTAGGTGCCATCAAGTAGCATCTCACACATAGCGACCATCATAGGGTTTTCAATCACTGATTGTTTCGGGATTGCCTTGGGAATCGATTGCCACATCCTTCTCCCATTTTTGTGGTGCTGGGACTCAAACTCAGGACCTCAGAGACTGCAGAGCAGTGTTCTACCAACGAAGCTAAATCCCAGCCCAGTCTCTCCTGATTCTTAACTGGAATTCTTAAGTAGAATTTATATCTTAAAATGGGATGTTAACTTCAATCCAATCAAAAGATTAAGGGGACTAAGAAGAATGTTGTTGTTAGGTACCATTGAGTCAGTGTCCAACTCATAGTGACAGATGAAATATTGTCAGTGCTTCTCTGCTATTCATAGGGTTTTCAATGGCTGATTGTCTTTGGGAGTGGGCTACCAGGTCCTTCTCCCAAGCCCACAGCACCTGGTGTTCCCAGGTAGCCTCCCATCCAAGTACTAACCAGGCCCATTGCTGCTTACCTTCCAAGATCTCACGGGATCGGACGCCACAGTGGTATGGCTGCAGGCAAGAGGAATGAGTTTTAGCTAAAAACAGATGTAAGATGAGAATGGGACAACTGGTTCAGATAAACGCTCCCAATGATGGAATTTTCCTGGCAAGTTGAAACAAGTTGCTGATAAATAAATGTTCAGGCTGGAGCATGTCTCTCCCAGATCTTATAAATCTTAGGTTTTCTGCTGCTTTCCTTTTCTCCTCCTGACTCTGTCTTCAGAAAAGCCTTTCCACAGCAGGGTGCTGACTCTGCAGCAACTCAAGTGCTAGGTAATTAGCACTGTGGTCTGTTAAACTCATGAGGATATTAAAGAAGCCTAGAGAAACTATCACAACTAACCCTTGAACATGTCTGTCTTTTAAATGCTTTAAACATCTTTACTTTTATTTCACTTTAGCAAATTTCCGTTTGATTCTAAAGTGTTTGTTTACAGCCATATCATCCTAGTGTCCGATCTCATCTGGTCTTGGAAGCCAAGCAAGGTCAGGCCTGATTAGTACCTAGATAGAAGACCACCTGGGAATACCAGGTACTGTAGGCTTGGGAAAAGAACCCAGCAACCCACTCCCAAAACAATCAGCTATCAAAAACCCTTTGAATAGCAGAGAAGCACTGACAAGAGTGCCAGGCATGGCACAGTGCTGGGTAGTGTTTTGTTCCATTGTATATACGGTCGCTATGAGGTAGACCCAGATCACAACAAATTATGAATAACATTGTAAAGAATGGAAATACCAGAGAACTTAATTGTACTCATGAGGAATCTGTACGTGGACCAGGAGGCAGTCATTCATACAAAACAAGGAAATATTGATTGGTTTACAGTCAAGAAAGGTGAGCATCAGGACTGTATCCTTTCACTATATCTCTTAAATCTCTATGCTGAGCAAATAATCTGAGAAGCTCGACTTTATGAAGAAGAACATGGCATCTTGATTGGAGGAAGACTCACTAACAACCTATGTTATGCAGATAACACAATTTTGCTTGCTGAAAGTGAAGAAGTTTTGAAGCATTTACTGCAAAAGGTCAAAGAACACAGCTTTCAGTATGGATTGAACCTCAACATCAAGAAAACAAAAATCCTTACAACTGGGTCAGTATGCAACTTCATTATAAATGGAGAAAAGATTGAGGTTGTCCAAGATTTCGTTTTACTTGATTCTACAATCAACACCCATGGAAGCAGCAGTCAAGAAAGGAAAAGACGCATTGCATTAGGAAAAGCTGTTGCAAAAGACCTCTTTAAAGTGTTGAAAAGTAAAGATGTCACACTGAAGACGAAGGTGTGCCTGACTCATGCCATGGTATTTTCGTTCACATCATATGCTTGTGAAAGCTGGATGTTGAATAAGGGAGACAGGAAAGTAATTGATGCTTTTGAATTATAATGCTGGAGACCAATATAGAATATACCATGGACTGCCAAAAGAACAAACAGATGTGTCCTAGAAGTGCAATCAGAGTGCTCGTTGGAAGCAAGGGTGGCTAGACTGAGTCTGACCTTTTGGACATGTTGTCAGGAGGGACCAATTCCTGGAATAGGACATCATGTTCGGGAGAGTGGCAGGTCAATGAAGTGAAGGAAGACTCTCAACTAGATGGATTGACACACTGGGTACAACAATGGGCTTAGACATAAAAAAGATCGTGTACCTGGCACAGTGTCAGGTAGTGTTTTGTTCTGTTGTACATAGGGTCGCTATGAGTTGGACCCGACACAACAGCACCTAACAACAACAATTATAGTGCTTGAATTCTAAATGAGATATAATGTAATCACCATACAAGTACTTTTCACATTGCAAGATGCTATTCCTGAGTAAAAGGATGTGTCATAAATAGCACCTGTGTGTACTCTGAACTGTAAGACTGAGCATCACTTGGCATTTTCAGCTTTAATTTCTCCATCTATAAATGGGATAGGAATAGTGCAAAAGAAAGCGTATACTGAAGTGGAGCCACGAAATGTTAGATGCTGCTGCCCTCTGGCTCCCTTCTGACAGAATCTGAAATGGTTCTCCACACAAGATTCCTCGGTCAACAGGCTGAGCCCCTTGTCACCCTCAATAGTACTGAATGGACTGTGGATTCTCACCTGACTCAAAGACAGCCAAATGTAAATTTCTCAACAGCCCGGTACAAATAAGCACAGGAACTCTTTACAGACATCATACTGCACTCACTGGCTCAATAAAATCTTCTCTCATGACTTTGAATGTGATACACAGAAAACCAGACGAGAGAGCAGAGCAGAGCAAAGCAAAGAGGCACACAGAACAAAAGCAATGAACTGAAGCATGAAGCATGAGTAAGTAGAAGTGTGAGGTATGGGAAATGAAGTCAAAAGAAACTAGTCAGTCACTGAAGTAAAATGCAAAGCTGAAAGATGCTGAGAGTCACACATAGGAAAGGTAGTAGCCAGAAGTCAGGAGGGAATGGGTGCCCTGGGGGTGGCTGCCAGTTGCTGCAAAGTAACCTAAAATATAGCAACAATAATAAAAATTATAATAAAAGCAAATACACATCAATTTCCCCGTGTTATTTTAAGTGCTTTAAATGTTTTCATTTGAAACCAGCAAAGTCTGTCTCATTTCGCAAATGAGGAAACTAAGCCACAAAGAGCTTAAGCAACATACCTGAGGTCACATAGCTAAGATGTACCATGGTTAAACCTAATTTGGCAGTAGAGTTTTTGCTGAAAGAGAAGCTGAGTTTCAAGAATGATAGATTAGATTAGTATAGTGACTACTGAATCCTGAACTGTGCTCCAGAGTCCAAGAGGCTTGACGGTTCAATGGACTCCTGCATTTCCTTCATGCCTCAGGCTGTCTCACATTAAATCTCTAACTCCAGAGATAATCTGAAAACCTTTCCACTAATGGGGTAACTTTAAATGAGATAATAAGTAAGTGAGCATTTTGCCTTTCCTGAACAAAATGGACTGGGCAAAATGAAGTGTTTTTATTCTGAAACAAAGTGAAAGTTTTAAAGATATAATCTGGTGAGCAAGAGAGAGTTTGTCTCTAAGTCATGTTTCTTTGTGACATTACTCAGGGCAGCCTTAGTCTTTCTTGGTGCTATATTTTGCCATACACTGCGGGAATTTAGAATGTATTAGTTTACAACATGTAATTACATTGTGTATTAATTAAATGTCATTATATTAATTTCATGGCCCTGTTCTACCTCATTCCTTTCCATAAGCAACTAGAATGAAGAGGCTATGATTATAGGGGCAATGAAAAAAGATCAAAATAAATGGAGCTTTAATGTTGTTTTATCTTTCTACAATCTCTCACATCAGCAGCCAGATCACTCAGGGTCTTGAAGAAGTTTAAATTTATTCTAATTATAATAAGAACAAAGTTTGGACATATCTTACTATCATTTGTTTCACTTAAATTTTTTTTCCTTCATCAATCTCATTTTGTCTTTATTGAGTACATTTGTGACAGTGACTGGTGTTATAAAGAAAGATTCTGCTTTCTTATAAACTCATTTGTAAAGTTCTGAGCTTTCCTATCATCGAAAGCGCAAAGGCTGTCAGTTATTCCATCATCCTGCTAAGATGGAAAAGATTGGAGCCAGCGCCATGGTGCACAACCATAATCCCAGCAACTCAAGAGGCTGAGGCAGAAGGATCGTGAAGTTGAGGCCAGAGGCATCCTGAGCAACTTAGTGAGACAGGTCTCAAAATAAAAAAATAAAAAATAAAAAAGGGGCTGGGAGTGCAGCTCAGTGGTAGCATGTGTGCGGCACTGGGTTCAACCCCCTACTAATGCAAAAAATAAATAAAGAGTTGGACAGTGGATGGAGCCCACCCTGGGAGAGGCCAAATTGCAATGAAAACCCACTAAGATTTGTTCTGTTCATTATGCAATGAAATCTATTAAAATATCAGCAAATTTAGTTAGAACTTTGTATCTCACTCTAAAAATTACTTCCATGTGATTTTGTTATTGGAAAAATTGTTAGTGCTGGGGATTTTATTCTAACATGTTCAACCCGCTGCCTTCTAAATCATTCTAGAAGGCAATAAACATGTCGAATCAAATAATTGCTCCCTTCCAAAATGCCTGACTTTACCTCTTCATGAGGATTAATCTTATAAGGATCAGCTTTATTTGTTCTATCCTATTTTAGACATCAGGGTTATGTTCAGTTGCCTTCTAAAGCTTTATTTATTTATAGAATAAAAGAGTCATATGTGTGGAAATAATAACACTTTTTTCAGAAAGTCAGGCAACAACGTGAAGCTCTGGGATCCAAATGCCACTTTCAATGGAGCACACTTCCTGGGTAGCAGACAAGAGAGAAGGAAGAGAAAGAAATGCTTGCCCTGCGGCAGAGCCTCTCAGATTGTAAGTAAGCAAGTCATCAAACAGTCTGCACTGTTCACCCCAGCAGACTCTCTCAGCTCTGAAATATCTGTGCTCCCTGGCCCACCCTATCCACCGTACACACTCGTCCCACTGGCTAATGGCTCACTGATCACAAGTAGGGAAAAAGAAAACATGCCACTTTTTCTTGTGATCCTGTGACTCAACCCAGGCTAGACAATTAATGTGAAACTTTGAACACTCTGCCTGGTCACCCTTTCATGTTCTGTGAGAGCTTATCCTAGAATCTGATTTAATCTTCCCAATAACCTTAAAAGTAGGTATAATTATTCCCACCACTTTTCCAGATGATGAAACAGGCCTAGAAGTCGAACCAGCTTCAGGGGTGGGTGAAGTGTGCAGCTGGACAGGACCCTCCAGCTTAGAGGGCCCCTCATACTTGGTTTAATGCTCTGCTATGGCCATCTTCAAATTCTGAACAAGTTTTTAACAAGGGGCCCCCACATTTTGCTCTGATCCCTGTGACTTGCCACTTATCCTCCCTAGACAGACTATATGACTTTCCTAAGATGCTTGAATCGATTTGCTGGGGTTGCCATGACAAATTCCCACTGGCTGAGTGACTTGAACAACAGAAATTTATTTTCTCACAGTTTTGGAGGCTGGAAGCCCAACGTCAAGGTGCCTGCAGGGTTGGCGTCTTCTAGCTCCTCCTTTTTAGCTTATAGATGGGAGCCTCTTTCTTCACGTGGTCTTCAGGATTAAGGCCCACCATAATGGTTTCATATTCACTTAATTACCTCTTTAAAAACCCCATCTCCAAATACAGTCACATTCTGAGGTACCAAGGGTTAGGACTTCTTCATGTGGGTCTGGGGAGGACTCATTTCAGCCGGTAGCAGTCCCACAGCCAGTAAGTGGAAGGGCCACCAAGACTTGAATGCTCCACTTGCTCTCCTGAAATCCCCATGGAAGTATGTCAGGATGGCTCTTATTACTCGTTGGAGAAGCAGAGGCACAGAAGGGTCAGCTCTTGCTACCATGGACAAAATGGCAATACAGGAGACACATTAGTATACTGATGGCACTGGGTGTGAATCTGAGTTCACCTGGCCTCGAATCTTTTGCTGCACCCATCCTGCTGTTCACAACCAACACACACAGACAGACATGGCTGCCAGAAAAGATGGTCCTTCTACAATCATAGGTTCTTGGGCTGGCTGCCTTTGGCAGATTTCAAAATAGCACCGTTGACTCTGCTGTGAGCCAGGAAAAAACATCATTACTCTTCTACTCACAAGACATACAAAGGCAACCAACTCTGTGGGCTGGATCCTGTCTACCATCGTCTCGTCTCTTTGTCTCATTTTTAGCTGGCTCCAAGCTGCAGGTAAGTGAGCAGTGACAAGAGTTTGCTGAGACAGCCGTGGATTAAGGTAACTTGTCTGAATGATAAGGCAGGAAACTCATTTCTACTTTGGACAAGGATAATGTGTTAATGTGAACAGATCTGAACTCTCGGCTGAAGACCTGGGAGTGTTACAGTGCCAGGTGGCAAGGAAGAGAGGGACAGGATTTCTCCTTTCAAAGAGTTATTGGGTGACAACTGAGCAGAGAAAGCATTTGTTATACTTTGGCTCTCAAGCACGGCAGAGTGAGAAGGGTGACATCAGGGATGGGTCCTGTCTTGGCTCTACCACCAAATCGGGCAAATTCCTTCACCTCTTCAGACCTTAGTTGCTCATCTGCAAGCTGACTTTTTAAAGTCCCATGCTTTCTTTCAAATTCAACATCACTGATCAGGTATAGAAGTATTCCTTGCAAAAGTAAGACAGCATGATATAAAATTTTTCATTCAAATTGTAATGTGATCATTTATAATTTACTAGTTAACTTTTTTTCAATTGTGGCTTAAAAACCATCATACATTAGTGTTGAAATCAGATACCATCTTGACCATTGATCAAAACTGACATCACTAATGAGGGACAGATGGACTGTACACACCTCCAGAGATGATACCCTGAAAAGGATACATCACCACCTGGCTAGTGTTCTGGCTAAAAAAAGCATAATCTGAATCTACTCATGAGGAAATATCAAACAAACCCAAATTGAAGAGTGCTCTATAAAATAATTGGCCTACTCTTTCAAAATGTCAAGGGGCATGAAAGACAGAGGAGGGAGGAACTCATCTAGATAAACACAGATTAAAAATACATAACAAATACAATTATTATGTGTCAACAGGGAAAAAAAAGAAACATGAAAAGACCTGTAGTACATGCAGGTCCTATATGGAAAAGAACTAAGTCCTATATGGAAAGAATTTCTATAAAGGACAGTATTGGGACAGTTGACAAAATTAGAATATTGTTGTTGTTAGGTGCCATAGAGTCAGTGTCTGACCCATAGCGACCCTACATACAATAGGCGAAACACTATTGTCAGTGCTTCTCTGCTGTTCGTAGGGTTTTCAATGGCAGATTGTTTCTTGGGAGTGGGTTGCCAGGTCCTTCTCCCAGATTAAAATATGGGTAGTAGATAATAAGGTATCAATGCTAAACTTCCTAAAATTTTATGACCGTGCCATTGATCTGTAAGAGAATATTCTTGTTCTTGGGATATACACATTCAAATATTATGGAGCAAAGGGAATGATATATGCAAACTTTCAAATGATTCAGAAAAAACAGAGAAAGATAAATTAATAAAGCACATGTAGTAAAATGTTAAATACTGATGAATCTGGGTAGAGAGTAAATCAGAGTCCCTTATCTCTATTTTTGTAAGTTTTCAAAGTTTGATATTGTTTTAAATAAAAAGTTTGTTTAAAATGTAACAAATGTTTATTGAAATGTTTATAAAATTTTCTGGAGAAATAAAAATCACTTGCAATCCCATCACCCGAGATTAACTTAATTTTTTTGTGTGAATAACTGATTTTCTTTTTTAAATTTCCTTCCTTCATTCCTTCTTTCATTCCTTCCCTCCTTCCTTCCTTCTTTCCTTCTTTCCTTCCTTCTTTTTTCCCCCAGTACTGGGGGTTGAAACCAGGGCTTCACACATGCTAGACAAGTACACTACCACTGAGCTGCACCTCCAACCCCTCTATTTTTTATTTTGTGGCACGGTCTCACTAAATTGCAAATGCTCCCTCTGACTTCAAACTCTCAGTCCTCCTGCCTCAGCTTCTCAAGTCGCTGGGATTACAGGTGTGCCTGGAACCAATTTCTTTAGAAGAGGTCTTTGGTGACAAATGGGTAGCATGAGCATTTGTCGTGCTTTGGCTCACAAGTACAGGGTTGTGGGAAGGATGGCAAATCCAGCAAATAATTGGTTTGTTGGGGCTTGTACCCCAATCTGATTGATGAGTCCCAGGAGGAAATCTTTCTGGGAAAGATTTTTCCCCCATTATTTTCTTTATGTTCTATCACATAAAAATGCTTGGAGCAGCAGTAGCCATCTTGGAACCAGCAGGGGAAAAGCCAAATGAATGGAAATAAGGTGACTCAGAGCACTGGCCACTGAAATGCTTAATTAACTAACTCTGGAACCACTGTTGCGGTGGACATCTTGCCACATGAGATAATGAATGTCTTTATTCTGTAAACCAACATTATTTAGGTAGTCTATTACAGAATAAAGCATCAGAACTGTTAAACCTTTACTCTTAAACACATTAATGCAACCGTTTGCTTTGCTCATTTACCACCACACTCAGCAAAAGCCTTTTAAAGGAAAAAAGTCATAAGACGAAATATAATTTTTGAGCGTGTGGCAATCTCACCAGAAATGAACGGAACACAAGTTTCCATATTGGCATGGACAGTGGGAGTGCCTGCCTACAAAGTCAGAAAGAAAGCTATCAGAATGTGGCTGTGTGGTGTGGAGAGACCCCCCCATGCTAGAAAAAGTAAATGGAATTTAGACTTGCTTTGCCTCCCAGAAAGGATTCTATTTGGGGATTAGAGAAAGTGGAGGAACCAGAAAGGGATGTAGTCCCTCAGGTAGCCCAGTGCTTGTTCCTCACATCCAGGTTGGGGGAAGAGCAGAGCCCTTGGCCACTCCTAGCCTATGTCAATGACCTTTGCATCAATATGCTTTCTGGAAATAATGATTAATGGCAGAGATGGTGCCAGAGAGGACTAATGTGACACCTACTTATAAATAAAATTTAAGATTTCTCTCGCTTTTACTAAAGAAAATAAGAACTGCACAAGTTATTGTTATTGTTAGCAGTGCTAGGGATCTAAACTGTTGTTGTTTTTGTAGTTTTTGCTGTTGTTAGGAGCCATCGAGTTGGGTCTGACTCATAGTGACCCTCATAGGATTTTCAGTGGCTGATTCTTTCAGGTTTGTTTTTGGAGTGGGCTGCCACATCCTTCTCCCATTCTTGTGATGCTGGGGATAGAACCCAGGGCTGAGAGAGCTCAGAGCAGCACTCTACCAACTGAACTAAACCTCAGAAATCACTGCCTGGCTTAAAATTCAAGAAAGGTGTGCACCAGGGCTGTATCCTTTCACCGTACCTCTTCAATCTCTATGCTGAACAAATAATCAGAGAAGCTAGACTTTATGAAAAAGAACAAGGCATCAGGATTGGAGGAAGACTCATTAATAACTATGTTTTGCAGATGACACAGCTCTGCTTGCTGAAAGTGAAAAGGGTTTGAAACATCTACTGATGAAGATCAAAGAACTTAGCCTTCAGTATGAATTGGGCCTCAACATCAACAAAACAAAAATCCTACAACTGGGTCAGTATGCAACTTCATGATAAATGGAGAAAAAATTGAAATTGTCTGAGATTTACTTTACTTGGTTCTATAATCAACCCCCACGGAAACAGCAGTTAAGAAATCAAAAGACACATTGTATTGGGAAAAGTTGTTGCAAAAGACCTCTTTAAAATTTTGAAAAGTAAAGATGTCACACTGAAGATGAAGGTGCGTGTGACGCATGCCATGGTATTTTCAGTCACGTCATATGGTTGTGAAAGCTGGACATTGAACAAGGGAGACAGGAGAAGAATTGAGGCTTTTGAATTATGGTGGTAGAGATGTATATTATATATACCATGGACTACCAAAGGAACCAACAGATCTGTCCTAGAAGAAGTACAACCAGAGTGCTCCTTGGAAGAAAGGACGGCTAGACTGTGTCTTACATATTTTGGACATGTAGTCAGGAGGGACCAATCCCTGGAGAAGGACATTATGTTTAGAAGAGTAGTGGGTCAATGAAAAGAAGAAAGATCCTGAACTAGGTGGATTGACTTAGTGCTTGCAACAGTGGGCTTAAACATAAAAAGGATCATGTGCCTGGCACAGAATTAGGGAGTATTTGGTTCTATTGTGCATACAGTCACTATGAGTTGGACCTCACTCAATGACACCTAACAACAACAACAGGGATCTAAACCAGGACCTTTAACTTGCTAGATAAGTGCTCTTGCACTAAGTTACACTCTCAGCCCCTAATTCACTCAAATTATTTTTAAATAAGTTAAATATGTATATAACACACACACACATACATAACATGATTTAAAAATTCAAACTCAATTTTAAAAAGTAATTATCTTAATCACTCTGCCACCACTTTTTCAGTTCCCCCTCCTCAGATTTGAACCTGACAGCCTTGAACAATGAAGGTGGTGCACACATGAGGACAGTACGTGGAGTTGACTGAGTGGCTCATTAATGCCAGTGAGCATCCAGGCTATGTCTATCTTTCTAGGGTATCTACCAGCCTTGCCTTAATAGTTGTAAACACAAACTCGTTGCAAAATTACTTCCAGAATTTCAAATGTCAAATCTGTATACAGTGATACCCAAAAGTTAAAGACAGAGAGAGATTTTTTTCTTTCCATGGTCTCCTTTTAAGATAAAAGAAAGCCTGGCTCAGAAACATTCCCTCTTCTGACAAATATACTATACCTTCAAGTCTCTTTGGTTGGAATCAAATCACATTTTTCATCTATACCAATCATGGGCAAGGGGCTCAGGGTCATGATGATTGACCTAGACTAATGAGGATTTCATGCTAGATACCTGAAGGGGTGGTGGTCCTTCTACTTTTTCCCATTTCAGCTTGGTCATGGACCCAGGGTATGTAATTTGAAGATACTGTCTTAACCAGTTCAAATACAAAGTGAGTAGTGTAAACTTAGGCTCAATTTCACCAGTTAGTGAATTTGAGTTTGCTTCCTTAGGATTTGTTCTAGCTTGGACCTAGGATGTCCCCCAAAAACCCATGTGTTCAAGGCTTAGTCCACCAGCTGGTGGTGCTATTAAAAATTTTAAGAAGTGTGGTCTAATTGAAAGAAGTAAGTCACAGAGTGGATGACTTTGAATAATTATTTTGTCCCCTGCCCTTCCCCACTTTCTCTTTCTCTCTGCTTCCTGGCTGCCATGAGGTCAGCAGCTTTGCTCCATCATATGCTTCCTGTCATGATGTTCTGCCACAGCCCCAAAACAAACAACATAGCCAAGTGACAATGGGCTAAAACTCCTAAGGTGATTTTCTCAGGTATTGTGTCACAATAATGGAAAGTGGACTAATGCAGGGCTTGTATCAGGGTTCTCATTAGGGATAGATATACAATAGATACTTAGATGACAAATAGATATTTACTATGAAGGATTAGCTTTCTTGGCTATGGATGATGGGAAAACCTACAATCAACCCTCTCTACAAACTGGAGGACTAGGAAAGCTGGTCGTGATGTTCCAGCCCAAGCCCAAAGAGAACTAGGGGAACAAATTGTATAATCCCCAGTTTGAATCTGAAAGCCCCAGAAGCAGGAGCAAGAAGAGCAAGAGAAGACAGATGACCCAGTACAAGCAAAGGAAGCAAGTTTGCTTTTCCTCTGCCTTTTCATTCTGTTGAGACCCACAGTGATTGGATGAGGCCCCCCTCCAGGTGAACACAGAGCTTCTCAGGACACTGATTCAAATGTTAATCGCTTCCATAAACACCCTCATAGATACATGTAGAAATAATGTTTTACCAGCTTCCTGGGCATCTGTTAGTGCAGTCAAGTGGGCACATAAAAATTAATCCTCACCTAACAAGTAGTTATTAAATCCTGGATACCTTAGTATATTTTCCCCACCAATGTGATTACTCCTCTTTAACAGAGTGGATACATCATATACATGAAGGGATTTAGCCCTTAGAAGTGGGAAACTCACTTGGTTATATGTGAAACATTTTTTTCTCTTCTTCCTTTTCTGCTTTATTTAAGCAAAAACCTCTGGTAGATCCATCCCTCTTGCTCCCTGTGATTCCCTATCCCTTTTAAACCTGATTCTCTCATCCTTGATACAGCTTATTCTTCTTTCTCTTTACTCTATTGGCATTCAAAGTAAAATACACTCAGGAAGTTTTTCTTACTAATTGTGATGCTATTATCCCCACTTCCATATGGACATGTTTTCTTTATATATATATATATATATATATATATATATATATATATATATATGTATGTATAATATTGTGATGTTTATATAGTCTTTGTTTAGTAGATGCTCTCTTAGAGATTATATTTTAATAGGAAGAGACAGATTGGACAATAAACCTAGCAAATAAGTAGATTATATATCATGTCATAAGTCATGGAAGAAATAGCACAAAGAAGAAAGATTGCAGAGATAGGGTGAAGATGGGAGCAACACAATTTTAAACACGGTGGTCACATAGGCCTTATTAAGAAGATGACATTTTTTAACATTTTTAAGCTTTCTTGTATCACTCTTACCAAACACATATCAAAAAGCATATCAATAGTTCATCTATGGTAATTCAATTTACAATGAAACGCAATTGTGTTTACAGAAAAAGTTTTTATTTAAAATGTATACAATACTATCCATTGAAATGCAGTGTTCATACTTTCTAGGTATATATACCTAGAAAATAAAAGTCCAGCAAGAAAAAAAAAAGTTTGAAACAAATAGAAATCAGAAATTTAGGGATTTAAGGAAAGATAAAGCTCCTTGGTAGTGACACTCATCTATAACATTTACAGTGCCACTTAAGTTATTTAACAAAACAAAACAGCTCACAAACAGCAAGACATTACAAAAACCAGAGAACCATAGTGTCTAGAAATGCCAAGACCAATATGCCATGCAAAAACCTGGTAGAAACATTATAGACACCTATTCACTGTGCATTGTAATATTGTTGTAATTCTGAGCCAACAGTAAACTACCAGAGAGAATATGCCCTATAACTGGGTTTGATTTAAATGATCTTTCACTTTTTAGAAACCATATGAGAAAATGACATTTTAAAGTTCACAATTTTTAAAGGGTACAATACAGTGGATTTTAGTATATTCACAAGGTTGTGCAAGCAACCATCAACACTATTGAATTCCAGGATATTTTCATTGATTCTAAAAGAAACCCTATACTAATTAGTAGTCAATCCTCACCCCCTACCAACTCCTGAAAGCCACCAATCTAAATTATCTCTATGGATTTATCTCTTGTGGGCATTTCCTATAAATGGCATCATATAATGTGGCATTTGTGTCTGGCTTCTTTCAATTAGCATAATGTTTTCAAAGGCCACCCATGTTGTGGTATATAACAGTAGTTCATTCTTTTTTGTGGCTAAATTATACTCCATTGTATGGATATACTACTTTTTTTTTTAATAGGGTCTTACTATGCTGCCTAGGCTGGTCTCTAATTCCTGGGTTCAAAGGATCCTCCTACTTCAGCCTCCCTCCCTAGAAGCTGGGACTACATGTACACACTACTATGCCTCGCTCCTTTTTGACTACTATGAGTAAAGCTGATGTGAACATTCAGATACAGATTTTTATGTGGACATATATTTCCTACTCTTTGGGGTGAATAATCTAGGAGTAGAATTGCTGGGTTATATATTTAACTTTTTGAGTTACTGTTTTGCAAAGTAGTTATATCATTTTGTATCCCCACCAGCAACATACTAGGGTTATAACTTCTTTATAAACACCGGTTTTTATCTGTATTTTTAAATATATCCAAGAAGATGACGTTGGAGTCAAGATTTGAAAGCACTGTGGAAATGAGCCATATGGATATCTGGGAGAAGAGACTTCCAGGCAGAACGGCCAAATAGAGCCAGGCCTTTGAGAGGAGAGTGTGCTGATGTGATCCAAGACAGCAAGACAATTAGTGACACTGGAGGAGTGTGATGGAGAGGGCAATGAGAATAGGATGAGGTCCAGTTGCTAACAGAGGACAGTACCCAAACACAGGTAGGTGAAAGCCATTGTAAAGACTTCAGCTTTTACTCTAAAAGAACTGGGAAGGATTTTGGAGCAGAAGGGAGACATGATCTTTGAGCTACATTATAACAGTATCATTCTGACTGCTGAATTATACATGGGCAAAGGTGAAATCAGGGGTGGGGGTGGGTGAAAGATAATTGGTAGATTTTTTTTGCAATAACTGTGGCATACAAGTGGTAGCAGGAAATTGGTGAGAAGTGTTGAATTCTGTGTATGTTTTAAGGTAAAAGCAACAAGACTTTCTGAGAGACTGGAATAGGACAAAGAAAGGAGTCAAGCATGACTTCACAGTTTGTGGTTCATTTATTTTTGCTTCAGGATATGCCAGGGAGGATATTCCAATTCATTCTTTCACAATTTGGTCAGACTTAAAGTAGTTTGGAGATATATATATATATGTATATGTATATGTATATGTATATATGTATGTATGTGTATGTATATATATACATATATATCTGTACTTTTGTTTTGTTTTGTTTTATACTCTCAGGTTGAACCCAGGGCCTCCCACACACTTTGTAAGTATTCTACCGCTGGGCCACACCCTACTTCCTTTTTATTTTTATTTTTTTGTGGTACAAAGCCAAATATGTCCCCTGAAGGTCAAGTAGCTAAAGTAAAAGGAAGACATGAGGAAGTTAAAGAACTAAACAGAAGATTTCAAAGGGCAGCACAAGAAGACAAATTATGATGACATGTGCAAAGAGCTGGAGACAGAAAATCAAAAGGGAAGAACATGCTCTGTTTTTCTCAAGCTTAAAGAATTTAAGAAAAATTCCAGCCTCAAGCGGCACTAGTGAAAGATTCTACAGTGAAAATATTAAACAACACAAGAAATATCAAAAGAAGATGGAAAGAATACACAGAGTCATTATACCAAAAAGAATTGGTAGATGATCAGCCATTTTAAGAGGTTGCATACGATCAGGAACCAGTGTTACTGAAGGAAGAAGTGGAAGCTGCCTTGAAGGAATTAGTGAAACACAAGACTCCAGGAATTGATAGAATACCACTTGAAATGTTTCAACAAACAGATGCAGCACTCGAGGTGTTCATTTATTTATGCCAAGAGATTTGGAAAACAGCTACTTGACCAACTCACTGAAAGAGATCTGTATTTGTGCCTATTCTCAAGAAAGAGGATTATTGAACAATATCATTAATATCTCATGCAAGTAAAATTTTGTTAACAATCCTTCAAAAGTGACTGTAGAATATACAGACAGGGAACTGCTAGAAAATCAAGTGGGATTCAAAGGGGTCATGGAACCAGGGACATTATTTCTGATATCAGATGGATATTCAACAAAAGCAGAGAATACCAGAAATTATCTATCTATGTTTTATTGACTATGCAAAGGCGTTTGACTGTGTGGATCACACCAAACTAAGAATAACATTGCAAAGAATGGGAATGCCAGAGCACTGAATCATACCCATGAGGAATGTGTATAGAGACCAGGAGGCAGTCATTCAAACAGAACAAGGAAACACTGCCTGGTTCAAAGTCAGGAAAGTTGTATATCAGGGCTGTATCCTTTCACTGAACCTTTTCAATCTCTATGCTGAGCAAATAATCTGAGAAGCTGGTATTTATGAAGAAGAATGAGGCATCAGAATTAGAGGAAGACTCATTAATAACTATGTTTTGCAGATGACACAACTTCACTTGCTGGAACTGAAGAGAATTTGAAACATTTATTGAGGAAGATCAAAGAACACAGTCTTCAGTATGGATGGCACCTCAATAACAACAAAACAAAAATCCTTACACCTGGGTCAGTATACAACTTCATGATAAATGGAGGAAAGATTGAGGTTGTCCAAGATTTTGTTTTACTTGGCTTTACAATCAACACCCACAGAAGCAGCAGTCAAGAAATCAAAAGACACATTGCACTGGGAAAAGCAAGTCTGACAAGGGTCTCAGCCATCAGCTCTCAATATGCAACACTGCAGGCAGTTGGGGAACAAACTCTAGATCCCTTTGCAGGGCAGAGATGACGAACTCCACTAAACACACAATGGGTGGCAGATAGTGACTACAACCCAACTTTGAATCCAAATTTAAAGCATAACACTACAACATCCTGTTTTCACTCAAAAATCATGATAAGTTGAGGTTTTGTGAACATTCGTTTTCTTTCCTCATAGTCTAAAACAGGGACCATATTTGTACAATGATTCAGACATTTTAAGCAAATGCTTTAGGCATAGAAATAGGTTTGGCTGAATATACCATCAAAAATATGAAATAAACCCCAACTCAACCAATGAAAAGCAGTTAACTGAATTATCACACGTACACAATCAGATCCTCTTAAAATTGTAGTACTTTACTATTTTCTTCATTTAGTAATAGAAGACTATGACTTTGAGCTTTCTAGCATGTGATACTAACCAACTGAAAATAATTTGATGTGAAAATAGCATCATCTCCACTTCAAGGATATTCATCCCCCAGGGAGATCTACTCTCTTTGTCAAATACTAATAAAATCAATCTTAGAAGTTAGTAAAATATTAATTTGTTCTTTAAAACTACCGTTTTCCACCATACTTTGTGACTCATATTATATGATTATCTCAAGATTTTTTTTTATTTGAGCTACTTCAATTCAAACTTCCTTTTTGGTTTCACAAGTAAATCAATTGGTACTATATCTGGTCACAGGAACTTACCTGAGAGCTATCAAAAATACACACCAAGTTCTGTCTACAAATTGGTATGAATAATCCCTTTATCTGTGAATAAGTTTATAACTTTGACTTTTAAAAATATATCCCAGAGCTTTTGATTTTTCCCCCTTTCTGTGTGTCCTGGAAATTCCCTCATACTCCTCCCTCATCCTCTCTCACCCTCAAGAAAGTTAGTCACTTCCTGATTAACCAAGTATTGTTAATGACTAATTTATCATCCCTGTTAGCTTTTGTCCATAACACAGCATGGTAGATTGTTTTTGTTTGTTTGTTTGTTTTTTGCAGTACTTGGGGCTGTGAAGAATGGGAATATCAGAGTATTTAATTGTACTCATGAGGAATCTGTACATAGATCAGGAGGTAGTTATTCAAACAGAACAAAGCAATACAGCCTGGTTTATAGTCAAGAAAGGTGTGCATCAGGGTTGTATCCTTTCACCATACCTCTTCAATCTCTATACTGAACAAATAATCCAAGAAGCTGGGCTTTATGAAGAGGAACATGGCTTTATGTTTGCAGGGAGATTCATTAACAACCTGCATTATGCAGATGTAGCTCTGCTTGCTGAAAGTCAAGAGGATTTGAAACATTCACTGATGAAGATCAAAGAACACAGCCTTCAGGACGGATTGCCCATCAACATCAACAAAACAAAAATCCTTACAACAGGGCCAGTAAACAACTTCATGGTAAATGGAGAGAAGATTGAGGTTGTCCAAGATTTTGCTTTATTTGTTTCTGTAATCAACCCCCACGGAAACAGCAGTCAAGAAATTGAAAGACGTCTTGCATTGGGAAAAGCTGTTGCAAGAGCCTTCTTTATAGTGATGAAAAGATGTCACACTAAAGACAAAGGTGCGCCTGACTCATGCCTTGGTATTTTCAGTTGCATCATATGGTTGGGAAAGCTGGACATTGAATAAAGGAGACAGGAGAAGAATTGATGCTTTTGAATTATGGTGCTGGAGAGGAATAACAAATATACTATGGACTATCAAAAGAACCAATAGATTGAGCCAGGCACAGTGGCGCATGCCTGTAATCTCAGCGGCTTGGGAGGTGGAGGCAGGAGGATCACAAGTTCGAGACCAGAGGCAGTCTGCATAACTTAGTGAGACCCTGTCTCAAAAAGTAAAAAAAAATGGGCTGAGGGTACAGCTCAGTGGTTCAGCACTTGCAGAGCATGCAAGCGCAAGGCCCTGGGTTCAAACTCCAGTACCACACACACACACGCACACACACACACACACACACACAAAGAACTAATAGATCCATCCTAGAAGAAGTGCAACCACAGTGCTCCTTGGAAGCAAGGATAGCTAGATTGTTTCTTATAGATTTTGGACATGTAGTCAGGAGGGACCAATCCCTTGAGAAGGACATCATGTTTGGGAGAGTGGTGGATCAACGAAAAAAAGGAAGACTCTCAACTAGATGGATTGACACAGTGCCTGCACCAATAGGCTTAAACATAAAAAAGATCATGTGCCTGGCATAGAATCTGGGAGTCTTTTGTTCTGTTGTACATGGGATTGCTATGACTTGAACCCAACTCCATGGCACCTGATAACATTAACAATGATATACTAATTTTCCCAACTCTGCCTAATATACCTGACTTCTGAGGTTTATTTACCATGTTCTCTCCTCTGAAATGCTTTTTCTTCTTCTCTGCCATGAAAATGTCCATCCTTCAAGATTCATTTAAAGCTATGCATAATGGTGTTTGCCTGTAACTCCAGCACTTGGGAAGCTGAGGCAAGAGGATGGCAAGTTCAAGATCATCCTGGGGAATTTAGTGAGACACTGTCTCAAAATAAAAATAAAAAGAACTGGGGATGTAGCTCAGTGGTACATGCTTGTCTCATATGTGTGAGGCCCTGTGTTCAATCCCTACTCCCCTCCCTCCAAAAAAAATCCACTCAGATGTAAGGAGGATTGGGACCACATTTCACACCCTTTGGTCCATCCTCCTGACACCCCACCATCCATCACACAACCAACTACCATAAAATCTACCCTTAATGTGTCTACTTCACCATCTTTTCATTCCTATCTCTACCTCTTTAGCCCACCTAGACCACAGAATGACCTGTTAACAAACCTGTTATACTCCATCTGCCCTCCCACTTCTGTTTAGTCTCTATGGTTCTTACATAGTTCAATTAAAACTTTTGTTTTGTTTTGTTTTGTTTTTGTTTTTTGAGATAGAGTCTCAGTCTGTAGCTAAGGCTGTCCTGAAACTCCCTATGTAGCCCAGGCTGGCCTCAAATTCACAGTGATCCTCCTGCCTCAGCCTTCTGAGTACTGAGATTACAGGCATGCACCACCATACCCAGCTCTTTCTGTTTGATTTACTTATTTTTGTTTTTGTTTTTGTTTTTGTTTTGTTTTGTTTTTTGGTTTTGCTGGGTATCAAATCCAGGGCCTTGTCCATGTTCAGCAAACACCACTGAGGATCATCCTCAGAATCTATTTTCCATATTAAAAATAAATATATTTCCTCATTACCTACAAAGTTAGGGACAAAATGCCCTAGTTTAACATTCAAGTTGTTGTTGTCGTTAGGTGCCGTCGAGTCGGTATCTGACTCATAGCACCCCTTATGGGGTTTTCAATGGCTGACTGTTTCGGGATTGCCTTGGAAGTGGATTGCCAGGTCTTTCTCCCATTTTTTGCCATGTTGGGAATTGAACTTGGGACCTCAGAGACTGCAGCGTAGCACTCTACCAACTGAGCTAAATCCCAGCCTACTAACATTCAAGACTCTCTACTGTATGAGTTAGGCTTCCTTTGACAGTAAGCCACAGAACCAACTCTTGCTAATTTAAGCAGAAAAAGATATGGACTATTTCATAAAATCAAAGCTCCAAACATTTCCGTACTTTGCACATTTCTTTTTAAAAATTCTCATTCTTGGACTGTGTGGTACAACATATTTCCAACTCAATAGGAAGGTGCCTACAGCCACCTGCCCTGTTAGATCTCAGAAGCTAAGCAGGGTCAAGCCTGGTTAGTATTTGGATGGGGGACCACCTGGGAATACCGGGTGCTGTCGGCTGGGAGAAGGACCTGGCAACGCACTCCCCATGAAACAATCAGCCGTTGAAAACCCAGTGAATATTAGAGAAGCAATAGTGCCAGGCATAGCATTGTGTGGGGTAGTGTCTCATTCTGTTGCACATAGGTCACTACCCAGCTTGTTGGTACCTAACAACAAGAACAACAGGAAGTCAAGGAACATTGCCTGAAAGGCCATCTGTCACCAGGGATAGTTTTTTCAAAGCAAAATTAAGGTGTAGAGATAAATGCTAAGAAGGGAAATCAAGAAGTGCCCACCACATCCCAAATAGGGTCCCCATCCAATGAAGTAAAATTGGATTCAATGGAGAGGAATTTTGTACATTCTTTTTGGAGACATCTGAGGTTAAAATGGGGGCAATCATAGCTCAAGGGAGCTAATATTTGATTGTATGAAGATACTCAGTATCCAGGAAAAAGAAAGGCTAGTGGTTTGACATAAATGTTTTAAACATGTGCAATGATTCCAGAGGTCATTGTGAGTCATAAGGGTAAAGATAAACTGTTTCCATTTTTCCGTAATTGGCGAACTTTCACATTTACAAAACACTGTCATTTACAAAACACTGAATGGAATTTTTTGAAAAAAAGTTAACCACTATAATACAGAAACATCTAGAATTTTATTTGGAAGGAAATTACTAGGGTAATGGAGACTTCCGTATCTTTAGGAGGGTAACAAGTCTTCTACTTCCAAATTCAAGAAAGGCATGATCCTCTCCCGTAGTTCCCACATTCTGCAGCGCCCCAGCATGCTAGGGAGCACCCTTTCAAAGATAAATGTGGCATCAAAAAGCAGTATGTAACATGAAAGTCCAGTGAAGGTGAGGACATAAAACACAAGGAAAATCCTCAGTACACGCTTCCTACAAGGAAAGAAAATATCTCTGTTAAGAAAATCTGGAAGAGAGCTGTGTGTGGAGCTTCATACCTGTAATCCCAGAAATTTGGGAGGCTGAGGTAACAGGATTGCAAGTTTGAGGCTAGAGGTGCGTGGCATAACTTAGTGAGACCCTGTTTCAAAATAAAAAAAATTAAAAATGGTCTGGGACAGCAACCTAGTGGTAGAACATTTGTAAGGTATGTGTGAGGCCCTTGGTTTAAGCAAGAAGAAAAAGAGAAGGATAAGGAGGAGGAGGAAGAGGAGGAGGAGGAAGAAGAGGAGGAGGAGGAGGAAGAGGAGGAGGAGGAGGAGGAGAAGAAGAAGAAGAAGAAGAAGAACAACAACAACAACAACAACAACAACAACAACAACAACAACAGAAGGAGGAGGAGGAAAAGGAGGAGGACGAGGAGGAAAAGGAAGGGGAGGGGAAGAGGGGAGGAGTAGGAAGGGGAGGAGGAGGAGAAGAAGAAGAAGGAGGAGGAGAAAGAGAAGAAGGAGAAGGAAGAAAGGAAGAAGGAAGGAAGGAAAGAGGGAAAGAAGGAAAGAAGGAAGGAAGGGAGGGAGGAAGGAAGGAAAGAAGGAGAAAATCCTGAAGAGAATCACAGTGATAGGACCCTGGCTCCTCTATCCAGATGAATTTTAAACTTGGAGTAAGTCATTGACCTTCTCCTGACCTCAGTTTACATGTATAAAAGAAGTCCACACTAGGGTTGGCATTGGAAGTCTAAGGTTCTATGGTCATGAAACAATGAGCCCCTAGATATTGTGGGGTTCTTCTCTGAAATGCCCCTCTCACACTGGGGTATGTTATTCTAGTCTTTACCTTGCTCATGAGGTATGGGATGTCCATTGGTGGGTATGTAAAGATACAGGCAGTTAGATTTTCTTTAACAGGTCTCCAACCTTTCTGGTACCTGGGACCAGTTTCTTGGAAGACAATTTTTCTGTGAACAGGGGAGGGATGGATCAGGGTGGAGGGGAGGCTGGTGATCTGACAGGAGGCAGAGCTCAGATGGTAATGGGGCCATGGAGACTGGCTATAAATACAGAGGTAAATACGGACAGTACTGGTCCATGGCAGGGGGTTGGGGATCCCTGCTTTAGGAGATTAAATATAATTTGGGGAGTAGAATTAAGCTCTCCCTGTCACCAGTTTTGTCCTGGCATCAGACCTTCCCATATAAAGTAATCTGAGGTTTTTCAAATCCTTAATGACTCCTTCTGCTCCTAAGGTTGTACCTTATGGTGTATTTTATTTGTTTTATTGAAAGTCCTTGTATTATTACTTTCTAATTATAAATGCAATATATGATTGTTTTTGTTGTTGTTAGGTGCTGTCAAGTCGGTATCCGACTCATAGTGACCCTACATACAACAGGCGAAACACTATTGTCAGTGCTTCTCTGCTGTTCATAGGGGTTTCAATGGTGGATTGATTTTTGGGAGTGGGTTGTCAGGTCCAACTCCCAAGCCTACAGCACCTGGTGTTCCCAAGCGGTCTCCCATCCAAGTACTAACCAAGCCCAACCATGCTTAGCTTCTGAGATCTGACAGGATCGGATGCCACAGGGCTATGGCTGCAGGCAATATATGATTAGGGTATGAAATCTGGAAAATCCAATAAAACATAAAGAAGAAAAGTCATGTCACCAATAACCCAATTACCTAGAGATAATTATCATAGAACTGATTTCAAAAGAGAAAATTGGGGCCACAGGTAATGCTTACCACATATCTGTTTTATGACCCAACTCAGTGGGCTGTAGATACCAGAGCCAAGTTGCTTGGCAGTATCTCCTTGCCAGTTACTTAAGTAACTGATTTTACCTTTCACATTTATCAAAGAACTAGTGTTGTTAAGATACTCTGTTAGTATGGGAATTGTGGTATATATACACCATGGACTTTTATTCAGTCACAAAGAAACATAAAATTATGGCATTCTCCAGAAAATGGATGGAACTGGAGGTCATTTTAAGCAAATTAAGCCAGACACAGAGAGATAAGCATTGCATGTTTTCTCTCATGTGGATGCTAGAGTTCAAGATATATTCATTATGAAAGCATACATATCATGATAGCAGATAGGACCTAAGTAGGGAAGGATAATGGATTAAAGAAAAGGGGAAGGGGCAAGAAGAAAGGGTAATGGAAGAAAAGAAAAAAAAATCACATATATTGCCCTTATGGCAAAATCAGGATGCATATATATAGATAGACATATTCACAAAAAAGACATGCAAGTAGAGAGACTATTGGTGGGGAGGGAGGAGATGGGGGAGAAGGGTCATGAGAGGGTAAGGGGGAAGTTAACATGAGCAATGTACAATGAAATGCATGTATAGAAATGTTATAATGAGATCCATTAAGTTGTACATTAAAAATTACTAATAAAAATACTAAAAAAACAAAAAATGCAAAAAATGATAATCTGTTAGGAAGGGGCTTTGAAGGCTGCTAACATGCAGTCCAGATGTCCTGCCCTCAAGGAGCCCTTAATCTACATTTGTTCTTTTTTTTTTTTTTTTTTTTTTTTTTTTGCGGTATTAAGGGTTGAACCCAGGGCCTAGCACCTGCATGCTTTGCAAGTGCTGGACCACTGAGCTGCGCCCCCAGCCCATTTTCTTTACTTTGAGACAGGGTCTTGTTAAGTTACACAGACTGCCTCTGGTCTCGAACTTGCGATCCTCTCGCCTCCACCTCCCAAGCTGCTGGAGTTACAGGCGTGCACCACTGTGCCCGGCATTTGTTCTTTCTTATGAAAAGAAAAATTCATCAATACTAAATATGCCAGCAAATAAATACTATTCTTTCTAACTTCCAAAGCCAGTCATATTTGGAAATACTAAACAAGAACATTTTCAAAACAATACACTTTAACATAAAGTTTTTAAGAGAAAAAGATTTCTAAATTAAAGATAGTTGGGGAAATAGAGAGATAAAAAAAATATAATCCCATCACTTTAATATAACCTGTCATGGTTTAAATATGAAATGTCCCCCAAGGGTCATGTGCTTTAATTTTCAGTCCCCAGCTAGTGACACTATCTGTAGAGGATATGGAAATATTGGGAGGCAGAATCTAGCTTTGTGGAAGTGGCTCCACAGGGGTGGGCCTTTGGAAGTTTGTACTCTGGATCTATGGCCCAGGTCATTTTCTGCCTCTTGCCTTTATGTTGCCAAAAGGGCATCTGCAACAAGCTTTTCCTCCACTGCTGCCATCCTTATCCTGCCACAATTATGGACTGATCCTCTAACTGTGAGCTTCCTATAAACCTTTTCCTCCATAAGTGTGTTTGGGTTGGTTTTTCTGCTACAGTGATGACAGCTGGCTAATACATAACCTGATAATTTTATCTTTGTTTTCTTCCTTCCTTTCATTCATTCTTTCTATTTTGTTTATTTTCTGTTTGGGGAAGTTTTTTTTTTTTTTAATTTATTTTAGTTTTACTTTATTTCTCTCTCTTTTTTTTTGTACCTTCAAGTTTTTTCTTTCCTACAGTGACTACTCTAGGTATAGTTGTACTCATAGTTATTGTTGACACTACTGAATCATTTGATTTTGATTTACAAAGCAATTTTATTTAACTTCCAAAATTTAAAAATTTTCTATTAAGCAAGTAAAAGTATGTATGTAATATTTATTTTAAAAGATTAGACATTTTTCTCTGGAAGCTAAGTTTTTGTAAGATCACCTGCACAGAACACAAAACCAATGTCATTAATAATTTTATTTATATTTAACTTAACTTTTGTAGGACAGAAAAATATTCTTTAAACTTTTGAATACTATTTGCTTATTTAATTTTAAAACCTTGCCATGCATAAAATCCTTACTCTTTTCCAAAATGTTTGTATTATTTATAGTCAGGACATTGGGGATACTATAAAGGTAACTGGAGGACTGGGGGCCCCTTTCTGAAGCTAAAACAGTAAAATCTGATATGTAATGATTGAATAAATCCCCATAATAAACCTCCTTAAAATGTTGGTGTATAAATATGCTGTAATGGAACGAATATGCTTCCAGTTCTCTAATAAGAGATTTGACAAAATCAGTCATAATTAGGATGTAATGATGTGAGAAAAAGAGATCAATTCAAATGGATTATAATCCTCCTGTATATTACAATAAAGTAATAATTAAGAAGCATCACTGATTTTCTTGTTTGTTTTTTAGGCTATAATTCATATACTATGAACTTTGCCATTAATGGACAACTCAAGAACTAGAGATACAGTTCATTGGTAGAGCACTTGCCTGGTATTTGCTGCACAAGGTCCTGAGTTTGCTCCCCAGCACCACATAAATGCACACATGCATACACAAATCTTAAAGTGTACATTTCATTGGATTTTAGTTTATCCACAAAGGTACAGCACTATTGTTGTTGTTGTTAGGTGCCGTTGAGTCGGTATCCGACTTATAGCGACCTTCTGTACAACAGGGGAAACACTATTGTCCGTGCTTGTCTGCTGTTCATAGGGTTTTCAATGGCAGATTGATTTTTGGGAGGGGGTTGCCAGGTCCTTCTCCCAAGCCTACAGCACCTGGTGTTCCCCCGCAGTCTCCCATCCAGGTACTAACCAGGCCTGACCCTGCTTAGCTTCCGAGATCTGATGGGATTGGATGCCACAGGGCTATGGCTGCAGGCATAGCACTATTACCACTATCTAATTTCAGGAAGGGGGCTGGGATTTAGCTCAGTTGGTAGAGCACTGCACTGCAGTCTCTGAGGTCCCAAGTTTGATTCCCAGTGCCGCAAAAATGGGAGAAGGACCTGGCAATCCACTCCCAAGGCAATCCCGAAACAGTCTGCCATTGAAAACCCTATGAGGGTCACTATGAGTCGGATACCGACTCGACAGCACCTAACAACAAATAACAACAACAATTTCAGGAAAATTTCATCCTCTCCAAAAGAAACCTGATACCTATGAGAAATCACTCTAACCTACTCCCTACTACCCTCTGCTCTTAAAACCACTAATCTACTTTCTGTCTAACAGATTTTCCTATTTTGATCATTTCATATAAATGGAATCAAATAATATATATCCTTTTGTGTATATCTTTTCTCACTTAACATGTTTTCTGGGATCACCCATGTTGTAGCATGTATTAAAACTTTACTCTTTGGAGGGGGCCAACTAATACTTCATTGCATAGATATAACCACATTTTGTTTATCCATTCATCAGTTAATGGATATTTAGATTGTTTCTAATTTTTAGCTACTATGAATAATGCCCCTATAAACATTCATATACACTTTTTGTGGGGAACATATGTCTTCAATTCTTTTGGGTACATACTAAGGAGTAGCATTGCTGGATTGTGTGGTAAATCAATGTTTAACATTTTGGGGAACTACCAAAGAGTCTTACAAAGAGATTGTGCCATTTTATAATCCTATGAGTAACGTATGAGGGTTCCAGGTTTTCCACATCTTTTCTAATGCTCATTTTCTGTCTTTAAAAAAAAAGTCTCTCTATATATATATAACCATTATAGTGGTATCTCATTGTGGTTCACTGTGTCTTAGTTTTGTCTTTCCTTAATGACCAATGACATTGAATATTTTTTCATGTACTGTTGACCACTTGTATATCCTCTTTGAAGAAATGTCTATTCATCTTTCCTGAAGAAATGTCTATTCAAGTTCTGCTTTTAAAACTGGGTTTTTCTTTATTTTATTTATTTATTTATTTAATTTTATTTTTTCAGAAGGACATCATGTTTGGGAGAGCAACAGATCAACCACAACAAAAAAAGAAGACCCCTTGATACAGTGGCTGTAACAATGCACTTAAACATAAGAAAGATCGCATGCCTGACACAGTGTCATGGAGTGTTCTGTTCTGCTGTACATAGGGCCGCTATGAGTTGGACCCAACTTGAGGGCACCCAACAGCAACAACAATTTTTTCCAGTACTGGGAGGTTGAACCCAGGACCTCACACATGCTTGGCAAGTAACCTACCATTGAACCACACTCCTTACCCCTGGCTTATTTTTTATTTTCAGACACAGTCTTACCAAATATGTAGACTGCGTCTGGCTTTGCACTTTGACCCTCCTGCCTCAGCCTCCTGAGTCACTGGGATTACAGGCTGGGTTTTTCTTTCTGGCGCTATAAAAGTTCCTTATTCTGGATACTAAGCTTTAATTTTCAGAATTCTGAAAAGATTCTGACAATTTTTTCCAGCTCTCTCACCCATTTTATGGAGGAGAAATTTTCTCAAGTCTGCACTCCACCATTTTCACTGATCATTCCTAATGTATTAATTTCACATTTGCTGAGCATCCTGCGCATCTTTTATATATGTCCCAAAAGGATGAAGACAAGATTCCTGTCTTCATGCATCACATGGAATGTTAAGAGGAGAAAAGTTTGGGACAAATGAATTCCAGTAACACCCTACTGGCTTTATGACAGGGTTGTGTGCAAGATATGGGGTACCCACACTCGTACAAATCCACAATAAGAAGACAACCCAATTTTTTAAAAATAGGAAAGGATTTGAGAAAAGAGAGCTAAAAACTCTGCCTGAGTTGGTGGTCCAAAATAAAGAATCAGAAATCTTTGCTTACAGGAGAATACTACCCAGGGTGCATATGGTATAGTAGAATCTTTAGAAAGGCTGCCAAAGAGTCAGGGTTTGCCATTTGACATACCTATGTATCCAATATTATACAAGAGAGCACCATCCTGACCAGCGAGCAAATGTTTACAAATCTACCTGGTAGATCATAGCCTATGGATACCATGCTTTAAGTTTTAGATACATAGGAACTTGGGGATGTAGCTCAGAGGTAGAGTAGTTGCCTAGCATGTATGAGGTTTTGAGTTGAATACTCAGCATTGGGGAAAAAAAAGATTTAGAAGTTGTTTTTAGGTGCTGTCAAGTCGCGTCTGACTCATAGTGACCCTATGTACAACAGAATGAAACACTCTCCCATATGGGCCAGGCCTGGCACTATGTCAGTTCCTCTGTGCTATTCATAGGGTTTTCAATGGCCAATTGTTTCAGGAGTGGGCTGCCAGGTCCTTCTTGCCTTGCACCACCTTTTTGTGGTGCTGGGCATCAATCCCAGGGCTTGAGAGAGCACAGAGTAGCTCTCTACCAACTGAGCTAAACCCTAGCTAAAGATTTAGATAGATATTATAAATAGATACCCATATATAGATAAACATGTCGTTGTTGTTGTTAGGTGCCATGAAGTTGGTGTCCGACTCATAGTGACCCTGTGTACAACAAGCAAAACAGTATTGCTGGTGCTTCTCTGCTATTCATAGAATTTTCAATGGCTGACTGTTTTTTGGAAGTGGGTTACCAGGTCCTTCTCCCAAGCCTACAGCACCTGGTGTTCCCAGGCAGTTCTTCTATCCAAGTACTAACCAGGTCTGACTCTGCTTAGCTTCCGAGATCTGAGGGGACTGGATACCACAGGGGTACGACTGCAGGCTGGTATTATATAGATTTGTCTAAAGCAATACAAAAGCATTCCAAATCTAAATATCTCACACAATTGGTTTACATCTAAAACAAGAAAAAATACTATAACTTCAATAAACAAATAGAATTTAAAAAGCACAGTTAATTCACAAAAGAAAATAAAACAAAATTTTAGTCAACACTTGAAAAAACTCAGTCTCACTACAGTCCATACACTGTGCAACCTTCAGCCAGCCCACATGCGTCCCTTACTCTGACTCACCACACTGCAACGCGGGGAGTGGAATTCTGCCCTGGAGGAGGTGGTGAAGCCTCAGGAAGCAGTGGCTCTGTTCTTTCCACATCCATTTCTTCAGAACTGTAAGAGTCTCTTTCCCTCTCTTGCATGTGGAACACCCCCAACTTAGTATTTAGCAGAGCCATTTCCTTATAAAAGTTCTGGTGAAAAAAAGGACAATCAATTATCTTTTTAATATCCAAGATATGAAATCAGCCTAGACATCCATCAACAGATGAATGGATAAAGAAAATATGGCATATATGTACAATGGAGTTTTTATTCAGCCATAAAGAACAAAATTATATCATTTGCAGGAAATGGACAGAAGTGGAAATCATCATTTTAAGCAAAATAAGCCAGATTTAGAAAGACAAATATCACATGCTCTCTCTCATGTGGAATCAGTCTATCTATCAATCAATCTATCTATCATCTATCTATATGACTTGACAGTAAAAGGAGGATCATTTGAGAGGAGGAATGGGGTTTTGGGGGGTTGGGAAGAGAAGATAGTGGGGGCGAATAGGAGCAAAGTGTATAATATACTTTTATGAGGGGCTGGGGTTTAGCTCAATTGGTATAGTGCTGCCCTGTACTCTCAGAGGCCCTGGATTTGATCCCCAGCACCACAAAAATAGGAGAAGGACATGGCAACCCACTCCCAAATCAGTCCAGAAACAATCAGCCATTGCCAACCCTATAAGGGTCACTATGAGCTAGACTCAACTTGAGGGCACCTAACAACAATAGCAACAATTTTTAAAAATAAAATATTTTAAAATATCAGTCTAGATGTCTCCCGGTCTTGCTGTAGATGATGCAGTGTGTTTTTCTTCCGGGACACTTCAGGGGCCCACATGACAAATTACATGTGTCATAAGGAGGGAACTGGCAAGTATATACTCACTCAATAGAAGGAGACTTACACACTCACAATGCAAGGCAGTACCGTGACAGAGAGTTAAATGAAACTCACATTTTTGGCACCTAACAACAACAACAACAATCTTTACCTACTGGGTTATTCATGTAGGAAGATACCCTTACACTGAATTCATGTATTTGGCTAGTTCATCTATGTAACATGTATATATTGAGTAATTACTGTCCTCCAGGTACTGTTCTGGGGTACAGTGGTTAACAAAATAGGAACATGTAGTCTATTACATGTGCATTTCCAAAGGTTGTGGAATGAATAATATATAACTAAATGCACACAGACATTAGATGTTATAGATTAAGGTATGTGCTAAAGAGAAAAATTGGGATGAAACAGAGTGGCTGAAATTTGTTGGGGGAAATCCAAATGGAGGAATGAATCAGCACCTCTGAGCAGCAGACAGCTTGACACATTCCTTCATTCATTGTTTCATTCACCTATTCATTCACGTTTAGCTCAGTGTCTAAGACCTCAGGGAAGGAATTCAAAGAGGAAGTCATATCTCTGGCTAGGAGAGATTAGGAATGGTCTGGAAAAAGAAATGACATTTGAACTGAGGCTTGGAGAACAGGCCATGCGTAGACTTGGAAACTCTAGACGGAGGGGTGAGAGGTGGAAGTAGCATAGGGGGAGGAGAGCTTGGAAGTACACCAGGATCCTGACGTGGCCCAAAGCAGAAGGCTGAGAGTGGGAGAAAAAGGCATAAGATAAGAAAGAGACCAGAATGTGGCATGTCCTCAACTTCTAAGAGAGGAATCACTCCATGTTTAGACATAAATTGATTGATGCATTTGAACTGGTGTATCTGTGACATCTTACCTCTATTCTTTCAAGGAGTTTCTCCTTTAATTCATGAGCTTCATTGCAAGCATCTACCTGAAAAGACATCCACAATCCTTGGTAAAATGAAAATTATATTTTTCTGGTTCACACAATAAAATCTCTCCTTTTGGCACTATTTATGTAATGGCTGGGGCTGAGGTTTAGCTCAGTTGGTAGAGTGCTGCTCTGAGCTCTCTAAGGCCCTGGGTTTGATCCCTCACACAACAAAAATTGGAGAAAGACCTGGCAGCCCACTCCCAACACAATCCTGAAAACAATCTGCCACTGGAAACCCTAAGTATAGCAGAGAAGCTTTGACAGAGTGCCAGCATAGCACAGTGTCAGGGAGTGTTTTGTTCTGTTGTACATAGGGTCGCTATGAGTCAGACTTGACTAGAGTGCACCATCAACAACATATAATGACTGTGCTGAAATTTATTTTTCTTCAGTAAAATCATTCCCGTTAGAGTAAATTCACGAATTGGAAATTGTAAGAGCAATAAGAAAAAAGTTAACAAGATTATTTTCAGTACTTTAACATTATATAATAACCAGTTATTGTGAATCATTTTTGTTCTCTATTCATGACTCCTTCCTTGCTCCTTAAAAAACTTCCACCAAGATACTAGTTAGAGAAACATTGTACATTTCTGAGAAAATAAGAAAATATCCCTTCTAAATATTTAAAAATTTATAATTTAGAAATATAGGTCCTCATTATTTAAGATTGAACAGTCAGGCTCTATGGCTTAGCAAGAAAGCAGTCCACAAAAAGGGTTTTGTTTCTGTTCTTCTCCCACAGAATAAGACAGGGGCCAAAATCAAACTATCTCCTTTAGAGACATGAATGCCAATGCCAACTGCACATATGTCAAATGTAAATAATGCCTTCAAATGTTTTAAATTAATCATCCCATTACAGACAGCAGGACACCTTGAAGAGCACAGTTATAGCAGAGAGACAACTGTGTAGATTCAAGGAAGATCAGTTCTGGAGATGTCATTTCTAAAAACTGATTCTTAAAGAAGCATTTGCCAAAGCAAGCAAAGGCATGGATTTTGGAGGCATGGTTTCTCACAGTAAACACTGATTTATGGAGTCCTAAGTATCCAACAAGGGGCTGGGATTTAGCTCAGTTGGTAGAGAGCACTGCTCTGCAGTCTCTGAGGTCCCAGGTTCAATTCTCAACACTGCAAAAGTGGGAGAAGGACGTGGCAATCCACTCCCAAGGCAATCCTGAAACAATCAACCATTCAAAACCCTATGAGGGTCACTATTAGTCAGACACGACTCAACAGTACATAACAACAACAGTAAATATCTAACAAAATAAATTTAATAAATCCAAACGCCAATCCTGCACTGTATAGCAGAGGCCAAAAATCGTAAGATGACATCTTCTAGTAAGAAAAATGTCACTTGAGAAGGCAAGTTGCAAAACAATCTGTATAATATGATCTCATTAAAACAAAAACAATATGACTGGGTACCATGGTGCATGCCTGTAATCCCAGTGGCTTGGGAAATTTAGGCAGAAGGCTCACAAGTTTTAGGCCAGGGGTAGCCTATGCAACCTAGCAAGATACTGTCTTAAAATTTAAAGAGCAGGGTTGAGGGTACAGCTCAGTGGTAGAATACTTGCCTAGCATGCACAAGGCCCTGGGTTCAACAACCATCCCAATACTGGGGGGAAAAGCAATATATAATATAAGTACAGGTAAGATTTAGAAAGACATGAATACACTAAAATGTTCTATGTGTTTGTCTTTGACGGGTGGGATTATTTTTCATTTTTATGAGTTAGTTTAATAATATATTTAATTGCTAAAATATACATTATTTTTATTAGAAGAAAATATATATATACATGTATTATGTATAATATTATAGAATATTAGTATTAGTGGAAGAGCAAAACCAAGACGGTTCTTTTCATCTGGAAATACAGGTGAGTCACTTCATCACTTCATCTTTTTCAGTCATACTACATATTCTTGAATCTAATTTGAACCTGAATCTAAACTTCATTCAGCTTTTGGTGATTCATTAAACAGAAAATAGTTAGTTTGCAATTCCTTCAACTGTTCCTTGTCCATAGGGTGACTAAACAACTATGATAGTGAAGTAATGGAGAACATTGATAATGTTTCAGTTACAAGTGATGATGAGTGTGATGAATAATAGGTAAATTATGATAATGATAATAAAATAATAAATTACTGCATTGTACTATTTTATATGTACAATGATTCTATAATTTTTCTCAAAACCAGCTCTCAACCTTGAATCTAAACTGCATGTGATTCTAATCCACATCTGATTTTTTAGCCCTCTAAAGCTGTTGAAAGGATGTGGATCAGATTTGAGAATATATGGTACTTTTTTGAAGATGAGGGTACAGACTAAACGACATTAACTTCCCTTCTGGGTCTAACCTTCTGAGTATACCTTTCAATGAATTTTAGATTCCATTCATTGGACTTCTATAATTTGAGATTTCTTTGCAGAACTATTGTCCTGCTTAGTTGTAAAGCCATTTTATCATTACCTGGGCTAACTTGTTATTCACTTCTCTTAATTGCTTTCTAATTTCCATTATCTTCTCCTATAAAATAAAAGGGCAAAGAACAGAAGTTATCATGAACAATGTGTAATATTGACACAAAACAAGTCATTTTTAAGAAAAAGCACATTGATGTTCAAAAAGTTTCAGATTTAATAAAACTGTTTTCCTTCCATACTGTGCTAAAACCAACATTAAATCAAATCAACAAGGTATTATTGGCCACACCCTACGTAAGTGGCAAGTAACAGGGATACTTCTATTCTCAAGCAGCTTTTCCTTTCAGTGGCTTATAGGTACATTAAGGAGTATTTCCTCTACCTCCATTTTGTACCAAGTTAATTCATCACCAGATCCCTGAATTGTATGGCTTAATGATTTAGAGAGGAGCTGGTGTATGATAAGCTCATTTAATTTATGTTCTAGTTTACTTATTTATATGGTAAATATCTTTATACAAAACTTTTTAAAGTTAACTGAGATATTTGGTCTCAGAATGAAAATGTAGATGTTTATTTGGATTTCAGAAAGTTTCATGGCCTTCAGGGCCAGCATCAGGCAATACAATACCCAGGGGCTACTTCAAATTCCTTTCTACAGCTTAAAGGTTTTTCTTGTTGTTTTGTTTGTTTTTTGCTTTTTGGATTTTTTTTTTTTTTTTTTTTTTTTTTTTTTTTTTTTTTTTTTTTTTTTTTTTTTTTTTTTTTTTTTTTTTTTTTTTTTTTTTTTTTTTTTTAGACAAGATCTCACCACTGTAGCCCAAGCCAGCTTCAAACCACTATGTAGTCTAGGAGGGCCTTGAACTCAATATTCTGCTATCTCAGACCCCTGAGTGCTAGGATTAAAGGTGTGCAGCACCAGGCCTGGCTTTAAAAGTCTTTTAAACAGACCCAGGTTTCTTCCTGTTTTTTTTTTTTTATTTTTATTGTTTTTCAAAAAATACCAATTCACTATTTTTTCTTTTTCATGATTTTCTTAGTGGCTCCATTTCTTCATGAGGACTAAATGAGCCAATACATGACATTATTTTCACTTTATTTAATTTTTCCAGTTTCTTTGCTGTTTCTTTATCTATTTTTAACAATCTTCACGTTCACCCTTCACCAGAGGAAACCCATAGCCATACCTACTAACTTTCCCTCTCTAACAATTTTATTTAAGTTTCTTAATATAATATATAACATTATATTCTCTCTCTATATATGTACATTTGTTTTTATGGAGACTTTCCTATTAGCCTGTACATTTGCCAAGGACACACCTTGTGTCATTTATTTAAAAACACATTTACTGAGGTATAACTAACATATAGTAAAACTCACTCATTAAAATTGTATAGTTCTATGAATTTTGACTCATACATACGGTTGTATAATCACCACCATCACAAGAAATGGAATGTTTCCATCATCCCCCAAACTTTTGTGCCTCTTTGATAATCCTCTCCTCCCTTCTTTCTCTTAACTCCAGCCACCACTAACCTCTGTTCCAATCAATTTGCCTTTTTCAGAGTGGAATCCTAAAGTATATACCCCTCAGAGCCTGGTATCTTTCACGTAGCATAATACATCTGAAATCACATTCTTGGGTAAATCAGAAATTTGTTCCTTTTTATTGCAGAAGGGCATTCTATTATGCACATGTGCCACAATTTATGCACATGTGCCACAGTTTACCCACATACCAAGTAGTAGATATCTGGACTGTTTCTAGTTCTTAAACTCATGTGTGGTTTTTTGTTTTGTTTTGTCTTTAATATGGCCATGAAGTTGCCTAGGGGCTAGAGGTTAGCTCGGTTGCTAGAATGCTGCTCTGTGCTCTCTGAATCCCTGGGTTCAATTCCCCAGCACTGAAAAAATGAAAGAAGGACCTGGCAGCCCATTCCCAAAACAATCCTGAAACAGCCACCAAAAACTCTATGAGTAGCAGAAAAGCATTAACATAGTTCCAGGCACGGCACAGTGTCGGGGAGTGTTTTGTTGTGTCGTACATAGGATCGCCATGAGTTGGACCCACCTGGAGGACACCTAGCCACAAAAACAACATGAAATTGCCTATCTCGAGCAGAGACAATTCCCATACTATGCCTGCTGCCTCTCCCTTTCATATTCTCTCAAGTCCCTCCTGAACACAAAACCAAAAACAAAACAAAACTGTGCTTTTATCTATTTTTGTGTTCCTCCATCTTTCTCCCTAGTCTTTAGATTCCTATAATATAGCTTACTTTTGGGGAAAAAAAAGTCACACCAGAATTTTCCTTGGCCTTTGTTATCTTTTCTTTTCCATAGTTTCCAGTTTCCAAAGCCCAAGGATAGTGAAAAAAGCTCTGTTCAGCTAGTACAAACTGAGATTATGACTCAAAATGTTGGACGGTATCATGGTTAAAAATATTTTTTCCCCCAGATGATAAATTTGGGCTGATCTGCACATGACTGTTAATATGAGAGGGGTCTAAATAAACATTACTTTCCTCTAATAAAGACACACTTCTCCTTTACTTCTTCCCAAAACCACATAATTTAAATTCTTGGGCTTGAGTAAAGCAGAGGCTGGCAATTTCAATAGAAAGAAGTAGTTAGTCACAGAAAAGTTTCACTTTTTTAGGGAGTTCCCTAAGGCCTGACTTACAGTCAAGCAGAAAAACTATCAGCCAGAACTCTAAAGTCTCATGCATGTTCAAATTTGATCACTATATTTCATCTCTAATATTCTATGACTTTTAAAAATGGAAAATAAAGGCTTTCTCAAAAAAGGGTCTAAGAAATGAAAGAAGACAAAAAAAAAAAAAAAAAAAGGAAAACTTTGAAGACTGTGAATACCAACACAAGAACTCTGTATGAAGGCATCAAAGACAAAACCAATTCCATCTCTTAGGTTCTAAGGATGCAGTTTTTTTTTTTGTTTGTTTGTTTATTTGGCTGGTTTTTGTTTTTTTTAAGACATAGTCTCACTATGTTACCCAGGTTGCCCTCAAACTTGCAATCTTTGTGCCTCCGCCTCCTGAGTGATGTGATTACAGGTGTGCTCCACCACATCCTTCTAGGGTGTATTTCTTGACAAATATTTGTTTGCTGGATGTTTTCCCTATACTGCTAGATGCAGGGATGCTAAAATAAAGAAAAGAAGTACCTTTAAGCTACTTATCTTGAGCTTAAGATGGCATCAAGATAGAATCCTGTCCTGTGAGTCTCACCAAGTTTCAACACAGAACAGGAAAGTCTAGGCTTTTGAGTCATCAGAGGGGAAGTGGCGTCACCCAGCAGGAGGGCACTCAGAATTGGCCACCAGAGAGCCCCCTTCTGGAAACTGAGAGGCATCTCACTTGTTGTTATGGCCTGTTAAGTAAGGAAGGAATGGGGAGAGGTGGCAGAAGTCCCCAGGCCTCCAGCTTACCTCAATTTTTGCCTCCTGGTCAGGGTCAAGGTTGTGGTCCTCCAGATTTTTAGTTTGACTCTCCAGGGAAATCACCTCATTTAATAAACTGCAAACAGATCAACAGATGAACTCAGTCCTGTGAATTAAGAAAAATCATCCAACCAGCCATGGTGGAACATACCTGTAATCCCAGCACTCGAGAGGCTGAGACAGGAGGACTCAACACAAGTTTAAGGACCAGCCTGGACTAGTGAGTTCTAGGCCAGCCTGGGCTACAAAGTGAGATCCTGAAAAGAAAAACAAAACCAAAAATATATCACCCAGCAGAGGAGACACCTGTGATCTTCCAAAAATGAAATGCTATTACTGCATAAAAGAACACTTGGGAAATGACTGTATTATAACGGGAAATCATAAGTTAAATTCAAGAAAGGAAAAAGCACTCTAAGTACTCTAAATAATACTATAGAGATGTGAGGTCTAACTGGATCAAGAACTTCTGTTCCTCCAAAGACTCTGTCTAGAGCACAAAAATACAAGCCACAAATTGAGAAGGAAAAATTTGCAAATCACATACTAAATATCTGGACTTTTGTCCAGAATATATAAAGAGCCCTCAAAATTCAATAATAAACCCACATCCCAATTTTTTTTAATGAGCAGAACACGTAAATAGATATTTCATTCAAGAAGATATACATCTAGCAAACGAGTACTTGAAAAGACATTCAACATCATTAGTTGCCAGCTAAACACAAATTGGAAAGCACAATAAGATATCACCATACATCTACTAGAATAGTCATAGTAAACAAAAGAACCTGACAATACCAAGTGCTGATGAGAATGTAGAGCAATTGGAACATAAACTGTTGGAAGGTATGTAAAAAGGTACAGTCTTTTTGAAACCATTTGGCAGTTTCATGCAGATATAAACATACACTTACTATACAACCCAGCATTCCCCTTCCTGGCCATTTACATAAGGATAAGAAAAATGTATGTTCACATCAAAATCTACATATGAATGTTTGCATGTCTTGATTGTTGAATGGATAAAACGTGGCATATTTATATAATGGAATACTTTCTAGCAATAAAAAGACCAAACTTCTAATATGTGCAATAACATAGGTGAATCTCAGCTGCATTATACTAAGTGGAAGGAAGTAGACTCAAAAGACTACATGCTGCAAGCCAGGCATGGTGGTGCACACCTGTAATCCCAGAGACTCGGGAGGTGGAGGCAGGAGGATTGCAAATTCAAGACCAGAGGCAGTCTGTGTAACTTAGCGGGACTGTCTCAAAAAGTAAAAAAATGGGCTGAGGGTGCAGCTCAGTGGTACAGTATTTGCAAAGCATGCAAGTACAAGGCCCTGAGTTCAATCCCCAGTACCACACACACACACACACACAAAAAAAAAGGGGGAAAATAAAGGGAAAAAAAGGACTACATGCTACATGATTCCAACATGTGACCTTCTGGAAAGGGCAAAATGATGAGGATAGAGAGGGCAGTGGTCCCAGCAGCTTGCCTGGGGAGAGTGGTTAACTTCAGAAGGGCATGAGAGATTTTCTGAAAGCATTTTACATCTTCACTGTATTGGCTCCACAGTTGTGTCTTTTTCAAAACTTGCAGGATTATACACTAAAAAACCCCACAATTTTACTATAAGGTAAATTATACTTTAATTTTAAGAATGAAAATACATAATATATGATAATTGAATTAATAAAGCCACAGAACCTCCTTTTAAAAGAGATCATTATTAATGCTTTGGAATGGGCAGTATTAATGTCCATTTGGAGCAGGATGGTTAGCAGAAGGCCTCTGTGAAGAGAGGAGGTTTTTTGTTTGGTTGGTTTGGTTTTCTTGAGACAGGGTCTCACTGTATAACCCAGGCTGTCCTAAAGCTCACTATGCAGACCAGGCTGGGCTTGAACTCACATTGATCCTCCTGTCTCAGGCTCCCAGGTGCTGGAATTACAGGTGTGTTCCACTACCCCTGGCTTAGTGAAGAGATGTTTTACTGAAAGGTAAATGTGACGTTTACCTGAAAGATGAGGTAACAAATAGGAGAAGAATAGACCTGAAGTGGGAAAGAGTTAGAAACATTCAGATGCCCACAACTATTTGTTCCCAACAATAGCTTCCATTTATTTTTTATTATGTACCAGGCCCTGTGTGAAGCTCTTTCCACATGAAATTTTATCAAATCCCCACAATAAACCAATGAGGTAGATGTTATTGGTTCTTCTTTATAGAAAAAGAGAGTCAAGACTTTAAAAAGGCTGATTAATTTATCCAGTGATGTCAGTGAGGATTCAAACCCAGGTCTCTCTGATGACAAAGCCTGTTCTCTTTATAACAGTGATAAATAAATAACAATTAACTTCATCTTTTTTGTTTGTTTCATCTTAAAACTTATGATTGAAATCTAGAGACACACTGGTAAATATATTTTACATGTTTTCCCATGTTGGATCCTTCTGGACAATACTGAATGACCCTCAAGGGTCATGGGGGATCTGACATGTCCCTTTCATAACTAATACAGTTTCAAAGAAAGAGTGTCAGTGAGAACTCCCTGAGGGAAAAGACAGCTAAGGTGCAGATAATTTTGATTTAAGCTTTGAGCTTTTGTGATATTAACTTGTAATCATAAGACTTTATATTTCTTATCCTGAAGACTCTAATCAGTTTAAACCCCGAATGTCTTCAGTGTCTTGACCAACTTTAGAACCCTACAATTACCTTTCCACTGTGTTTTCTGTTGTATTTATTTTTTGTACAATATTGTTAATTTTCTCCATCCAGTCAATGTGATCAGCACCAAGTTCTTTCATTTGTAGACGCATCTTTGTGTTCCATTCGTTTAGTTTGCAGAATGTGCTCTCTTGACTTCTGTGGAAATATTATTCATATCAGTATAAGGTTAAAAAACGGGAAATATCTCACATATCCCCAAGCTCTTTTCCTTGAAATGGCAAGTTGGTCATTTATTCATTTCCTATTACCAAAATGGGCCAAGAGAAGAAGTTGGGGGCATTTATTTGATACTTGTTTTAGCATATCCGCCTTTATTTATTTTGTTTGATTTTGAGACAGGGTCTCATTGTGTAGCAATGGCTGGCCTCAAACCTGGGATCCTCCTCCCTCATCCTCCCAAGTGCTGGGAATACAGGTGTACATCACCTCACCTAGTTTAAAAGGTCTCAGTAAAGGCTGAGTAAAGGCTGAGTAAAACAAAGCATAGTTTCCATTTAGTTTTTAAAAAGGTGTATATTTTTAATTTCCCTCCATAAAGTGTATGTTAAATAATGGTATCAAGATAGTGGTGAGAGAGGTGTAGGAAAGGGAGAACAAGAGCTTAATGGTATACTTTTAATGATAGTTACAATAATTTACGCATCTAGAAAGTTATCTGAAAATGCTGAGGTATATATTAATTCCAAGCTCCAAAGAAAAGTTTACAAAGAGAACCCCGTGGCTCTGCCTATATCCCTAGAAATGTCCTGCCTCTGGAATGTGCTGGAATGCATAAGCACTTACCTGTGCACATGAGTGCTTTATGGGTCAAGACCTGGATGGATTTTAAATCTTCCAGACTTTCCTTACTTTACTAACTTTCATTTCCCCCTTCATACCTCATTATTAAATGCTCCCCCTTGCAAGTGTGAAGTCTTACAAAGATGTGGATGCTTGAGGGTCCTCACAAACAAGATCTATTTCTTGCTCATCCTGTTTGTTCTGCAGATCCTGGTTATGTTCCAACATATCCTTTGAGATGGCAAAGGAAGAAAAGCAAAATAAATAGGTTGTTATGAGAGGGGGTGGCTCCTCCAGTACTACCCAGTACCCCTTCTGTGGGAGCAAGTGCATAGCCCTGAGGCCAGCACCTGCTAACGTATGTGTAAGGTAAGCAGTCACGCTCGTCCATTCAGTTTACAGAAGGCTGGAGCAGGGACAGATACAACATCAGAATCTGCATGCAGAGCTCTTTCCAGTGCAGATGAGTAACAGAATTCCTCCTGACCTTTGACTCAAAAACTCTATTCCAATAAGATAACTGTTCTGATTCTTTCAAAAACTAAATGTCAGCTGGGCATGGTGATACACACCTGTCATCCCAGCACTCAAGAGGCTGACGTAGGAGAATCACTAGCTCAGGGCCAACCTAGGCTACATGGTGAGATCCTGTTTCAAAAAAACAAAACAAAACAAAAATTCCTCAATGTCACTGAAAAGATAGGCAGTAGAAATGTTCAATATTAAAAGAGTCTAAAGCCAGCACCAGGGCTCATGTTTATAATCCCAGCAATTTGGGAGGCTGAGGCAGGTATGATCACAGTTGTGCAGAGGCAGCCTGAGCAACTTAGTGACACCCTGTCTCAAAATAAGAGAGGCGAGGAGAGTCTAAAGAGAAAAACAACTGAATGCATTGCATAAATCTTGTTTGGATGCTGGTTTAAAAACAACTCTAAAAGGTATCTGGAGTGCAAATTGAGGAAATTAGAATAGTGGGAGAATTGAGGATATCAGATTATATTATGATATGATTGCTAATTTCCCTAGAATTGATGAGAGTACTTTAGATATATAGAAGAAAGTCTTTATTTTTAGATTCTCTCTGAAGTAAACAGGGATGAAGTGTCATACTGTCTTCGACCTACTTTTTAATGGTTCAGAAAATTCTATTTATGTACACAAAGATAAAGCAACTGTGATGAATGTTAATTTTTAAATGTAGGCATGGGAATATGACTGATCATAATATAGTTCTTTTAAGTTTTCTTGTTATTTATTTTTCATATCAGATAGTTTAGGAGAAAACAGCCCACCCTATGAGTTGTATTAACAAAATCTCTTTATATATTCTTTGCCTTATTCTAGGAATATTCAAGGCATTTTCTGGCATTTCAGTTCTGTACATGCAAAAACTGAAAATAATTTATCTTAGAAGTCTTCTCTTTCTTAGAAACTATACTGTAAAACATTTCTTGGTATACTTTGAAGAAGGTTTATCTAAAATTCCTGTGCTTCAACAAAATCATTTTTAAACTGGAAAGAGATAAGTTTAGAGTAGAGGGAATCGGTCAGTTTCTTGTTGAAATATCTGCATAAACTACTGGCTGAGTCAATAGGAATAGCTAGCATCCATATAACTCTTTACAAAATTGCTGCTGTGTATGTTATTTCTTTTCATTCTTATGACAGAGTTGAGGTGAATAAAGGCAGATATCAAAGTCCTCTAGGCCATTCAGCTTGACTCATCCAAGTTCATATAGTATAGTAGGTTAAGTGCTGGCCTCCAAAAGATGTCCATGAACTAATATTAGGACTCTGTGAAGGTTAGCTTATTTGAAAAACAGTCTTGGCTGGGCACCATGGCACAAGCTACTTGGGAGGTTGAGGTAGGAGGATTGCTAGTTCAAGGCCAGAGGCAGCCTGCACAATTTAGTGAGACCTTGTCTCAAAATAAAAAATAAAAAAGGGACCAGGGGAGCAGCTCAGTGGGAGAACACTTGCCTAGCATGTATGAGGTCCTGGGTTCAATCCCCAATACTTAAAAAAGAATTAAAAAGGGTCACTTGCAAATGTAATTAAATTAAAGATCTTGAGATAAGATCATCTTGGATTACCTAGATTGGTCCTAAATCCAAAGACAAATATCCTAATGAGAGACAGAAAAGGAGAAGACCAGGCAGCAACAGGAGGGTCATGTGAGGATGAAGGCAGAGGCTGGAGTTAAGCAGCTCCAAGCCAGCATAATGGGAGAAGGACATGGCAATCCACTCCTGAGGCAATCTTGAAACAATCAGCCATTGAAAACCCTATGAGGGTCATTATGAGTTGGAAGGCACCTAACAACAACAACAACAACAAGCCAACAAAGGTCTGGAACCCCCTGAAGCTGGAAGAGGAAGGATTCTCCCCTAGAGACTGAATCAAGGGTAAATAGATGAATTCTAGTAAAGACAACCTACAAACAGGTGGTGATTTTATGTATAGTGATTTTTTCTAAGATGAAAAATGTCAGTCATTTCATAAATCCCCAGGACAAAAATAACACACAATACATTTCTTTTTCTTTTTCTTTTGCATGGGAAGTCCCTCCTGTGTTAATAGCAGCATCCAGTGGAAATAATGCCGCCCCTGCCTCCCTCTTGGTTTCACTTCTGCAGTCCTACTCCTACCAGGAGGAGTTCCTTGGGCATTTTCTTACCACTTTGAGTTATGAGATGTGAGGTCCTTTCTTCACCCACCCTGACATTTATGTCTTACTTACCCAGTTTTTAGCAACCACCTTGTGAGGGAGGCCAGCTTGAGGGTTTGGAGAGAAAATGTTGTCTTTATCATCTGGTCTGTCCAACATGTTCTCCATTTTAGTAATTTCCCTTAGTGAACTGCAAGCCACACAAAACAAACAGAGGCTGTCATTATGTCTCTGGGCCAGAACTTAGCTTGCCCCATACTCTTCTAAATAGGATCCTGGGAACTTCCCCAGCACCTGGGGCACCTGTTCTCCTTGTACTAAGCTCATTTTGTATGAATAATGCCCCACAGAGTACTTTGCACAAAAAGAGAAATAGAAGGGCTGGATAAATAATTATTGAATAAATCCATAAATTATTTAACAATGAGATTTCATATTCCAAAGTCAGTGCCGCTGTGTGTATATGCCACATGTATAAAAGTGTGTGAAGAATAAACAAATAAGTAAACAAACAGCTCTTTTAAAGAATAGAATATTAAAACATTCAAAATAATGGGCAGAGAGGAGTAAGTCTATGATGATCTATTGCTCTCTAGTCCCCAGAGGTCCCCAATGTTTACGAGTTTCTTCTTTATTCTTGCATAGAGATTCTATGATACATATGCACATATTTGTTTATATATGTATATGAGAGTAAATATGTATCTTTTACAATGTAAATGGGAGGATATTTATACACACTGTTCTATACCTTGGATTTCTTTTATAACAATCTATGTTGGAGTCCATTTCATGTTAGTAAAATTATCATACAGAACTGCTTTGCCTATGAAATGACTATATGGAGAGGTTGTATGATGATTTTCTAAGTTTTCTAATAGGTCTGTATTGTGGAGATGTAGACTGTTTCTAGGTGGTTTCTCCTATGAACAATGTTACGACGAGTATCTTTTCCTATCTGAATATTGTGTATATGTACAAATACAACTATTCGATATCTCTCACAAGTTGACTTGCTAGGTCAATAGATATGTGTATTTTAAATTTTGACAGAGTCTTATCAAATTACACTGTACAGAGATGGAATCAATTTATATTCCCAGCAAAAATGAAGACAGAGCCTGTTTCCCACTCTATTTCTAGAAGTTGTTGTTGTTAGGTGCCATCTTGTCATGTCTGACTCATAGCAACCCTTATAGGGTTTTCAATGGCTGATTGTTTTTCGGGATTGCCTCAGGAGTGGGTTGCCATGTCCTCCCGTTTCTCTAGTGCTGGGAATCGAACTTGGGACCTCAGAGACTGCAGAGCGGCACTCTACCAACTGAGCTAAACCCCAGCCCTTTTGTAGAACTTGTTGTTGTTGTTAGGTGCCATTGAGTCGGTATCCGACTCATAGCGACCCTCTATACAACAGGGGAAACACTATTGCCAGTGCTTCTCTGCTGTTCATAGGGTTTTCAATGGCAGATTGATTTTTGGGAGGGGGTTGCCAGGTCCTTCTCCCAAGCCTACAGCTTCTGGTGTTCCCAGGTGGTCTCCCATCCAGGTACTAACCAGGCCCAGCCCTGCTTAGCTTCTGAGATCTGATGGGATCGGATGCCACAGGGCTACAGCTGCAGACTCTTTGTAGAACTAGGTACTGTTAAAGTTCTCGACCTTTGCTAATCTGACATGTTTAAACTGGCATCTCACTTCTGTTTTAATCTTTTTATGAGTGAAGTTGAGCATCTTTGCTTAAATGTTTATGACTCAGTTGTATTGCCTTTTCTACAACAATTGTGTTGACATCCTTTGCCCATTTTCTATTGAATTGTTATTTTGCTAACATACACACACACTTGGATAAATAACAAGAACGTGTGATTTAGGCCTATGAGTCTTGAGCCTCGAACTGGAGGGAGGAAGACACTTTGTATGTTCCATATATATATATATATATATATATATATAGGGAGAAGTCCTGGGATCTATGTACATTTCTATAGACTGAGTAAATACTGCTTATGTGAATAAATACAGTGCAAAGTTTCCAATTGTATAAGCTACTGTCTTAGATAAATTATAAATGCATTTTAAAATCTCAAATATCACAATAGTTTTTAACTTATGAGGAGTTCTAGAAAACCTTCTAAAGATTTTTTTTCCATTCAAAAAAGTTCAACTATTGGCCTATGCTAACACACACTTTTATTGTGAGTTAATAAATATATATGTACATATATGCTTATGTAACTAATTATATTCTTTTTACTTCAGAAAATATTTGAAACGGCTATGTTTTTAGCAAGTGAAGATAATGAAGTCATGAAACAATTGATATGAAACAACCAGTTTTCCAAAGTTGAGATTAGAATCTTAATTTCTAATGGGGCTGGGGTTTAGCTCAGTTGGTAGAGTGCTGCTCTGCACACTCTGAGGATCTGAGTTCAATTCCCAGTACCACAAAAATGGGAGAAGGACCTGGCAGCCCTGAAACAATCAGCCATTGAAAACCCTATGAATAGCAGAGAAACACTGTCAGACATTGTTGTTGTTGTTAGGTGCCTTCGAGTCGGTATCCGACTCATAGCGACCCTCATAGGGTTTTCAATGGCTGAATGCTTCAGGATTGCCTTGGGAGTGGATTGCCAGGCCCTTCTCCCATTTTTGTGGTGCTGGGAATTGAACTCAGGACCTCAGAGACTGCAGCGCAGTGCTCTACCAACTGAGCTAAATCCCAGCCCCTGTCAGACATAGTGCTGGAAAATGAGCTCTCCACATTGGAAAGCACTCCAAAGATAACTGGGGAAGAGTTGCCACCTCAAAGCACAGTTGACCTTAATGACAAGAACGGAGTGAAGCCCAACGGGCTTCCATTTGCTGATGTGGTATGACTCAAAGTGAGGAGGAACAACTGCAAATATCCATTAATATTCAGAATGTGGAATGTACATAGTATGAACCTAGGAAAGTTAGAAATTATCAAAAGGGAAATAGAATGCATAAACATCAACATTCTAGGCGTCAGGGAGCTAAAATGGTCTGGTATGGGCCATTTTGAATCATATAGTCTGGCTGGGATTTAGGTCAGTTGGTAGAGCACTGCTCTGTAGTCTCTGAGGTCCCAGGTTCGATTTCTACCACATAAAAAATGGGAGATGGATGTGGCAATCCACTCCTGAGGCAATCCCAAAACAATCAGCCACTGAAAATCCTATGAGGGTTGCTTTGAGTCAGACATGACTCTATGGCAGCCAACAACACAAACAACAATCATATGGTCTACTATGCTGGGAATGACAAAGAGAATTGATGTTGCATTCATCATCAAAAAAGAATCTCAAGATCTGTCCTGAAGTACAATGCTGTCAGTGATAGAATAATATTCATATGCCTACAAGGAAGGCCAGTTAATATGACTATTATTCAAATTTATGCATCCACCTCTAAGGCCACAAATGAAGATAGAGAAGATCTTTACCAGCTTCTGCAATCTGAAACTGATTAAAAGGCAATAAGTATGCACTGATCATTACTGGTAACTGAAATGTAAAAGTTGGAAACAAACAATAAGGCTCAGTAGTCTCAGAAAAGAACACACACTACTTTTCTTAAGTTTAAGGAATCAAAGAAAAAATTCAAGCCTTGAGTGGCAATAGTAAAGGATTCTACAGGGAAAATATTAAACAAAGCAGGAAACATTAAAAGAAGATGGAAGGAATACTCAGAGTCATTATGCCAAAAAAGAATTGGTAGATAATGAACCATTTCAAGAGACTGCATATGATCAGGAACCAATGGTACTGAAGGAAGAAGTGGAAGCCTTGAAGGAATTGGTGGAACACAAGTCTCCAGGAATTGATGGAATACCAATTGAGATGTTTCAACAAACAGATGCAGCACTGGAGGTTCTAACACGATTATGCCAATAGATTTGGAAAACAGCTACCTGGCCAACTGACTGGAAGGGATCCATATTTGTGCCTATTCCCAAGAAAGGGAATTCAACTGAATATGGAAACTATCGAATGATATCATTAATATCACACACAAGCAAAATTTTGCTAAAGATCATTCAAAAGCAACTGCCACAGTATATTGACAGGGAGCTGCCAGAAGATCAAGCCGGATTTAAAAGACAGCATGGAACTAGGGACATCATTGCTGATGTCAGATGGATATCAGCTGAAAACAGAGAATATCAGAAAGATGTCTATACTTTATTGAATATGCAAAGGCATTTGACTGTGTGGATCACAGCAAACTATGGATAACATTGTGAAGAATGGAAATACCAGAGCACTTAATTATACTCATGAGGAATTTGTACGTGGACCAAGAGGGAGTTGTTCAAATAGAACAAGGAAATACTGACTGGTTTAAAGTTAAGAAAGGTGTGTGTCAGGGCTGTATCCTTTCACCATACCTCTTCAATTTCTATGCTGAGAAAATAATCTGAGAAGCTGGACTTTATGAAGAAGAACATGACATCATGATTGAGGGAAGACTCATTAAGAACCTGAGTTATGCATATGATACAATTCTGCTTGCTGAAGGTGAAGAGGATTTGAAACACTTACTGATGAAGATCAAAGAACACAGCCTTCAGTATGGATCGTGCCTCAACATCAACAAAACAAAAATCCTTACAACTGGGTCAGTAAGCAACTTTATGATAAATGAAGAAAAGATTGAGGTTGTCCAAGATTTTGCTTTACTTGTTTCTACAATCAACACTCACGGAAGCAGCAATCAAGAAATCAAAAGACATATTGCATTGGGCAAACCTATTGCAAAAGACCTCTTGAAAGTGTTGAAAATAAAGACGTCATATTAAAGACAAAGATGCATCTGACTCATGCCATGATATTTTTGGTCACATTGTATGCTTGTGAAAACTAGATGTTAAATAATGGGGACAGGAGAAGAATTGATGCTTTTGAGTTATGGTGCTGGAGATGAATATTGAATATACCATAGACTGCCAAAAGAACCAACAGATATGTCCTAGAAGAAGTGCAACCAGAGTGTTCCTTGCAAGCAAGGACAGCTAAGACTGACTGCATCTGATGTATTTTGGACACATAGTCAGGAGGGACCAATCTCTGGAGAAGAATATCATGTTTGGGAGAGTGGTAGGTCAAAAACAACAATAACAAAAAAAAATGGCGGTGGGGAAGACCCTCAACTAGATGGATTGACATAGTGGTTGAAACAATAGGAATCAACATGAAAAATATCTGTGTCTGCACAGTGTCAGGGAGGATTTTGTTCTGTTGTACATATGGATCACTATGAGTCAGACCCAACTTTATAGCACCTAACAATAATGGCATTGAACCTAGGGTCTCACATGTACTTTGCAAGTGCGCTACCCCTGAGCTGCACCCCTAGTTCAATTTTTACTTTTTTTCTTTTTTTTGAGACAGAGTTTTACTAAGTTATGCAGGCTCCCTCTGGCCTTAAACTTATGATGCTCCTACCTCAGCCTCCAGAGTCACTTGGATTGAAGATGTGTGCCACCACACTTAGCATACAAAATTTTTTAAATGTTTAAGAAGATGGAATCATTACCTATCCTAATTTGATTATTGCACATTGTACTGAATTATCACTCTGCATCCCACTTAAAAAAAAAACAGAGAGGAAGGATGGGGAGGTGTTTCCCAGTATTGAGACAATCCAAGCTCTGAAGTGAACAGACACTATGATCCACCTTGTTTAGCAGTTTTCTTGTCCAAAAATTAGAATATTGCATGAATATTAAGATCATCATTTTTGGCAACTCTGTCATGTCCGTGGATTTCCAATGAGTGATTTAAGAGAAAATTGGGCTCTCTTCCTTTGAGCCCCTCCACAAATTCTCCTCTACACATTCTCTCATATTTCGAATAGCAATAGAAACCTAATGCTGGCTTAAGTTTATGCAGCCCCTAACTGATAATAAAATGGTTTCCACATGTTTGCTCATTCAGTTCCCACACCACAGTGAGGAAGATCTCGCCCCTATTGTATGTGTACATTAACTGAGGCTCTGGCAGATGGTGTGGTTTAATTGCAATCATATGGCTGGTTAACTAGCAAAGCCAGAACTCAGAGCTTCTGTGTTCTCACAGCTACTCATAAGAGGTTTTTCCAACTGCCATCTCCAAAGATGATCTCGATAGGGCTCTCCAATAGAACTTTCTATGATGATGGAAATGTTCTCTATGGTGTTCAATCCAGTAGCCATTAGCCACCTATTTCTTTTGAGCACTTGAAATGTGGCTATTTCAACTGAAGAACTGAATTTGTAAACACCTGTACCAAGTGGCTGCCATGTTGCACAACTTGTATCTTTTAGAGCAGGCAAATTATGGCCCACAGGCCAAATCCAGACTGCCACCTGTTCCTGTGAATAACATCTTATTGGAACACAGCCATATCCATTCCTTTATGTGTTGTCTATTACTGCTACTGCAGTGCAATGACAGAGCCAAATGGTTGCAACAGAGACCATTTGCAATACAAATATTTACTACCTTGCTCTTTACAGAAAAAAATTACCAATTCCAGTTCTAGGCTACCACTTTCTTTTATGATGCTGGGTATTTTCTACAATTAATCAGTTCAATACAGTGAATAATAGTTGAATTTTGGAAAGTCAGGATGAGTTCATATCCTAGCATTAGTATTAAGCAGCTGAACATAATCTTATTCTTCTGGGCCTCCACCTTCCTCATCTGCGGAATGGGGCTAACATCAGCACCAATAACACAATCACAATTGTAAGGAGAACAAGTATCCCTTACTGTGTTTAACATGGTGTTATGTAAGTAGCAAACACCAATATTATCTACCTATTGATCAAAATTAAAGTAGTTAATGTCAAATAATATAGTAATAATAATAATACTGCTTATTCATGTGTAGTATTTTCTGTTAATAAAGCACCATTACATTGTTTCATTTAATATTCACAACTAACTTGTGATTAGTTAATAAGCCAGATCATTATTTTTTTAGATAAAGTAACTGACACTCAGAGATGATCCATGATTTGCCCAAAGTTTTACAGCTACAAAGTGGTAGAAGCAAGACAGAAACTTGCAAATTCTGATGGAAAGTTTTGTGATCATCCTACTATTATACATAAAATTGATACCCAACCTGTTTTCCTGGGTATATTCACAGCCTTCTTACCTCAAAACAATCCATCTTTTGAAACTAACTTTTGACTAGTTATGTAGTGAAGGTCCTTACTGCTCAGAGCGCGGTCACAGACAAGCAGCATCAACATCACCTGGGAGCTCCTGGAACATGCAGAATCTCCGGCCCACCCCAGCTGTCTGGATTAGCACCTGCGTTTTAACAAGACCCCAGGTGGTTTATACTCATTGGAAATTTGAAAGTGCTCAGACTCTGGACCTTAGAAAATACAATCCCTCCTCTCCATTCTACATCTTATCTCTTCATTTTGACATTTCCACTATTGACCTCTAGTATTGGTACAACTGGAGTGAATCCTTCCTCCTTTCCCCACACTCCATAAAACCTTTTAAAATTACAAATTTGTAAAAGCATAACATTCTCGTCAAAAGGACCAGATCAACTGTTTTAAAAGACTGCTGATGAAATCTCTAACTTATAGTTGGGGATTTTCTTTAGGCCTAATCACCTCAACTGGGCTGGGATTTATCTCAGTTGGGAGAGTACCATTCAGCAGTCTCTGAGGTCCTGGGTTCAATTCCTAGCACAGCAAAAATGGGAGAAGGACCTGGCAATCCACTCCCAAGGCAATCCCGAAACAATCAGCCATTGAAAACCCTATGAGGGTTGCTATGAGTCGGACACAACTTGATGGCACCTAACAACAACAACAACAATTACCTCAATTGCTCTCCTCAGTCCCTGCTAGCTGGATAATTTGTGAGTTCAGAAATTTAGCGAAGCTTGGTTCTAATAACCAGGGATTTGATGTGAGCATATGCTGCCGGCAAGGTCATCAGACGGCACAGTTGTGAAACAGTATACATACCTGAAGAAACCCTAGTTCTTCCTTGTTTGGTAGTGGGGAGGAATCTATGCTCGCTGAGGTAGACTAGCCGCAGTTGTTTTCATGGAAAGTTCTCGCGATGGCAGAGCCTTCTTTCCCCAGTGCCGAAGGCAGAGAGAAGGCCATTGAAGAGTGGTACATACCTAGGCAGGTGCATTTGCAGTTGGGCCTTCCCTGTCTGACATTCCACTTGGAACGTGGCACATGCAGCCCTTCAACCCCCTACCAGAAGATTCTAGGTCACAAGGCTGTCCTGCCTGGCTCTGCCTTGCACCGCCAGCCTGCCTCCCAGCCTCCTTGCTTCTTTTTCCACCTCTAAGTCATTCTCCTACCTTGGAATTTTGAAAGATGCTCACCCATCTGCTGGCCTCTGACAGGGTAACCTCAGTCTTCCACAGTGCCCGCCCTTTTCATCTCCAGCCTCTTCCTGTCCTGCTTTCTTTCTTGCTTGGAGCAGCCTGCTTTCTCACAGGGGCTCAAAGACCCTCTGTGACAGAGGACATGACTGCTCGTACTCCTTCCCCATGCAGCAAGAAGGAGGCTGTTCCTGCCTTATTCTGTCACCTTGTCTCCTTCATACTCCAGTCTTACCACACTTGAAGGACACACTTTCACCTTGTTCTTGGACTTCAGTGCCAAGTTCACATTTCCCTCTGTTCCTCATTTCCCTCCATCATTCTTTGAAACATTATCCATGGAGGGGCCTAACATATTGCCCTTATAATTCCTAAGCCTCTCAACTCTTTCTTTTTTCCTTCAGTTCTGATGGTTGAACCCAGGGCTTTTCATATGTTAAGCAAGTGTTCCTCCACTAAGCTGCACTCCCAGCCCCTTTTCTATTTTTTATTTTGAGTGAAGATCTTTCTTAGTTCCACAGGCTGCCTCTGGCCTCAAACTTTTGATCCTCCTGCTTCAGCCTCCTGGATTACTGGGATTATAGGTGTGCACCATGGCATGTGGCTAAGCCTCTCAACTCTTAAGATTTTCCTTTTCATTTCGCCAAATTATCCAGCCACATGGAGATAAAATAGAGTAGTTCTTTTTTCCCCCTTTATTGGTAAATGTTGGTGGGTTACAGAGTAATACAGCATTTGCTTTTCCCATTATGCAAATATTATATCACTTTTGGTTACACTTTAATCAACTTAGGAAGTTTATGGAACCTTTTGACTAATATGTAGTAAAACTTGTATGCATTCTTGGGTTATATTCCCCTATTTTTCCCATGTACTCATGAATTTGCCTCATTTACATGGAGATTATCCTCTTCCCCTTTATCCCTTTACATCATTTCTCCTCCCCACCCCACCTTCCACTGTCTTTGCTAGTCCCCTCCCTCCTTCTTCCTACTCTTTATATTTTCCCTTCTTCGCTAAGCTTACGGAGTAGTTCTTACAAGTACTAACTTTTAGGTCACATCAGTGTTTGATTAGCATTTGGTTTCGGGACAGATTTAATTTCTTTGTATAAAAAATGGGGCTTGATAATATCTACCTAATTGGTATATTGAGAGGATTAAGGCAATAATGTAAGGAAGGAGCTGGGTGGAGCTGGATAATTGCTGATGTTCCCATGAGAATGTAGGGTCCAGGGGGACAGTGGTGTTTGCGTATTTTGTTGGCTGCTGCTTCTCAAAGCACTCAAAAAATTACTGTCAAAGGAATGAGATAAACATACATAGGGTCGCTATGATTTTTATGGCAACATTTTGGGTCTTGTCCTCATCACTCTGAGTGTTTTTCAGCTGAAAGCTCAAGTTCAGATGCTCGCCTTTCTTAGAGACTGTGCTACACTCCCTACCTAGTTCAGATGTCTGACTTTGTCACCTTTTGCCCTCCCACAAGGCCTGCTGGGCCACCCTTCAACCTTTAAGTGCCTACCTCACACCATGATTATGCTCCTATCTTTGGTTGTCTCAAGAGACTATATGTTTATATAGGAGAAATTACAAAATTCTTCTGACCAGTTCCATCATCCTAAGAATAGTGAATACTTATTGAATGCTTACTGATATACCAGACATTCTTCTAAGTGTTTTACATGTATTACCTAACTTAACTCTTACCACTTTTCAAAAAGGGAAAGATCTGGGATTCAAATCCAAACCCTGTTAGGCTGACTTTTGACCATGCCATTAAGCACCACTGTATATGATCATTCTTCAAAATGGGTTCTCACTGTTACTCAGCAAAGCTTTTCCACATTTCTTGTTGACTCCCAAATATATGGGGCCCAGCAGCTGGTTTCTGTCCTGCTCGATTGCTTCCCACTCTGCCCTATTCCCAGCTGCTGCCAGCTTCCTCTGCTAGCAGTGACCTCTGGGCGCCATTACTGCTCTGATGGAGGCCAGCTGATGTGAGTCTCCTCTCCACTGCCAGGGAGCTCCTTTGAAGCCTCTTTCCCATTCAAAACATTGTGTGTTTTCCCTCATCATTTCCCACTCCCCTTCTGTCTTAGAGAGGGGATGTAATATGTCTACATCTTTCCTAAGACTCCCTTCATTCAGACCCTTCTTTATTCTTGGGAATTTTGTTCCCTTAATTAATAATTCTCTTTGCAATTTCCAAAACTCTTTTTGAGTGTCTATTCTGATGTTCTATTAGAAGTGGATTGATTGTGCCTAGGGCCCCTGGACCACAGGAGGTACTAAGAGAATGGAATGTGTAGAGACCCAGGGAGTGAGGATCTCTGCCACCAGGAGAAGGAAAATATTATTCCTTCTACATCTGGGAAGCCCTTAGCTTCTAGCCCTTTGGAAAAAATGATAGTCATTGTTTTTATGAGAAATGAATTTAAAGAAAGAAAAAGAGAGTAAAGGAAAGGGAGGGAAGCATATGTTCTAAGATACTGAGGAAAGATTTTGGAAGCTGAAACACTCCCTTTGATATTAGGGTCTAGGCAAGAATGATGTCAGAGTTGGAGTTATAGAAATTGCTAACATATAGAAGGAGAAAGATTAGAGCACAGATACTTGGGAATAAAATAACGGTGTGAAGTCACGTTACATGGTGTCAACAGCATCTTCATTTCTATTCTGCTTATTGGATGTAGGACACAGTGCTATGTAACACAAGGGAAAAAGGGATGCCCAAGACAGGCTTTGCCTTCCATTTAGAAAGACATCAATAATGGCAGTATTGTTGAACATTCGGAGTGATGCACATAAGGGCTGTAGAATTGTAGAGGAAGGATTACTGGAGGGATCCTTACATCGGAGTAGAGTGTCTTTTCTAGTACTTTTTAAGCATTTCACACAGTGAGTGGGACCTAGTCAATGATGGTTGAGGTAAATCAAGAACACAGAAGCAAGTTTTCTAGGGATAGGGAACTGTCTTAATTGCCATAGTAAGGAATTTAAACTTATATAGAATTTGATAAAGAGATGGTTTTTCTGACAAGTTTCATTGTAGTTTATTCATTTGCAATTAATGCTTTAGCTACTTATATGGACATGAAAGCAATGATGCAAGAAACATTTATATAAGTACATATTCATATCCATATCTATATTTTTTCTTTATATAGGTGATTTGTAGTGTATACCCAAACATTAAAAGTGGTTATTTGGGAGTGGAGGAAATTTTTGTGCTTTTTTTCTCTATAGTCCAGATTTGAGAAAGGAGGGAAGAAGGAAAGAAAGGTAGGAAGACAGACAAGCCCCCGCCCACAGCAGTAGGAAATAGGGAAGATTTCTGCACAAGGGCATGACATGACCCACTTCATGCTGTAAGAATACATCAATTTCAGGCAAGGTTCTAGAAAGGAAGAGTTGTTAGAAAAGGAAGCTGTGGGAAAGAAACGAAAAAGAAAAGAAAAGAAAAGAACAGTGGTTCTTGCTCACTGATATGGATTTTCCAAGATGAGTCCACTAAGGCTCATTTCATTTCCACTCACATGATAGTTATTTTTTTTTTTTTTGGTGTTTTAGGGAAACATAATTGACAGCACATGTCTAAATTTCAAAGGCCATCTGTGAAGGTATTCCATGACCTTGTGATCAACAGGGAGAAACAACCTTGGAGATAATGAAAACTGAGTGAATGTATAGCTGGTGAAATGACCAGACCTCAAAAATTAATGAACATACTATGTTGCTTCCTACCTTACTACTTGCTCATCTACTTCTGTGCTTTGAATTGCCCCTATTTCTGGGACCCAGATCCTTTTTGTGCATCTATTGTGACCAAAAATCTGTCTGGTGCCACAGTCCCTTCTTCTAGGACAAGGTCATGAACAACATGTTTTCTTTTTTAATCAGCATACAAAATAATGACATTTTTATACATGTATTTTGCTTGTTTTTACCTCTCCACTGCCCTCTCTTTTCCTCCCTTCCCCTCTCTAGGTGGTCCCCTTCCTCCCCAAAATAGTCCCCCACTTTAATTTCATGTAACTACAATATATATATGTGTGTGTGTGTGTGTGCGTGTGTGTATACACACATGTGCGCACACACACGCACACACACACACACGGCCTGTAGCCGTACCTCTGTGGTATCTAATCTTGTCAGATCTTGGAATCTAAGCAGAGTTGGGCCTGGTTAGTGTTTGGATGGAAGACCTCCTGGGAACACCAGGTCCTGTGGGCTTGGGAGACGGACCCGGCAACCCACTCCCAAAAAAACAATCTGCCATTGAAAACCCTATGAATAGCAGAGAAGCACTAACAATACTGTTTCACCTGTTGTATGTAGGGTTGCTATGAGTTGGACACTGACTCTATGGCACCTAACCACAAACAAATATATACATATATTTTCACATCTGAGAGAAAACATGCAATATTTTCCTGCGTGTGGCTTATTTTACTTCACATGATGATCTCCACTTCCATCCATATTCCTGCAAATGACATAATTTTGTTCCTGCACAACTTTTGCTTGTTCTCTTCTTTGCTCCTGGACCTTATTTCTGAGGCTGAGGTCCTTCCACCTTTTGAGTAATTGTCCCAATGCCTAATTTTTCAGTGGAAGAACTATGTGAATCATGGCTGGGACATAACAAAATGCCAACTTAGATAGATGGGTACACGATAGAGGTGGCACTGAATGCTACAGTCGCCCTCAGCTTTTCCAGAGTGGACGGTGAGACAGACTTAGGAGGGCATTTGGGGGAGTAGCATTTGTCAAAATGAAATGGGAGAAACCTGGGTTAAGTATCAGGCACCATCAGACCATGATGCGGACCCCAGGGAGCTTTAGAGGAAGGGTTGTGGGTTAGAGAAGTCCCATGCTGGGCAGAAATGCCCAGGCCCAGGGACTCCTGCCTTGCTCAGTTGCTGGCTGGTGCTGCCTCAAGTATAAAGTGACATCTGGGCAACAGCTGAGGCACAACCTGAAGGGACTGAGCACAGGGTCCTGTCAGTCCACCACACTGTTCCAAGCAGGGTGTCATTCCCTCCCTGAAGAGGCAGTTGAGCGCACAGCCCCCTTGTGTCTGACTGTGGCAAGGATACACCGCGGCATTCTCTAAATCCGCCTCACGAATGCTCTGGACTCAGCATCTTGGCGTGTGTTCTTCTTTCTTTGGAATCGCAGCCAGCCTCATTTCCAGGGGGTTTGAGACATTCTCTTGCAGGAATTCCCTTGCCATCGCTATTGGGGTGATGTTAGCCTTGAGTTTGGTTTGACAAAGTGACCTATAGGTAGATTTGCTGAGTTAATAGGAACTAAGTAAAAAAGCTACCCCGTGGCACACCAATTTTAATGGTAAATTTGGTCAAAAGGATAATAATCTTGATAAAAGTATAAATCATGTTAACTTTTGGAAAATCATTGGGAATAAAATACTATAAGCCCTCCACATGCATTGTGTCTTTTGACTCTTCAAATGTGCCTCTAGGATCTTGGCAATGAGCTTCGCAACTTCTGTCATTAGGGAAAACAAATGTTTTAAAAATAAACTAACATGAAAGTTAAATAACCAGGAAGAGGCAACCTTGTTTCTGGATTGTGTACCTTTTGCCATCCTTGCTTGAACGCAGCTCCTGGGGAGTGAGCCGAAGCCAAGAAGGCTGACTGCAGCCCAGCCTGGTGTAAACATTGGTAGGGGGCCATGAAGTCAGCCAGTGTTCGGTTTCTCCTCGCTCCTTCTGCTTTCTTTTTGTTCAGAGTTCATTTTGGTGAGGCCGCAGGCATTTTTGAAATTCTGCAGCACAGGGAAGTACCAGAGTCAGCCTTTCCATTCTTTGATGTCTGAGCATTTGTGACTATTTCAGGGAATATATGTAAGGGAATGTTCTATCCTCTAGCTAGGCTTTAATCTAAGGTCTAGGTTTTCAGAGCTTGCACACAGCCACTGAAATAAAATTCATGTTCCCCACACAAAAGGGGCAGCAGCTTTGATCTTGTCAGGCTCTGGTTAGAATCCTCTTTTCATAATGGTAAGAATCTTGGCCACATTGGAGGGCTGTCACAGACCATACTTTCCCATCTAGCCAGTTCCCAGAGGACACACTCTGGGGGCCAGGGATCTGGTCTGATGAGATGGGTACGCAGCACCAGAATCTTACCTGGTTGAGAACTTGGGGCCAATCTCCAGGTATGCCTCTTCTTTGACAGTGAGATGACAGCTTAAAATGTTCAGGGAGACCCCAGAAAGGGTGGACTAGGGGCACTGATAGTCTGAGAATGCCGGTGTCAAATAGAACTCCAGAACCACAGACTTCATTGGACAGATTTTACAAGCACACACCTGGGAACAAAGCTTCAGTTGTCAGGCTAGATGGTTCCTTATATCATGTGATATCAGAAATGTACTTTCCTTACCCAGTTTCCCCTACTATCCTCCCTACCACTCTGCAATCCTTCTATAAAGCTAGCAGATCCTTAAAAAATTATAAATATCCCTGAAACAGGTATCACGTATCATATCAACTATGGGATTTAGCTCAGTTGGTAGAGTGCTGCGCTGCAGTCTCTGAGGTCCTGAGTTCAATTCCCAGCACCACAAAAATGGGAGAAGGGCCTGGCAATCCACTCCCAAGGCAATCCCGAAACAGTCAGTCATTGAAAACCCTATGAGGGTCGCTATGAGTCGGATACCGACTTGACGGCACCTAAAAACAATGACCTCTTAAATATGATTGAATTTATTGTATCCAATTCTCGACAGCTCACAAATATTCCCTGCAGAGACGGATAGATACTAGATAACTGTAACAGTGGAGAAGGTGAAGTTCCTACTATGGCTTCTGTCTCAGGAAGATAGGCAAAGGAGGATTCTAGAAGAGAAGGCCAAAAGTGCACATATTTGGAGAGGGGTGGATGAGAACTAAGAATATATACAATTCTCATTATTCTTCATCACCCCTCACTATTCACAGAGTCTGTATTTGCAAATTCATATAGTCCTAGAATTTCTTTGTAACCCTCAAAATAAATGTCCTTGCTGCTTTCAAAGTAATTCATAGAACATGCACAAAAGAGCAAAAGGAACTGATTCATCTGACACATTCCTAGATGAGGTTGAACAGGATAACAGTCTGCCTTACTGTGTTAGCTTTTGTGCTGTAAATAAGTGTCCTTTCCCTCAACCATTTCATGCCACATTTTTTGCAGTTTTGTGCTTTTAATGTGAATCCTCTGATTCAAATGGCCTCCCAGCAGAGCACTGAAGTGCCTGCTAGTGACCCTTAGCATGAGAAGGCTGTGATGTGCCTTGTGGGGAAAATACATGTGCGAGAAAAAATTCACTCAGCCATGTGTTATCATGGTCTTGACCATGAACTCAATGTCAACAAATCAACAAAATATATTAAATATGATGTTTTTAAACAGGAACACAAATCAAACAAAATTCTATATTGATCACAACCTAACCTTTTATTTCCCCTGGGTGCAACAGGTCAGTATTTGCAATTCACTGATCATGGTGACTTAATAGAAAATAACTACCATCAGTAAGGAGAAGTAACAGGTACCTGAAACTTTGGAAAGAAAATAAATGGTAAATGGCAAATAACTATCTTTAGTAATAAAATAAATGACAAATCTATTTGTATCTTTTCATTATTTGTATGACAAAGATGAATAAGCCTTGGCTTGGCAATTTGTAAAGTTTATCAAAATCCCTGGACTAGATCAATATCTCAAAAAGATTCTAAACTTTCTTTCACTTCCCCCCCAAAATTGTTCTTGCCCTGTGAGGATAATCTCAATTACACACAATAAATACATTGCAATATGCACTGTACAAAGCCAGTAATATAAAAAGACCAAGAAAGCACCACCTAAAAAGATTTAACTCATTTTACCTTAATTGTCACCTATTATTTTATTTACAACGATTATTTTATTCTATATAACAGGCTAATTTGCATGAAATAGTTTCTAAATAATTATAGGAATAGTCTCACCAATGGACATTTTTTCTTTCCTTCCTTCCTTCTTTCCTTCCTTACTCTTCCATTCCCTCTCTCTCTTTCTCTCTCTCTTTTCAGTGCTCAGAGGTTGAACCCAGAGCCGTGATCATGCTAGGCACGTGCTCTATCACTGAGCCCCACCCAGCACCTTTTTTATTTTATGACTTAAAAAGGTTTGCAGAGCTGTTCTCTTTATGAAGACTCTTACTCATGTTAATTTACTAGTTTGAAGTCTGAGTTCTCAAAAGCACCTGGGGTTACAGATTAATGTTATTTTACACATATATTTATCACTCTGGATTGCAACAGTCTGAAAATTACTAGTGTGGGATTTTTATTTATTACTTTTATTATTATTATTGTCATTATTTTTGAGACAGCATCTTGCCCAGGCTGGCCCCAAACTTGCATCAATCCTTCTGCCTCTGCCCCTGAGTGCTTGGATTACAGGAGTGCGCCACCCTGCCTGGTTTACTAGTGTGGGATTCTAAAAAACCAGGTAAGAAGCAGCCCCAGACAATTGATAAAGTTGACTTGTGACAAGTTCACATGGGGTTCTGTGGGCAGCGGCAGCAGGTCAGTTGAAGTGGCGCTTGACAGATAGTCCAGTCTTTGGGGGCAGGCGGGGAGTGAGGATGCTGCAGGAACAAGGAAAAGACAAGAAGGTCTGACTTGGGAGTGGAGAGTTAATAGCCGCAGGAGAGGTGTGGAGCAGATATGACCCCGAGGACAGGACAGACAGGTGGAGGCTGTCAGGGACATGAGCTCCACAGCCCTCTCTCCTGAGAGGCAGGATGCTGAGCCACCAGGAAGCCCGTGTTCATGCGTGTGGTCCACATGGTTGATTCCTCAGAGCATTTGATAAGATTGGCTTAAGAGGAGGCTATTACGGTTGGAGTAGGGTCATGAACAGACACTGGCTGATGAGCTGACACACAGACGTGAGAAAGAAAGTCAGGGAAGCAAAGGCAACTGTTCTGCTCTTTGAGAACTCCTTAGGATTGGCTTGGCTAGAGGTTTAGACACAGGTAGTCAGGTATAGAAGCCCAAGAAATGGGTTCAGCCCATTCTTTCAATTCTCCAAGGGGGAAATACTGGCTTCATGAGAGCCTGTGATGCTATGGTGGGACAAATAGAAATACCCAGCCAGAGAACTGGAATTACAAAGAAGAGGGGAGTGGAACATATTTTTACTGCCAGTGGATTATTCAGTGGATTTATGTCACATATTTTAATTTTCCCCCCATTCAAGGGACCAGATGAGAACTAATTCAGTATAAATCCTTAGGCATTATATTTAGCTCAATCCAAGACACAAGAGATTTTAAGCTAACTTTCTCAGCACAAAAAATGTTTCCAAGAAGGCAACACAAGGAGATAAGCCTCATTGCTCCTTTCTATAAGTTTCTTGGATTGACACAGCAGCTGCAACAATGGGCTTACACATAAAAAAGATTGTGTACCTGGCACAGTGTTGGGGAGTGTTTCCTTCTGTCATACACAGTGTTGCTGAGTCTGACCTGACTCAAGGGCAGCTCACAATAGCAACACCAGTTTCTCAATCAGAACCCTGTATGAACAATTTGCTGTATTATTTACAGCTAATTTTAATAACTTATTGTTTGAAGAGAAGTTCCTTATAACTGAGAAAGCTTATCGACTTGTTCCTATCCCTGGATTTTTTAGAAGTAGGCGGTGGGTACTGGCTTATTTTGTTTCTTACACAGACAAAGATAACTAAAGCATGCAAGGTTTGCTTATCTAAATGTTTATGCAACACCAGAGTCAAGTATTTGGTTTGATTACAGCAGTTCAAAGAAACATGTTTATGACCCGCATGGGTTGTCTGGCACTAGCCTCTGCTTCTGATCATGGAAGTGGAGAGGACATGATTTATAATAAAAGTCCTCAGGTTAGCATGACACTTGAGAGGAGGTAACTTCAGGTCACATGACAGAGTTTCTGACCCATAAAAAGCCACATGGTGGCTAAGCCTGGGGTGACAGAACTCGAGTTTTTGAGCCAACATCCCATCAAGTCTGCAATAGACAGAGTTCCCTTCGCCTTGCCTTCCCTTTCTCCTCTTTCAAAGCTCTGCAGGCCGTTTACTCCTTTGATTCCAGGGTTGACAATCTCACCTTTCTCACTACTTGGTCAACTGTTATATGAAGCAAGGGAGCAGGAGGTAGAGGGGCTAAGACTTGTGGTTAGGGAATGACTGTAGAGTGTGTTAGAGGGATCGCACGGTGAATGATTAAAAAACTAGAAGACCTTTCCCAATGCAAACTTTAACCTCCAGCTGATATAAATTAAGCAGATTATTTTGCTGAAAGTTCATTTGTTTACCTCCTCACCTTGAATAATATCATAAAGACTGGGGAAAGGATTTAAAATATTCAGTCCAAGGAGTCCAGAGCCTGGGGGAGACACCTCACAAATGTGGATTCTTAAAGGAGAATTTCTCGTGGTCCATGTTTGAGTTTTCTTACTCTGGTACAAAGCAGAGAAAAACATCGATTCCAGGTCAATTCTCCTTTTTCTTTGTTTGATTTTGCTTTTATGCTGGGAGGGGAAAGCGTGGGGGAAAGTGACCTTAAGTATGAGTATAGCCACCACTAACAAGTAGTAATCGACAGAACTCAGTGTAGGAGAACAAAAGGAAAGGCCATTCACAGCGGGTGTACAGCTATGCTGGCAGGGACCGTGTCCTAGGTTTATATCTACCAGATCACTCATCCTGACAACAATGCTGTAAGATCACTGATGTTATTCTTCATTTGACTTTAGCCAAAAGGCTGAGAAGTGATGATGTTATTTTCAATTTAGCAACAAGTTCCAAAATGTGGGTGGCTTGCAAGATCCCACAGCTAATATGTGGTAAATCAGAAATTTAAGTCCAATAATCTCTAGCTGGAAAATGGATTCTGTTCCTACTCATTTCCAAAACCATTCATTAAATCAACAACTACTTACTGAGAGTCTGCTGTGTGCCAGATACTGTGCTGTAGTAGAGAACGCAAGGATGAATAAACACACAATCCCTGCCCCACAGATGAAGTCTGACAGGAGATGGTCAGATGCAGGTGTTAAGTGTCAGGGAAGACTACCATGGGGCATAGGAGAGGCACCTGGCCAAGTCTCTGGGGCTTAGAAGCAATAGTCCAGTGAAAGTAGAGGTCGGGTGCAGTGGCACTCACCTGTAATCCCAGCAATAGGGAGGTGGAGGCAGGAAGATTGAGAGTTCAAGGCCAGAGGCAGCCTTTGTAACTTAGTGAGACCCTGATTCAAAATAAAAAATAAGCATGGATGGGGGCTGCAGTCCAGTGGTAGAGCCCTTGCACAGTAGGTGTGAGGCCCTGGACTCAATCCCCAAGTACTGCACCAAAAAACAAAAACAGTGTATCTATAGTTTGAAAACAGTGCTTCTCACATATTAATGTAAATACAAATCACCCTGGGATCCTGCTAAAAAGTACATTCTGATTCAGTAGGTCTGGGGTGAGGCCCAAGATTTTGATTTTCTAACAAGCTCCTATGAGAGGCTACTGCTGTTAGTCCAGGGTCATATTTTTTTGAATTTTTTATATTACTATCACTGGTGATACTGGGGGTGCTGCACCCAGAGCCTCGCATATGCTTCACAAGTGCTCTGCCACTGAACTGCATTCTTAACTCCCTTTTTTATGTTTTATTTTGAGTCAGGGTCTTGCTAAATTGTGCTGGCTGTGTCTGGCCTCAAACTCGCAATCTTCCTGCCTCCATCTCCCAAGTTGCTGGCATTACAGGTGTGTGCCACTGTACCCAGCTGGCATTACATTTTTTCAAAGTCAGGCTCTAAAGGGAAAGCAAGGGACAGCTAAGTGAAGAGGTGTGTTGTGAGAACTTTACCAGCAAAGATGCAAAATATGTAAAGATCAGGATAGAAAAATAACACGGTCAATTCAGGGAGCAGCTATTTAACCTGCCAGCCTGGATTGTAGAGCAGGAAGTGAAGAAGTAGCCTGAGGTGGGGCTGGGGTGAGATAGAGGTAATTTAGGAGCCTATAACCCAAGGTCTGCAGCCCGTGGAGTTCTATGGAATCCTGAGGTGCCATTAAATATTTTCAGTGGATGAGTTCCTCTATCAGATTTACACTTTCCAGTGGCTACAGGGTGGAAAATGCATTTAAACACTGCTTTCAACACTGGCTGCTTTTTGGAATCATCTGTAGATGGTTAAAAATACCCATGCTCAGCCTCCACCCCTGGCAGTTAGAAGAGAATCTCTCTCTGAGGCTGTGATTCTCAAAGCGTGGTCTCCAGACTAGCAGTACTAGCAGCACCTGGGAACCTGCTAGAAATGCAAATTCCCAGCCCTATACCAGCCTTACTGAATCAGGACCTGTGGGAGCAGGTTTAACAAGCCCAGGTACAGCCATAGCACTGTGGCGCCCCATCCTGGCAGATCTTGGAAGCTAAGCAGGATCAGACCTGGTTAGTACTTGGATGGGAGACCATCTGGGAACACCACTCCCAAAAAACAATCAGCCCTTGAAAACCCTATCAATAGCAGAGAAGCACTAATAATACTGTTTTGCCTGTTGTACATAGGGTCTCTCAGACACCAACTCAACGGCACCTAACAACAACAACAATGGTTGAGAACAGTTGAATTAGAAGAAGAAAAGGGAGGGAGAGATGCTTCAGTAATTAGGAAACAGATGCTGCTCTCACAGGCCCCACATCAAGTCTCACTACACTCACTGATGGGACGAGAACATCGTCTTGACAGTCTCAGCAGTGTCTCAAAGGGGGGCAGTATCAGAAAGGGAACTAATAAGTGACATCAGACAGACTTGGTACAATGTAAAAATGAGGTAAGTTTCTGTGTTAAAGACTGAATTGCCGTCCTCCTACTCCCAGACCCCCATCAAATCCACATGTTGAAGCCCTAGCTCCCCAGTTGGATGGTATGTGGGGACCTGGAGATAATCATGTTCAATTGAGGTCATGAGGGTGGGGCCCTTGTGATGGAAGTAATGCCCTCATAATGAGAGACACCAGACATCCTGTCCCCCCACTCTTTTCCCACCCTCTCTGCGTGAGGACATAGCACAAAGCTGGCCAGCTACAAGCCAGGAAGAGAACCCTCACCAGAACAGACCCCAACGCACCTTGACCTTGGACTCCCAGACTCCAAAACTGTGAGAAAATGTACTTCTGTCAATTATACCACCCAGTCTGTGATACTTTGTTACAGCAGTCTGAGCTAAGATAGCCTTCCTAGAACAGTAAGTGGTCTTGTTGGGAGGCATGGGCCCCTGCAGAGTTAACTGTAAAAATATTCTGTCTGTGGTCTTTCTTATCTTGGAAAAGGTAAATCTGACTGAGTTGCAGCTGTCACAAATTGAGCTTAGATAGGAATTAGCTCAAGTTACCTGTTTTGAATTTTTTTTTTAAGTATCCTAAACTAAGGCAGTTATGTCAGAGATTGAAATTGAAAACCAATAATAGGGCTGCCAGATAAATATAGAATACCTAGTTAAATTTCAGGTAAACAGTAAGTAGTGTTTCAGTATAAAATGTTCCAAATAGTGTGTGGGACAACCTTATATTTTTTAAAAAAGTATTGTTAATCCGTGATTCATTTAACTGGGTATCTTCTGTTTTTCTTTGCTGAACTGACAACCCTGCCATGTAGAGAACTAGATGCACATTTGTTGAATGAATGATGTGATTAAGATATACATATGCACACGAGGGATGGGTCAATGATATTCTCCAGGTTTCTGGTTTGGAAAATAGGGTAAATCCTGATATCCTTCAGGAAAATGAAAGCAATTGGAGGGAAAACAGATTGGGGAAGAATGGCAAGATGATGCATTGCATTTGGACATGTTGGGGTTACGGTGTCTCTGGAACATACAAGGAGATGTTGGCTGTATAGTTTTGTAGCTGAGGAGAGGGAGCAGGAAGAATCCTAGAGTTGAGAATCGTCAATAATTGAGTGATACTGAAGTCCTGGGAGTGAATGAGATCACAGAAAATTTGGATGAATCCTGGAGGAATTCCAACATTTGAGTGGCCAGAGGGGTAAAGAAAACCAGGAGTGTGAGATGTCACCCAAGCTGAGGGAGGAAGATTCCAGGAAGGGAGAAGGTGGTCTGCAGTGATAAATGTTAGAAAGAAAGGTTAGAGACAACAAAGAGGTCATTTGTTGCCTTCAAGAGAACCATTTCTCTAAAATGTAGAGTCCCAGGGGGAAGTAAGATGGAGGACAGGAAGTGGAAACAGGAAGCCCAGGAATGTGGGCAAGATTACAAAACCCACTGGGAAGGGGAGATGGTATTAAGGGGAAGACACCGGGCCCAGAGGATGGTTTTTTAAACAAGAGAGGTTTGAATGCCTAGCGTTAGGGAAGGAACAGGAGGGAGATGGGCTGAAGTGCCTGAGGTGGTCTGGGATGGTCAGACGCAGGACCCAGGTGTGGGGTTTTTGGATGAGTGTGGAGCCCTCTGCTGCACTGAGGAGGCAGCTGAGAGGGCTACTGATGGTGCAGGTGAACTGGCACGTTTGCTGGGAGGAAATCGAGGTACAGCAGGAACTCTGTGAATACATTCTCTCCCCTAAGAAACATTCTTCCTTTGTGACCTGTTCATGCCAGTTGTATATAAGTATGTAATAATGTACACTGTAGAAATTAGAGTTTAACCCTTAACTGCTATCTTGGGGTCAAAGTAGACCCCCAAGTAACATAATTGACCTAAATAACATAATAAACCTTAAAATAAAATACTTTATATAGTACATACTTTTGTGGTTTGGGGTCTTGGATGGCCCCATGATACCAATGACGTTAACTAAATTTGACAATGCCAGTTAGGGCCTTTTTTCACCTGATGATACCAGTTAAAACAAAATCATTGGGTTTTCTTTGTCCCCCTTTTTAATTTTCATTTTGGGACAGGGGCCTGCTAAGTTATACAGGCTGCCTCTGACCTCAGTTCACAATCCTCCTGCCTCAGCCTCCCAAATTGTTGGGATTACAGTGTGTGCTACTGCATCCAGCAAAATCATTGTTTTTTAAAAGCTAAATTTTTGAGGAAAAAAATCTCTTAAAAGGTGAATGGCTATATATATTTTGTTGTTTTTCCCTCTGGTCAAAGTAGGTGTCAGCAAGACAACTATAAATGTTTAGATTAAAAAAGAACCAAAACCAAAGCCGGGAGCAGTGGCACACGCCTGTAATCCCAGTGGCTGGGGAGGCGGAGGCAGGAGGATCGGAAGTTTGAGACCAGAGGCAGTCTGTGTAACTTAGAGAGACCCTGTCTCAAAAAGTAAAAAAAATGGGCTGGGGTTGTAGCTCAGTAGTCCAGCACTTGCAAAGCATGCAAGCACGAGGACCTGGGTTCAACCCCCAGTACTGCCAAAAAACAAACAAACAAACAAACAAACAAAAAACAAAAACAAAACCCAAAAACTGAATAGGATTTTGAACTTAGATTATTTCACTTAAATCCAAATTGGACATCACAAGGGAAAACTGTGGCTGTGATTTTTTTTAGAACGCTAAATTATGGATCCTCTCAGAAAGGTCTTGGCCCCAACTCAGAAGATGGGCACATTGATGTGCATTTATGTTTTAAGTTAAACTAAAATGTTATACATGTATTATTTTCAGTAATTTCCTGTTTTAATAAAAATTTTCAGTTACAATGTTAGTCTTGATGACATCAGATTAGTGTCTCCTTTATATTCAGTGAACATTGTAAAGAAATATGCAAGGGCACCTTTTGAAAATTCAAAATAATGATATGTTTCTGGGTGCCATGGATTTGGATATGACTCACAGCAACCCTATGTATAACAGAACAAGACACTACTCAATACTGTGCCATGCACACGAGCTTTTTATGTTTGAGCCCAATGTTGCAGACACTATGTCTTTTCTCATTTTGAGTCATGCCACATCAGTAAAAGGAGGTCCCAGGGGCTTTACTCCATTCCCATCATTAAGCTCAACTCTACTTTGAGGAGGCAACTATTCCCCAGTTGTTTCTTGAATGCCTTCCAGCCTGGGAGCTCATTTTCCAGCACCATATTTGACAGCAGGCTGGGGGTTAGCTCATTTGGTAAAAGGCATGCTCTAAGACCCAGTGTTTGATCCCTAGCACTACAAAAATAGGAGAAGGATCTGGAGCCCACTCCTGAAACAATCAGTCATTGAAAACCCTATGATAGCAAAGAAGTAGTAACATAATGCTGGGCATGGCACAGTGTCAGGGTGTTTGGTCATGTTGTACATAGGGTCGCTATGAGCTGGACCCAACTCAATGGCACCTAACAATATTTGACAGTGCTTCTCTGTTATTCATAGGGTTTTAAATGGCTGATTGTTTTGGGAGTGGGCTTCCTTCTCCCTAGTCTTAGTCTGGAAGCTGAGCTGAAACCTGTCCACCATTGGTGGCCCTACTGGTATCAGAGATACTGGTAGCATAGCTTTGAGCATCACAGTAACACACAAGCCCCCACGGCATAACAAGCTGACAGATACATGGGTGGAGTAGTGATAAAAGAAAGTTTAAAAAGAGCAAGAAAAGTCTGAAAAGCTGATGATGGAGAGTGGGCAAAACAGCAGGCTTTATCATGTTTCAGTAAGACATATTGTACATATTAATATAACATTTCCATATATGTATACAGTGTGATTGATCATACCCAACCACACTTCCTCCACTCTTGTCCCCTAGCATATTTTCTAGTCTCTGGACTGACTTTTTGTGGGATTATTTTTCTATATACCCTTGCATCCAATTATGTTTTAGGTCCAAACTATTTTTCTGTAGTGATCTATCTTTTAGCCACAGAAATTTCTTGATGATGAAAATGTTCTATGTATACACTGCTCATATGGTCAGTACTAGCCATATGTGGCTTTTTCCCCCTTTTTTATTGGAAGTTTTTAATGTACACCTTTATGTGATTCATTCTGACATGGTTTTTCATTGTGACATTTCCATATATGCATTTTGTTGTACATTATTCATATAGGTTCCCTCTTACCCTCTTGTGCACTTCCTCCCCCCACCCTACCCCCCATCAAAGACTTCTCTTCCATTTACTTGTCTTTTTATGGTAATATTTTTATATATATCCTTGGGTTCCAGTTCTATTTAAGATAGAAACTTTTTCTGTAATGAACTTTCTTTTTACCTTGTCAGAACTATTACATGCATTTTTCTAGACCATCTATAATAATACCATTCTTGGCTTTTTTTTTTTCTTTTATTATGATCCGACCTTTGTATAGGATTTTTCGTTCTTATAATTTTGATTCAGCTCCCACATATGAATGAGGACATGTGGTGTTTCTCTTTCTGAGCTTGTGTTCGTTCACTTGAAATAATTTTCTCCAATTCTATCCATTTTGCTACGAATGGCATTATTTCATTTTTTTTTATTGCTGAGTAGTATTCCATTGTGTATATGTACCATAGTTTTTTTTATCCATTCTTCTGTTGAAGGGCACTTTGGTTGATTCCATATCCTTGCTAATGTGAAAAGTGCTGCATTGAACATGGAGGTGCAGGTGTCTCTGTGGTATGATGACACATCTCCTTTTGGGTAAATTCCCAATAGTGTTATAGCTGAGTCATATGATAGATCCATTTTTAGTTTTTTAAGATACCTCCATATTGAGTTCCACAGTGGTTGGACCAATTTATAGCTCCACCAACAATGTAAGAGTGTTCCCTTTTCTCCGAAACCTCGCTAGCATTTGCTGTTATTTGTTTTATTGATCTTGGCCATTCTTACTGGTGTAAAGTGAAATCTCAGAGTTGTTTTAATTTGCATTTCCCTAATGGCTAGGGATATTGAGCATTTTTTCACATGTTTCATGGCTTTATGGACATCTTCTTTTGAGAACTGTCCATTCAGTTCCTTTGCCCATTTGTGTTTTGGGTTATTTGTTTTCTTGGGAGTTTTTTTTTTTTTCTTTAGTTCTTTATAAATTCTGGTAATTAGACCTTTGTCTGATGTATAGGATGTGAAGATTTTTTTCCCATTCCATGGGGGTTTCCTTGACTCTGTTAGTTGTTTCTTTTGCTGTACAGAAGCTTTTTAATTTCGTGTAATCCCATTTATCTATTCTTGTTGCAATTTCTTGAGCAATTGGAGTCCTATTAAGGAAATACTTTCCTATGCCTATGCGATGGAGTGTATTGCCTATCTTGTCTTTTATAAGTTTTAAAGTTTCTGGTTTTATGTTGAGATCTTTTAGATTGACTATTTTTATATACTTTCTTCCTGTAGGTTAGATTGAGCTCCCACGTGTGTGTGAGAAATAGGGTTCTCTTTTTGGGCCTGGGTTCATTCACTTAAAATATTTTCTAGTTCCATCCATTTTGCTGTAAATGACATTGTTTCATTCTTTTTTATTGCTGAGTAATACTCTATTGTGTGTATATACCAAAATTTTTTTTATCCATTTCCCTGTTGATGGACATCTTAGTTGGTTCCATATCCTTGCAATTTGTGAAAAGTGCTTCATTAAATATAGGAATGCAAGCATCTTTGTGGTATGAAGATTTATCTTCCATTGGGTATATCCCAGGAATGGTATACTTAGGTCATATGGGAATTCCATTCTTAGTTTTCTAAGGTATCTCCATATTGTTTTCCAAAGTGGTTGATCTAATTTATAGTCCCACCAACAGTTAAAGGGGTTCCTTTTTCTCCCACCTCCTTGCCAGCATTAGTTTTTTGTTTTTTGTTTTTTGTTTTCTTTTGTTTTTATCTTGGCCAGTCTTACTGGAGTGAAATGGAATCTCAATGTTGTTTTGATTTGCATTTCCCTAATGGCTAGGGATAGTGAGCACTTTTTCATGTTTCTTACCACTTTGAACTTCTTTGTTTGAGAACTGTTCATTTTCTTTGACCCTGTATGTATTGGATTATTTGTTACCTTGTGATTTGCTTTTTTGAGTTCTTTGTAATTCTAGAAATTGGTACTCTGTTGGATGGGTAGGATGCAATGATTCTCTCCCATTCAGTGGGCTCTTCCTTAACTGTGTTGATTGTTTCCTTTGCTGAACAGAAATGGTCTAATTTCATGTAACCCTATTTGTCAATTCTTGGTGCCATTTCTGGGGCAACTGGAGTCTTGTTAAGGAAATACTTTCCTATGCCTATGTGTTGGAGTGTGTTTCCTATCTTTTCTTCTAGTAGTTTCAAGGTTTCTAGTTTTATGTTGAGATCTCTTATCCATTCCAGATTGACTCTTGTGGAAATTGAGAGATACATGTCTATTTTCCATTTTCTGTAAATGATTAGCCAATTTTCCCAGCACCATTTTTTGAAGAGTCTATCTTTTCTCCATTGAATATAATTAGCCCCTTTGTCAAAGATCAGGTGGTTATAGTTATGTGGGTCTATCTCTGGGTCTTCAATTCTGTTTCATGGTTTTCAAGTCTATTTTTGTGCCAGTGCCAAGCTAGTTTTGCCACTATAGGCCTGTAGGATAGTTTAAAGTTAGGTATTGTGATCTTGCCTGCACTGTTTTTGCAGCTTAAGATTGTTTGGCCATATGTGGTCTTTTGTGCTTCCATATGAATTTTAGTATTATTTTTTTCTATTTCTGTAAAGTCTGTCATTGGAACTTTAATAGGGATTACATTAAAACTGTACATTGCTTTTGGTAATATATCCATTTTTACAATATTGATTCTCCCAATCCATGAGCAGGGGAAGTTCTTCCGTATTCTAATATCCTCTGCAATTTCTTTAGTGTTCTGAAGTTTTCTTTGTAGAGATCTTCAGAGTCTTTGGTTAGATTTGATTCCTAGATATTTAAGTTTTTGGTGGGCTATTGTGAATGGGATTGTTGCCTTAACCTCCTTCTCTTCTTGTTCATTATTGGTGTAAAGGAAAACTGACTTTTAAGTGTTAATTTTGTATCCTGCTACTTTGCAGGCTGGGGTTTAGCTCAGTTGGTAGAGTGCCACTCCATGCTCTTTGAGGACTGGGGTTTGATCCCCGGCACTGGACAAATGGGAGAAGGATGTGGCAATCCACTCCCAAAGCAAACCCAAAACAATCAGCCATTAAAAACCCTATGAGGGTAGCCCGACTCCATTGCACTTAACAACAAGAACAACTTTGCTGAGAGAGTTAATTAGCTCTAAGAGTTTTCTAGAGGAACTTTTGGGATCCTTTAGGTAAAAGATCACATTGTCTATGAATAAGGATAATTTGACCTTTTCTTTGCCTATCTGTATACCTTTAATTTTTCTCTTGTCTTATTCTGGCTAGGACTTGGATCACAATATTGAATAAGAGAGGAGAGAGTAGACATCCTTGTCTTATTCTTGATCCTAGAGGGAATGGTTTCAATTTTTCACCATTTAATATGATATTGGATGTAAGCTTGTCATAGATGGCCTTTATGATGTTGAGGTATTTTCCTGTTATGCACATCTTCTCTAAGGCTTTTATCATGAAAAGATGTGGCACTTTGTCAAAGGCCTCCTCAGCATCAATTGAGATGATCATGTGATTTCTGTCTGCAAGTCTCTTGATATGTTAAGTTACATTGATTGTGTGTGTGTGTGTGTGTGTGTGTGTGTGTGTGTGTGTGTGTTGAACCAGGCTTGTATCTGTGGAATGAAACCCACTTGATCATGGTGTATGATCTTTTCTATGTGCTTCTGGATTTGACTTGCCAGAATTTTATTGAGGATTTCTTTGTTAATGTTCATCCAGGAAATTGGTCTATAGCTCTCTTTCTTTGATGTGTCCTTGCCTGGTTTTGGTATCAGGGGATACTGGATTTGTAGAGTGAGTTTAGAGATGTCCCTTCCTTTTTTACTTTATGAAATAGTTTGCGGAGAATAGGTATTTATTCTTAGAAGGTTTGATAGAATTCTGCTGTGCACTCGTCAGGACTTGGGCTTTTCTTTGTTAGGAGATTTTTTTTATTATTATTAATCTTATCTCATTGAATGTAATGAGTCTGCTTTTATTTCTTATGTCCTCCAGGCTTAATTTTGATAATTCATATGTGTTAATGAGCTTTTTTATTCCTTCTGTATTCATTTATTTTTGAGAGTGCAATTTCTCAAAGTATTCCCTGATCTTCTGGATTTTGTAGCTATCAGTGGTTATGACCCCATTCTCACAACTGATTTTTTAAACTTGGACCTTTTCTTTCTTTTGGTGAGACTGGCTAGGAAATAGTCTATTTTATTAACTTTTTTGAAGAACCAGTGCTTAGTCTCATTAATTCTTTGTATTGTCTTTTTAGCTACTAATTGGTTAATTTCAGCCTTGATCTTAATTTCTGTCTGGGTACTCCTGGAGTTGGCTTTTGTTGGCTTTATAGTGCCTTAAGATGTGTCATTAAGTCATTAATTGGGCCTTCCCTAGATTATTGATAAGAGTTCACAGCTATGAACTTCCCTCTTAGAACTGCCCTTGCTGTATCCCATAAGTTTTGGTAGGATGTGTTCTCATCCTCATTTGATTGTGGAAAAATTATAAATTTCCTCTCTGATTTCTTTTACTCATTTATCATTCAGCAGTATATTGTTTAATCTCCATGAATGTGTAACATTTCTGAAAATTTTCTTGCTTTTCAGTTCTAGTTTTATTCCATTGTGATCTAATAAGGTACAGGGGATGATTTCTATTTTTTTCTATATGTTGATGCCATTTTTGTGGACCAAAATTTGGTCTACATTAGAAAACACTCCATGTGGTGCTGAGAAGAATGTGTATTAAACATCTGGTGGAATTCTGTAAGCGTCTGTAAGGTCCATTTGGTCTGTGGGGCTATTTAAATCCATTTTTTTTTCTTTGACCTATCTTTTGGGGAGAGTGGGATATTAATCTCCCATAATTACTATGTCTGCCCCAATGTGTTCCTTCATCTCCAATAATTTGTTTTATGAAGCTAGGTGCACCTGTAGTTGGTGAGTAAATCCTAAGTATTGTTATGGGTTCCTAGTTGATTGTTCCTTTTACTAATATATAGTATTCTTCTTTGTCTCTTCTGATTAGTTTGTGATTGAAGTCAAAGTTATCTGAAATTTGTTTTGCAACTCCTGGTTTTTCTTGGTTCCCACATGCTTGGTATACTGTTTTCCAGTCTTTAATTTTCATCCTTTTATGGTCTTTACGGATGAGGTGAGTCTTGAATGCCAAATATCAAGAGTTTATTTTTAAAAATCCAAGTGACCAGTCTATGTCTCTTGAATGACGAGTTAAAACCATTTATGTTGAGAATAATTATTTTAAGGTACTTATTACTCTGCATCAATTTGGTGTTTGTTTCTATATTTTATTCATGTTTAGCCTATTGTTTAATCCCTTGTGTTTATTATTCATTCCTTTGATCTTATATTTGGGATTGTATTACTTGTCATATATGTGGTGTATTGTTAAGGATCCTCTGTAGTTCTGGCTTGGTGGCCACGAATTATTTAAACAAGTCAATGTCATGGAATGTCTTGAACTCACCATCTATTTTAAAAGATGGCTTCACTGGGTAATGCAATGTTTGTTGGCGCTATTCTTTTTCAGGAGTTGAATGATGTCTGACCAAGCTTTCTTTGATTTTAAGGTTGAGAAATCAGCTGTTATTCTGATGGTTTTGCCTTTGTAAATGAGTTGGCATTTCTCTCTTGTAGGTTTTAGAATAGTTTCTTTGCTGTATAGATTTAGCATTCCAATTGTAATGTGTCATGGAAAGGATCTATTTGTTTGGAGTTCTGAATGTTTCAGTTGTTCAGGTATCCAGTTCTTCCCTTAGGTCTGGGAAGTTATCATTTAATATTTCTCTGAATAGATTTCTTAATCCTCTTGTGCTGTTTTCAGCTCCATCATGAACCCCCTGAATTCATAGGATGCATTTCCTCATTTGTTTGCATATTTGAAAATTTTGATCGCACTGCTTCTTCTTGGCATCTGAGTAGATAAGACCCTCAACTTTTTCTTCAGTATCAGATATTCTATTTTCAGCTTTGTCTAGTCTGGATACTGAAGATTCTCCTATAATATTGAGTTGATTGACTATGTATCTCCAGGATTTCTGTTTGATTCTTCTTCAATTTATTTGCTGAATATTTCTTCCAAGTTAGATAGATTTTCGTCCAGTGAATCAATTTCTCCAATTGTGTTGTCTTTGAGGACTTTCAACACATTTATAAGTAGTGTTCTAAATTCTTTATCTGATGTCTCTCAGAATTGGTTACTTTGAAATTATCCATTCAGGGACTTTCTATTGGATCTTCCCATCCAGCTTGACCTTTTATGTTTCATGTGTTTTTCTGTTGAGGCTTGCCCAATGCTTAGTTTGGGTGCTAGGTCTCACCTCCTCCATGTGTAAAGAAGTTCTCCCCAACTGGTCTTGCAAGGCTGGATGATGACTGGTCACTGGCACTTCTCTTCCTCCCCCTCACCCAATAAGACCTAGCCTCAGGATTTGGTTCTAGCTCTCATTGCAGCTTTTGCAGACAGCACTGCCTCATCTGTTTCTCTCCATTCCCTAAACTCCCAGCCCCCAAACTTGCCACAGCCTAAACCATGTCTCTTAGTCTCCCTGGTCCTGAAGCACCATTTCTCTGTGGCACTCCTGGTCCCTAGATGCTCCACTGCCTGACTATTTCTCTTAGGCTTCTCTTAGGCTTCCAGGCCCTAATTGCACCACTGCCTGGATCATCTCTCTTAGGCTTGCCATACCTGCAGGCACCACTTCTCTGGGTCACTGGTGTTCTTGGGTTATAAATACACCACTGGCTGAACTGTCTCTTAGTCTCCCAGTGCCTAAACATACCACTGGCTCCCCAGTCCTGTGACATCCCTTCTCTGCATTGCAGGTGCTCCTGGGCCCTAAATGCCCCTCAGCCTAAATAGCTGTTCTTTGACTCAGGGTTCCAGTGTTGCCAGCTGTTCCTCTCCTGCAATGGTGCCAGAGGGCATGGTGGCAATAGTCCCTCCCCAGTTAAAAAGAAAGAAAAAACCCCCTCAGGCATGGGATCCAAGACCCTGCAAGGGGCCTTGCAGCCCTGGCTTCCTGCCAGGAGAGTCCTGCAGACCTCTGCTGTTGTTTCCCATAGTGCCTCTCACCAGCCATGCACTCTCCTGGAGGGCCCTTGTCCTGTGAAAACTTTAGCCGTTGTTTTCCCTGTGTTGAGGATGCTGAGACATCCCACCATTTCCTCCTCTTCTCTGGTGTTTAAATGTCCACTATTTAGCCAGTTGTCTTAGTGCTGTCATTTTTTTTAAAAAAGATAAAAATGCTCTCCACTCTTTTTGTTTTGTGTAGAGAACTTCATGAATTTCCTCATTTTTTCCCCCAGCTGAAGTGTGGCTATTAACCATCTATCTTCAACTTCTCCCACATGATCTTTTTTTTATGTTTGAGCTCATTGTTACAGCCACTGTGTTCCTTTCTCATTTTGAGTCTTGCCACATCAGCAAATGGAGGTGAGGGCCTTTACTGCATTTTGAGGAGTAAAGCTCCTGGGGCTTTGAGGAGGCAACTCTTCCCTGGGCTTTTCTTGAATCTTTTATGTATTTTCTAGTAGATTAACTCCAGGTGACTTTGGTCAATATGCTAAGTATTTGTGATACTGTTTGTAGAAGCTTTGTGTGCCTCTTGATCCCAAGCACTAGGAGTAACCTCATGTCCTGGCCTGCAAGCATGAAGGGTTTGTAATAAAATGCTATGCAGGGATTGAAGCAAGGCCAGAGGGATAGGCCATACAACCATAAAACAAAGCCCACTTACTGCTTGACAGTCCCCAAGGCCACCAGCCTTTCCCACATTGGACACTCCAACATCTCATTCGTTTTGACTTCTTCAGAATCTGTTTCTAGACAGTTAGGATCTTTTGGAAGTGTCATATTACTTTGTTTTGTTTTGTTTTTTTTCAAATTCCTTGTGCTCCCTCACTGAGATTTGTACATCTGGTATATTGGATATCTCTACCACTTTTACAGGGTGGCCTTCTTAGTAGATGGTTTTGTTAAATGAAGATTTGTTTTGGGATATCTATTTATTATGTAATGTCAATTTTATTTCAAGTTGAGTCCCATAGGATCATCTCCCTGTAAGTTCTTTGGCTATGATCAGTGAGTTTGGACATAGTGCATACGGTGTCAGAATTGAAGAGACCCACTGTTTCTATGGGTCATGCAAGAGTAGGAATGCTCTAGCAGCTCGGGCAGGCATGGTGAAGACAGCAGAGTATGGAGGGTGTGCCATGGATAGCTACTCCTCCAGTGGGAGTGGTGCCCCTATCAGGTGATGAGGGTTTTCTCATGCACTGTTGACATTGGCTCTGTTTCTTTTAAGGGTCTCCAGCACCTGGAAGCACCAGTAGTGGTGAGGAGCCTGAAACACCTGTCCTCTAACTAGACAGTGGTATAGGGCCAGGTGCATCGCAGAGAGGTGGTGGTAGGAACCACAGCATGGTGGGGCTCATGCCAAGTTCTATCACCACCGAGGTTCAGATAAGGGTCAGGGTAGCTGTGGTAGGAACTGCATAGATGTTGTGGTAGGAATTATGGTGTTCCTTTCTGCTGTTACTGTGGGGGTGCCCACTCAGGAGCAGGAACTCAGGCCACCCCCAGCTACGCATGCCTTGTACAGGATGATAGCTGGGACTTTGCTTCCCCTGACTCTTTTAGCTATAGTGAGATAGATTAGAGCAGCAGCCCCCAAACTTTTTGGCACCAAGGACCAGTTTTATGGAAGACAACTTTTCCAGAGATAGTGGGATTGCTGATCCGACAGAAGGCAGAGCTCTGGTGGTAATGCCTGTGATGGGGAGTGTCTGCAAATACAAATGTAAATACAGACAGTAGGGGACCCTACTGTGGTACCCCACAGTAGTGGTACGTATTAGAGGTACCCAAGGGAGGTTCCCAAGGGATTTGGTCCCTTGGTCTATTGAATGGTATTAGAGGTACGTACCACTGCCTGGGGCACTCGGGCAGATGGTAAGCATTGCTAAAGCACTGTTAAATACTGTTAAAATCACCATTAATATTAAAGGTAAGTCCCTATTGTAAGCATTTTGATTATTTTCCCATATAAGGAAAGATGTTGGAGAATGAGAATGTTTGACTTCCTAATTGAGACCTATTAGACTCTTCCCTGTATCCTGGATGCCTGAGTGAAGGACTGTTATCCATGCAGCCAGCTGGAATAACTTCATGCTAGCACTGGCCCTTTTAAACACTTCATGGATGCCTTGAGGAAACTACATGACAATCACAGCTGCTTGCTGCCCAAGCACAACTTCAGCTCCTGAAGGTACAACACTAGCCACAATTGTTTCAAACACCTTGCACCAGCCTTTTTGCCATCACAAGTCTTAGTAAAATCTAGGTAACTCTGTAACAGTATCCCCCAAGGCCAGAGGGGGAACACTTCCCCTAGTGGTCCAGCAGAAAGACAATACCATGACTAGTGTGAACATAGTCCTTTATTTGCATGAAGGTCAGCTGTAATTTGTGCAAACACCCCTTTTTTGGCTATATTAGAAGGCTACTCAACTCACTGTGAGCCAGCTGGGAGATACTTTCCTGTGTGGCCCCTTGGTATTGCAACATTTGGCCCAATAAAAGGCTTCTCTCAAGTGGACTTTCCTTACCTACTTTTGATCATTGTTAGTAGAGCAAGTGGCCTGGTAATACAAAGAGGGTGGTGGCAGTGGCAGAGGTGGTAGTGGTAGTGGTGGCAGCAGTAGTGGCAAGAGTGATGGCAGCTGCTGCCTCAGTGGCAGCAGCTGTAACAGTGACACTCTAAGCCTCAGAGTTTTAACAGTTGTCACTGTAGGGGTTAAGCATCCCAGCACCCAAAGCCTGCATGAGAACTGTGACACTAGAGGGCGCCACCTCCAGCTTCTTGTAGTTGTCTGTTGCCACCACCCGCTGCTTCCAGAAGCCGCGGATTACTAAAAGCTGCCAAGTACCGGCACTGGAAGAGCTTCTCCTTGCCTGTGCATGATTCCTGCCAGGGTAAGGTGAAAGAACCCCAGCCAGCTAATTGGTAACAGTAGTGCCAGGCAGGGAAAGAGCAATAGCAAATGCTGCCTGAGCCTGGCAAAGCTCTCCTCAGTGCCTCCCTTGGTTGTAGGTTCCCAAGGGTAAGTGGGGCTCTTCTAGCAGCTCCTTCAGGTGAGGCACTGAAGACAACGGACTTTAGAAGTACGTGTAGCTTCACTGAAATACCCTACAATTCCTGATGGCATGCAGACAACCCATCAACAGTGAGGGCATAATCTTCCAGCTGAACCTTAGCCGGCTCACTAGCAACCTCCCTGGGCATCAGGGTATGGAAGCAAACTTCCCTTGGTCTATTGAATCTCTGAGAGCCACAGAGTTCCCCTTAGGGAGACACTGAGATGTTCATTCTTTCCCTGGCCTCCCTCTCTATAATTTATCTTTCCTTTTCTTTGGCACCCCTCTCCTCTCCTAGGTGTGCCCCTCCTGTGGTGTAGGGTTGTTAGAGAGGTGAAATGATAAGGAGCTGGGGTGTTTTTCTTTTTTTTCTGCAGTGAGGCTAAATGATAATGGGCCAGGGGAGTTGACAGTAGGTAAAGTGACAGTCTTAGAAGACCAGCCCAGGTAGTAAGCAAAGATTGTGTGTGTGGCAGGAGGAAATTATGGGGAGGGGTAACAAATACCAAAAAAACAAAAAACAAAAAACAAAAAAAAAAAGGAGGAGGCAAAAGAGTAGTGGTTTTAATGAAGATAAAGAACAGGAGGGACTGGGGTTTAGCTCAGTTGGTAGAGTGCTCCTTTATACTCTCTGAGGACCTGAATTCCATCCCTAGCACTACAAAAACAGGAAAAGGATGTGGCAATCCACTCCCCCCAAGCAATCCCCAAACAATCAGTTACTGAAAATCCTATGAGGGTTGCTATGAGTCGGACCCAACTCCAGGGCATCTAACAACAAAAGAACAGGAGGAAGGACTTTTTTTCCTTGCCTCATTTACCAATAAATCTCTATAATAATGGTTCTCTGTTTGGGGGTGGGAGGGATTTTGCACACTACCCCCCACCCGACAGGACATTGTCCAATATCTGCAGAGATTTTTTGGGGATGCAACTGGGAGTTGTACTGGCACCTAGTGGGCAGACACCAGGAATGCTGCTAAACATCCTCTAGCACACAGGACAGCCCACCACAACAAAAAATTGTTCTGGCCCCAAGTGCCAATAACACCAAGGCAGAGGACCCCTGCTGTAGAGCGTGTCCTTGTAACCTGAGAACTATGAAGTGTCTTCCAAAATGGAAACCTCACCCAGGGGTTTAAAACTCTGCCTGGCTAGGCAATCTTGGCTTCCCAGCACAGTTCACACTGTTATGAATTCGAATGTGAAAGTACGGGTGAAAGCAGTTAGATTTCAGGAGCCCAGTGGAGGGTGGTGGCTATCACTACAGCCTTTAAGCCTCCCACTCTGGCCTGGCACCAGGTGCCACCTCTGAATAGCAAGCAGCCTCCTGCAGACGCCACCTCTGGTGCATCTGCCCCAGGGCGCGGGAATCCCCAAAGATGAGCTCTTATTTTGGTTTAGAGGCAGCCCAGCTATTTAAAGCATCCTCTTTGTACTTGTATAAATTGGGTTGTTTTACAGCTGGGAATGGCTACATTATTTTCTCCTTAAGCTGTCACAGATAATATTCATCTACTTTGTAGCTACATTCTTATCTTGTTGTTTTTCTTGTTATTTATAGACCAAATATCTAATTCTAGGGATAAAAGAGAATGGATCTTTTTTATTCGGTTTGCTTTCCTGAAAATGCTAGCAAATTTTCTTTTTGTTCTAAAAATAGGCAGCTTGTATACTCTGGTTTGCTACAGAGGGAGGGTCGCTGTGAGATTTCTCACTCAATGTTATATTTGGAAAGCTGTTTCTGTATTCTGCTTTTCAAACATGGGGATTTGTATTATGATCAAGATCACATAGAAGGAAAGCCTCAGTGAGCTCAGGGAAGGCGGACCCACCTAAAACCAGGCAGAAACTAGAGGAAGCAGCAGTGCTCAAATCTCAATGAGCATCAGAATAGCCTGGAGGGCCTGTTAAAACAGATTTCTCCCAAGCATGTTGTCACAGGCTTCTAATTCCCCCACCCAGGAGGCCAAGGAAGGAGGATCACAGGTTCTAGGTTGGCGTGGGCTACATAGTGAGTTCCAGGCCAACCTGAGCTACACTGAAAGATCCTATCTCAAAAACAGAACAAAAACATTGCTTAGCTTGGGACACAGAATTTCTGATTCAGTAGGCTTGGGATGAGGCCCAAGAATTTCCATTTTTGACAAACTCCCAGGGGATGCTGATGGTTCTGGGACCACAAACTTAGAACCATTGTAGATTTTTTTTTTTTTTTTTGGTACTGGGGGTTGAACCCAGGGCCTCAAACTTGCATGCTTTGCAAGTGCTGGACCACTGAGCTGCACCCCCAGCGCCCCCCCCTTTTTTTTTTTTTTTTTTTGAGACAGGATCTCGCTCTGGTCTCGAACTTGCGATCCTCCTGCCTCCGCCTCCCAAGCTGCTGGGATTACAGGTGTATGCCACCCCACCCAGCTGATTTTTTTCATTTTGATGAATTCTGTTTTAGTGTTAAATAATATTTAAGTCAGCTCTTTAATTTCAGCACCACATAGTATGTTACTATAAGAGAAAGGCAAAACACTGTTGTATATGAATTGAATTATCACTCTGTACCTCAAATATGTACAATTAAAACACTAAAAAAGCAAACCTTTTTCTTTCAACAGGTATTCCTATGAACACATCTAAAAATAGAAAACATTAAGCCTTAAGATTTTTTAAACTCACATGTTCAGAACTGTTCTCATTTTTCATGACTTCATTTATTTTTTATGAGCTCTTGGAAAACAATTTAATAATGCTCACCAAAACTGTATGTAATGTAAACACATAGGAATCTAGAATTAAAAGAACCAGACTCTAAGTTGTGGGTGTGAGGGGCTGTGGTTTTTCATTTGTATAAAATGCTAGGTAGATATCCTGTTAATGATATCACCCTTTTGTAATTTAGTTATTCAATCTTTTAAATCATTTTTGCTTAAAATAATCACTAAAAATTGGGTACTGTGTTAGAATTTCCTTTCTCTCCATACTTTTGAAAATTTTGTTCCTGGTTGAAGGTATGATGATGCTTAGTTTTTAAATGTTCTTATTTCTTCAAGCTTTAAAAATTAAACATTTTAATGGAGACCAAGTTCCACAAAATAAGATGTAGAAAAAACTAGATTAACATTTTTCAGAAAACTGACAGCAATTTTATTTATAAATGATCATTCTGTGGGATGTCATGACTCATTCCAATATTATTTCATAAAATTCAAACTTCCATAGTATTTTAGTAGGAAAGAGACAAAGCCATAGTCAAATCAATTTAGAAAATGATAGATTGATTAGTAAAATTTCGTCTGGGAGGATTTTTTTCACTGTTTAATACATTTGTAATTACAAACCTGCAACTATGAATCTGTTCCACTGTGGTATATTTTGAGAATTCTGCTTTAATGAGCATGCTTTTAGAAGTGTTTTTGAGGACATGACAAGTAGATTTCATCTAATATGTCACCTCAGTTTGTGGATGGTTGCCTGAGGTTCTTTGTTGACAAATGTTCTTAGGTTGAACAAGAGCAAGTGTGATAACTTGATTAGCCATGTCTGCAGGGGTGTGGGAGGAACAGTGGTATAAATGCCCTGTATTACTGTCCCTCCTCTACAGGCGTAGTTCTTTCCTTCCTCTCATTTCTTATTATATAAATTTGCCTCTCATATTACTGTGCTGAACTAAGTAATGATGTATAAATGCAATTTTCATATTGCATATTTCAAAAAGTTTCCCAAAGTTTTGAAATTATTATTATTATTATTATTATTATTATTATTATCATTATTTGAAGTACTTGGGGATTGAACCCAGGGCCTCCCACACACTTTATAAGTGCTCTAACACTGGGTAGCAACCTAAGCCCACTTTTAAAAAAAAATTTGATCTTGAGACAGGGTCTTGCTAAGTTATGCACGTTGCCTCTGGCCTCAAACCTGTGATCCCCCTACCTCCACCTCCTGAGCTGCTAGGATTACAGGTGTGAGCCATGATGCCCAGCCTTAGGTTTTCAAACTTCATTCTGCTATGTTCTTTAAATGGCTGCAGCCATTTCACTCTGGTGTCTGATCTCATCAGGTCTTAGAAGTTGAGCAGGATCAAGCCTGGTTAATCCTTGGTTGGGAGACTGCCTGGGAACACCAGGTGCTGCAGGCTAGGGAGAAGGACCTGGAAGCCCACTACGGAAATAATCTACCATTGAAAATGCTATGAATAGCAGAGGAGCACTGATATGGTGCTGGGCACGGCACAGTGTTGGGTAGTGTTTTGTTCTGTTGTATGCAGGCTTGCCATGAGTCTGATCTGACTTAACAGCATCCAATAACAACAGCACTGTTCTTTAAAAGTTTTTAATGTAATTTTTCCCAAATAATAGAACATGTATTTCAGCAACTGACATGGCAACAGATATGAAAAGCATGAGCAACAGGGCTGAGGATGTAGTTCAGTGGCAGAACACATCTTCAACATGTGAGGTACTGGGTTTGATCCTCAGCATGACAAAAAAACAAATCACAAGCAATAACAGCTGAATAGACAAATGGGATCACATCAATCTTTAAAATTTATGCACCTCAAAGTGAACAATCAACAGAATGTAAAGACAATGTATACTGGACATAGTGGCACACACCTATAATCCTAGCATTTGGGAGGCTGAAGTAGGAGGATCTCAAGTTTGAGACCAGCCTGGGCTACACAGTGAGATCTTATCTCAAAAACAAAATAAAAGAATAAAAAAACTGCTGAAGTGGAAATAGGTTTGCAAACTATGTTTCTGATATAGTGTTATTATTCAAAATGTATAAAGAACTTCTACAACTCAACAACAACAACATAAATCAAAGTTTGATCAGAGGACTTGAATAGACATTTCTCCAGAGAAGACATACAAATGGCCAAGCATATGACATAATGCTTAATGTCACTGATCATTAGAGAAATGTGAATCAAACCAGTGAAGTAAAACCAGTGACATATCACCTTTGAAACATTAGGCTAGCCACTATTAGTTTTAAAAAGCTGATTAACAAGGAGAAACTAGAACCCTCAGGTACTGTTGGTTGGAATGTAAAACAGTAAAACCACTATTAAAAAAAAAGTAAGAGACTCCTCCATAAAAGTTTAAAATAGAATTGCCATTTGACCCAGCAATCCCATTTCTGGATATATATCCAAACAAATTGAAAGAAGGATCTTGAATTATTTGTATTCCTATGCTTACCACAGCATATTTACAATAGTGAAGAGATAAGTTGTTGTTAAGCGCTGTTGAGTCATCCAGCTCATAGTGACCCTCACAGGATTTTTAATGACTGATTGTTTCAGGATTACCTCAGGAGTGGATTGCCATGTCCTTCTCCCATTTTTTTTTTTTTTTTTTTGTGTGTGTGTGGTATTGGGGGTTGAACCCAGGGCCTTGCACTTGCATGCTCTGCAAGTGCTGGACCACTGAGCTGCACTCCCAGCCCATATTTTTACTTTTTGAGACAGGGTCTCGCTAAATTACGCAGACTGCTCTGGTCTTGAACTTGTGATCCTCCTGTCTCTGCCTCCTAAACTGCTAGGATTACAGGTGTGCACCACCACACCCGGCTCCTTCTCCCATTTTTGCAGTGCTGGGAATCGAACTCAGAGACTGCAGAGCAGGGCTCTACCAACTGAGCTAAATACCAGCCCCAGTGAAGAGATATAAGTAACCCAAATACCCATCAATGAATGAATGGGTAGAGAAAATGTGGACAATACATGCAATGGAATACTGTGAAGCCTCAAAATAAAAGGAAATCCTTCACATGCTATAACATGGATGAACTTTGAGGATGTTAGGCTAAATGAAATATGCCACTCACAAAAAGACAAATACTTCATATAAGTTGAATCATACAGTATCCAAAATAGTTAACCACTCTTCTACTTTTTCTTTTTTTTAATGAGTTTATCAATGCTTGGGGACAGGAAGAAATGGGGAGCTGCTGTTCAGTTACCGAGTTTCAGTTTGGTAAAATGAAAAAGTTCTAAGGATCTGTTTAAAATGTAAATATAGTTAACATAACTGAACTGTACATGTAGTCGACTGTAAATTTGATTTTTTACAATTTAAAGTTTTTAAAAAATAATTACTGTGCATTGAATGAAAGGGGTTGGAAAAAGGCAGAAAGACCATGAGAGTGTCTTGGGATATCAGTTTATCAAAATTTAAGCCAAGCTCCCTGGCTCACACCTGTAATCCCAGTGATTTGGGAGCCTAAGGCAGGAGGACTGCAAGCTCCAGGCCGGAGGCAATCTGTGCTACTTAGTGAGACTCTGTCTCAAGAAGAAAAAATCAAAACCAAAAACAAACAAACCAGGCTCAGGGTATAGCCCCAATGGTAGAACACTTGCAAAATATGACCAAGGCCCGGGGTTCATTTCCCAAGAACTGCAAAAAAGAGAAATAAAAAGCTTTTTAAAAGGGGGCTGGAGTTTGGCTTAGTGGTAGAGCATTTGCTTCCCCTCCCACCAATATGAGGCCTTAGGTTCAACTTCCAGTACTGTCAATAAAAAGTGAGGGGTGGAGAGCACGTTTAAGATCTCCTGTCTGGGCTGCTGCAGTCTGAATTCTGAATCTAGCTCTTATGAGCTGGGTAGCTGTGTAACACTGTCAAGTTATTTAAATCACTGAGCTTCAATTTCCTTGTGTGTAAAATGAGGATAATACCAGTGTAATCTTCAGGGTTGTTAGGAGACTTGCTGTGTAAAAGGCTTAGGTATTGTGCCTACCATAGTAAAAGTTAATGAGGGTTAGATTTTATTTTTATTTCCTCAGAACTTCATCAACAGCTGAAGAGAATAGAAATCGTAGCATTGGGTAGATTGTTCCAAGTGTAACCATATTGGAATTGTTGTCAGGTGCTGTTGAGTCAGGTCTGACTCATAGTGACTCTAGGTACAACAGAACGAAGTACTCCCTGATTCTGTGCCAGGCAAACAATATTATTTATGTTTAAGGTCATTGTTGCAAACACTGTGTCAATCCATCTACTTGAGGGTTTTCCTTTTATTTTGTTGACCTGCCACTCTCCCAAACATAATGCCCTTCTCTAGGGATTGGTCCCTCCTGACTACTTGTCCAAAATATGTCAGATGTAGTCTAGCCATCCTTGCTTCCAAGGAGCACTCTGGTTGTACTTCTTCTAGGATAGATCTGTTGGTTCTTTTGGCAGTCCATGATATATTCAATATTCTTCTGGAGCACCATAATTCATAAGCATCAATTCTTCTCCTGCCTCCCTTATTCAACGTCCAGCTTTCACAACCATATGGTGTGACTGAAAATACCATGGCGTGACTCAGGTGCACCTTCATCTTCAATGTGACATCTTTACTTTTCAACATTTTAAAGAGGTTTTTTGCCACAACTTTTCCCAACGCAATGCATCTTTTGATTTCTTGACTGCTGCTTCCACGGGTGTTGACTGTGGAACCAAGTAAAGCAAAATCTTGGACAACCTCAATTTTTTTCTCCATTTATCATGTAGTTACATACTGACCCAGTTGTAAGGTTTTTTTTGTTGTTGTTGTTGTTGATTTTTGAGATACAATCCATAAAGAAGGTTGTGTTCTTTCATCTTCATCCGCAAATGTTTCAAATCCTTTTCACTTTCAGCAAGCAGATGTGTGCCATCTGCATGATGTGGATTGTTAATAATGAGCGTTCCTCCAATTGAGATGCTATATTGTTCTTCATAAAGTCCAGCTTCTTGCTCAGCACAGAAATTGAAGAGGTACAGTGAAAGGATATAGCCATGATGCACAACTTTCTTGACTTTAAATCAAATACTGTTTCCTTGTTCTGTTCAAATGACTGCTTCCTGGTCCATGTGCAGACTCCTCATGAGTCCAATTAGGTGCTCTGGTATTCCCATTCTTTGCAGTGTTATCCATAATTTGTTATGATCCACACAGTCAAATGCCTTTGCATAGTGAGTAAAACTTAGACACCTTTCTGGTATTCTCTGCTTTCAACTAGTATCCATTGGCTATCAGCAATGATGTCCTTGGTTCCATGCCCTCTTCTAATTCTGGCTTGATTTTTTTTTTTCAGCAGTTCCCTGTCTATATATTGCTGCATTTTCTTTTGAATGATCTTTAGTAAAATTTTGTTTGCATGTGATCTTAATGAAATTGTTCAATAGTTTCCACATTCAGTTGGATCCCCTTTCTTGGGAATAGGCACAAATATGGATCTCTTTCAGTCAGTTGGCCAGGTAGCTGTTTTCCAAATCTCTTGGCATAAGCAAATGAGCGCCTCCATTGCTGCATGTGTTTGTTGAAAAATCTCTAATAGTATCCCACCAGTTCCCAGAGCCTTGTGTTTTGCCAATTCCTTTAAGGTAGCTTCCACTTTGTCCTTCAATACCATTGGTTCCTGATCATATGCAACCTCTTGCAATGGTTGGTCATCAACCAGTTCTTTTTGGCATAATCACTGTGTGCATTCCTTCCTTCTTCTTTTGATGTTCCCTGTGTCATTTAATATTTTCCCTGTAGAATCCTTCACTATTGCCATTCGAGGCTTGAATTTTTTCAATTCTGTAAGCTTGAGAATAGCAGAGCACGTTCTTCCCTTTTGGTTTTCTATCTCCAGGTCTTTGCACATGTCATTATAATATTTGAGTTTTGTCTTAAGCTGCACTTTGAAATCTAGTTAGTTCTTTAACTTCATCATGTCTTCCTTTTACTTTAGCTGCTTGACATTCAAGGGCGAGTTTCAGCCTCTTTTGACATGCAATTTGGTCTTTTCTTTTTTTCTTGTTTTGTTAATAACCTTTTGCCTTCCTCATGAATGATTTTTGTCATGCCACAACTCATCTGGTCTTCTATCATTAGTGTCTAATGCATTAAACCTATTCTTGAGGTGGTTTCTGAATCAGGAGATATATTCAAGGTCATACTTTGGCTCTTGTACACTTGTTCTAATTTCCAATTTCAGTTTGAACTTACATAGGAGCAGTTGATAGTCTGATTCACAATCAGCACCTGGTCTCATTCTGACATTTGATATTGAGCTTTTCCATTGTCTCTTTCCACAAATGTAGTCAATTTGGTTTCTGAATGTTCTATCTGATGAGGTCTGTGAGTAGAGTCACCATTTATGTTGGTGAAAAAATGTATTTGCAATTAAATGTCCTTGTCTAACAAAATTCTATCATGCAATCTCTAGCAGTGTTTCCGTCACCAAAGCCATATTTTCCGACTACTGAGCCTTGTTTCCAACTTTTGCATTCCAGTCACCATAATTGTAAGTGCATCCTGATTGCATATTCAATTTCAGATTGCAGGAGCTGGTAAAAGTTTTCCCTATCTTCATTTGTGGCCTTAGTGGTAGTGTATAAATTTGAATAATAGTTATATTAACTGTCCCTCCTTATAGGCATATGGATATTATTCTATCACTAACAGCATTGTATTTTGGGGCAGATCTTAATGTCTTTTTTGATGAATTCAACCCCATTTCTCTTTGTCATTCCCAGCATAGTAGACCATATGATTATCTGATTGAAAATGGCCCATGCCAGTCCATTTGAGCTCACTGCTCTGGTCAATGTTTATGCACTCCACTTCCCTTTTGTTGTTGTTGTTGTTAGGTGCTGTTGAGTCGTGTTTGACTCATAGTGACCCTTATAGGGTTTTCAATGGCCGATTGTTTTGGGATTGCCATGGGAATGAGTTTCCATGTCCTTCTCCCATTTTTGTGGTGCTGGGAATCAAATTTGGGACCTCAGGCTACAGAGCAGTGCTCTACCAACTGAGCCAAATCCCAGCCCATTTTTCCCTTTTGACCATATCTAATTTTCCTAGATTCATACTATGTATATTCCATGTTCCAAATATTATGGATGTTTATAATTATTCCTCATTTTGAGTCATGCCATACTATGGTGGCTTGTGTGTTGCTATGAGGCTGAAAGCTATGCTGCCAGTATTACAGATACCAACAGGGTCACTCATGACGGACAGGTTTCAGCTGAGCTTCCAGACTAAGACTCGGGAGTAGGACCCCGCTGTCCACTCCCGAAACAATTAGCCATTGAAAAACCCTACAAATTACAGAGAAACAATGTCAGATATAGGACCAGAAAATGAGGCACCCCCAGGCTGGAAGGCACTCAAAAAAACTGGGGAAGAGTTGCATCCTCAAAGTAAAGTTGACCTTAATGATAGGCATGGAATAAAACCCCAGGGACCTCTATTTGCTGATGTGGCATGACTCAAAATGAGGGATAACAATGATAAACATCCATATTGGAATTAGACTTCTATATATAACAGCTTAGGGCTGGGATCTAGGTCAGTTGGTAGAGCGCTGCGCTGCAGTCTCTAAGGTCCCGAGTTCAATTCCCAGTACCACAAAAATGGGAGAAGGGCCTGGCAATCCACTCCCAAGGCAATCCCAAAACAGTCAGCCGTTGAAAACCCTACGAGGGTCGCTATGAGTCGGATACCGACTCGACGGCACCTAACAACAACAACATATAACAGCTTAGAAGGAAACTACTAAAACACTGAACCTATTCCTTAGCTGCATAATGTAATTCATTGAACTGATCATATGTGAACTGAGTATATGTGTGTGTGTGTGTGTGTGTGTGTATACACACACACACACACACATATATATATATATATATAAAATCTTAAACAAGAAATATTTACATAAAGCCACTATCCCATTATCTTATAAATATTTCATAAATATGTTGTTAGGTACTGTTGAATCTGGTCGGACTCATAGCAACCCTCATAGGGTTTTCAATGGCTGTTTTAGGATTGCGTTGGGAGTGGATTACTACATCCTTTTCCCATTTTTGTGGTGCTGGGGATAGAACCTAGGTCCTCAGAGTGCAGAGCAGCCATCTACCAACTGAGCTAAACCCCAGCCCCAAATACATATATTGTTGTTGTTGTTAGGTGCCATCGAGTCGGTATCCGACTCATAGCGGCCCTCATAGGGTTTTCAATGGCGACTGTCTCGGGATTGCCTTGGGAGTGAATTGCCAGGCCCTTCTCCCATAAATACATACATAAGAAATATATTTTATATTGTAAGTTTTTTTCTTTTTCAGAAAAGTAATACACTATCACAAAATGAGTTCAGTGTCAAACTAATCTAAATATTTATACTCTGAATTCCTTTCAGATCATACAACTCTTTCAGCTTTTACTAAATGTTCATTTGTACCAAACCATTTAGATTAATCATACTATGTCTTACGTATTTTGGACATGTTCTCAGGAGGGACCAATCCCTGTAGGAGGACATCATGTTTGGAAGAGTGGCGGGTTAAGGAAAAAATACCTTCAATTACAGGGATTGACACAGTGGCTGCACCAATGGGCTGAAACATAAAAAAGACCATGTGCATGGCACAGTGCTGAGGAGTGTTTCTTTCTGTTGTACATAGGGTCACTGAGTCAAGCCTAACTAAATGGCACCTAACAATAACGTCCAGTGTTTTTCCCAGTAATTTGAAAGTATGGGATCATTTCCCTATGTTTCTCCATTGTTGTTGTTAGGTGCCATCGAGTTGGGTCCCATTCATAGCGACCTTCATAGGGTTTTCAATAGCTGATTGTTTCAGGCTTGCTTCAGGAGTGGATTGCCACATTCTTCTTCCATTTTTTGCAGAGTTCTAGGGATTGAACTCAGGTCTTCAGAGGGTGAAACAGCACTCTACCAACTAAGCTAAACCCCAGCCCATTTCTTCATTAGAAAGTTGTTAAAGACACTTTTTTTTTTGGAGGAAGTTTATGAAATTAAAAAAACCCAAACTAGTAATTGTTAGCCTGCAGCGGTAGCCCTGTGGCATTCGATCTTGTCTGATCTCGGAAGCTAAGCAGGGTCGGGCCTGGTTAGTACTTGGATGGGAGACCGCCTGGGAACACCAGATACTGTAGGCTTGGGAGAAGGACCTGGAAACCCCCTCCCAATCAATCTGCCATTGAAAACCCTATGAATAGCAGAGTAGCACTGACAATAGTGTTTCACCTGTTGTACGTAGGGTCGCTATGAGTCAGATACCGACTTGACAGCACCTAACAACAACAACAACAAGTAATTGTTATAAATATAATTTAATTTCATTCATTATTTACCACAATATTATTAAAATACAATGTACAGACAAGAGGAAGTGAACTGGAAAGAGCTAAAACTCATAGAAAAGGTAACTCTGCTCTCAGGAATATAGCAGCTGTGACACACACACCACACGCTCAGGAGTCAGTGAATCCCAGGCTGCACAGGTTTTTCTCGGGGGCTGGCGTTTACTGGTACCACATGTGGAAAGGTCCCCAAGTCAAAGCTCTTACATTATGTGAGAACAATCCTTCCCAGGCTTCCTTTGGAAACCATTTCTCATCAAATGACCCACACCAGAGAGGCTGACTTGTTCTCTGCACAAAAAGCATAAATCTCTTTCAGGCCCCATGGAGCTGGGAAAATGTAATCTAATGAAAACAAAGTACTATTAGAAAGGAAAAGTGGCACCTGGTGGCCACTTGTCAGTTCCTCTTTATGGCTTCTCAGTCATGCTAGATGGCTGCCCTGCTCTGCCGGTAACACTGTCCTGCGCAAATCTTGAGTCTTCAATTCCAGAGCCCAGTGATAACCTGAGGGGCAGGTACTTCGCTAGAGCAGGATCTGAAACTGGACTGTATGAAACACAGTCCAGTAACTAGACATGGCTGGGTCACATGCCAGGGCCCTCGATTCCACAAAACATCTCAAAGACTATGACCATCAACACATTAACCCTATAAATAAACACTTCCTTTAAATGCCAATATTTACTAAATGTCTCCTCTGTATTTTCCTGTGACTTATTCCTCAATGGATTTCTGAATTTAGTAACAACCATAGTGTCAATATATTATTCAAGTTTTATTTGACTTCAAGCTATCATCATGTTAACAGTAAACTTAAAAATGTTACCATATATTTTTTCAAAAAAGTTTTAAATGTTGTACATGGATTCAGGCTCATAGTTGATTATACTCAAGGATCAATAAGTAATTGTCCTTTAAACAAAATATTCAGAGGTAAATATCCTTATAGTCTAACCTTTGGTCTACTTCAATAACATCTACTTAATAAAATGTTCTAGAACAGTGCTGTCAAATAGGAATACAATGCTTGCCACATGTGTAATTTTAAATTATGTAGTAGCCACATTAAAAAATAAAAAGAGCCAGGTGTGGTAGTATACACCTGCAATTCCAGCACTCAGGGGCTGAGGCAAGAAGATTTTGAGTTTGAGGCCAGCCTACAGAATGAGCCCATCTAAAAAAATATTTTAAATGTTTTATTCAATTCAGAATATCCAAAATATCATTTGAATAATCAATATTGCATTAACAAGTATATATTTCACATTTTTTGTAATACTAAGTCTTTGAATTCTGGTTTGTGTTTCACATTTACCACACTTCTGAATTTGTACTAGCCACATGTGGCGAAGTGGCTGCAGGAAGGGGCAGCACAGCTTCAAGTTCACCCGCTAAAGCCCTGTGGGTTAGAATCACAGAATCAGAGCTGGAAGTAAATCCAGAGATCAAGCTTCTTTTTACAAATAAGGAAATAGACACAGAGGCTTTTTTTTTTTTTTTTTTTTTTTCCTTTCTTCAATACTGAGAATTGAACTGCTAGGCAAGTGCTCTACTACTGAGCTGCACCCTGCAGAGATCCCCTCCCCACTTTATTTTTGAGACAGGGTCTCACTAAGTTACACAGGCTGCCTCTGGCCTTGAACTTGAGATCCTTCTGCCTCAGCCTCCTGACTTGCTGGGATTACAGCCAAGTGCCACCATGCCTGGCTGTGGATGGAGAGTTTTAAATGACTTGCTTGACATCACACAGCTAAATTTAGACTAAACAGGGTCTTCTGTTTAGGCCCTCTTGGTACTCCACTATGTTACTGTAATGGTGATTCTTAAAACAAACAAAAGCCACTGGAGTGCTGCCTTTGATACTTTTGTTCAATCTGTAGTTATATTCTTGATAAAATTCAAGAAATTAATTGATAGGAGAAAAAGTATAAGTTGTAAAAATACCTGTCACCAGTAATAGCAATCAAACATTAATAGAATACATTTTGAAGAACTGTACTCTCTTACAAAGCATATTTGGGTTTGATCCTGGGTCTAGGACGAGAGGATCTACAGAAAAATATTCAAGCAGCCTAAAGGAGGATCCAGTCATGCACAAACCATTCAATCAGCTCTCTGCTTGCTGGTCTAGGGAATTACCCTCTTTTGCAAAGGAAAAAAAAAAAAAGACTTCCACTGTGCAACACAGCAACGATGTGAGGCTCTTAAGGCCATGCTGTCACAATGATGTACACTGCTACCACTGGCTTGGCCAGGTTCTTCAGAAGCTGAGCCCACCTGCAATGGTGTGATCCCTTAAATATTTCTACTGGTGGGTAGTCCCCTCTGCCTGACTCAAAGAGCAGAGAGTCTCTTTTATGTTTCTTTACACATAACTATAACGCAGAGCCTGCAGCTGTAGCCCTGTGGCATCCGATCCCGTCAGATCTCGGAAGCTAAGCAGGATCAGCTCTGGTTAGGACTTGGATGGGAGACCGCCTGGGAACACCAGGTGCTGTAGGCTTGGGAGATGGACCCGGCACCCCACTCCCCAAAATCAATTCACCATTGAAAACCCTATGAACAGTCGAGAAGCACTGACAATAGTGTTTCGCCTGTTGTATGTAGGGTCGCTATGAGTCGGATACCGACTCGAAGGCACCTAACAACAACAACAACATAACGCAGAAGCTGCAGCATACCAGTCACCCATCTTTTAGGGTTTCTTTTGCTTATCCTAAACCTGGATGCCTATCATATCCTCAAGTGTCAGCCAGAAAGAGTACCCACCTCACAACCTTCCTGGGACACTCTATCGGCTCAAGAAGACAGTGTGCCAATATATCCTGACCTGTCAGCGACTGCAAATTGCACACAGGAAAGAAACCTTTGCTTTCGGTTTACTGCCTAACGTGTGATGTTCCTCATTAACACATCTGATGGAAATTCCACTTTCTCACCTTCAGCCTAAAGAAATACCATGCAGGGTCAAAGTAACACATTGCTTCAGTGAGGGGCTCCAAGGAAAATTTGCTGGGAAGGTGTGACACCATGTGAGGGAAAAACTGGACTTGAACCCTTCATTGAAACCTGAGAATATCCCCATCACTTTCCCAGCCCATCTCACTTTCCTTTGTGGAGCACAAAAAAGAATATATGGGAACATATTTGGTAAACTGTAAAGAGCAATTATAGCATAAAGTATAAAAAGGTACTTGTATAGAATTTTAAATAATTCTTACACCCAATTTGAGCTACTACTGGATTAATTACCATTCAAAAATGCTCTCAATTTTTAATTATAACCAGAAAATAGGCTTTTAAATGATTTCTCATGTACTTACCATTTATTTAATTACCTTTGGTTATAGGCAATAACTTGCCTAATAATCTAGAAGGCCACAACTGTTTCCCAGTTCAGTAAGCTCATCATTCATCAGTGAGACCACTGCTTTTGTGAAGTGTATGAAGAAATTGGCTTATACACATTAAACATTTATGAAAATCTGTAAACTTCATGCGTGTCTTCACTCAAGACACATAATCTGCCTGAGCCTATTTCTTCCTCTAGGACTAATCTGTCACTAGGCATGTTTGTTTGTTTTTGCAACTGGGTGGTTGAACCCTAGGCCTCACAAATGTTAGATAATCACTCTACTACTGAGCTGCACACCAGCCATGGTTTTATTTATTTTGAGACAGGGTCTCACCAAGTTGTACAAGCTGCCTCTGGCTTTGAGCTCATGATCCTCTTGCCTTATTCCCCTGAGTTACTGGGATTATAGTTGCGCACCTCCATGTCCACCTGCTAAGCGTATCTTTAACAGTGAAAACCTGTTTTATCAATGACAATCTTGAGTCATTTTATTAAATCTTATGTAAAGGTTAATCACCAAGATCTAGGACTCAAGATACTTTCTTTTCTATAAACAAAATTGGAACTTTTTGGGCTTTTTCTGTGTTTTAAGAAAGAAGTCATGTCACTTAAAATACATCCTTTTTTCTGGTTGGGGGGCAGTGTTGGGGATTGAACCCAAGGCCTCACACATGGTAGGCAACTATTATACTACTGAGTTACATCCCCAAAGCCTGAATATCCATCTTAAAGTACTCAACTGAGTACAAATATTCTGGTTGCATTCTCACCAAACTCTACAAAGATCAAATATAGTAGTCATGATTATGACTATAAATTGTACTGGCCCTATAAATGTTCAAATATTCACCATTTTCTTAAAATGCATGCCTTATCTTCAATTAAGGAAATGCTCAAGAAATAGAAAAGTTCCAGACTATACCCACTTACAAACATTATAAATGATCTTAGACATAGAAAAATGTCAATCAACACTGATTTTTTTCCCAACCTCAAACTGTATTGAAAAATAAATAAGTGAGCCGGGTGTGGTGGCACAGGCTTATAATCCCAGCGACTCAGGACGCAGAGGCAAGAGGATTACAAATTTGAGACCAGAGGGAGTCTGCATAATTTAGCGAGACCTTGTCTGAGAAAGTAAAAAAATGGGCTGGGGGTGCAGCTCAGTGGTACAGCACTTGCAGAGGCCCTGGGTTCCACCCCCAGTACTGCCAAAAGAAAAAGTAAAAATAAATAAACAAGCTGGGTGCAGTGGTGCACAATTGTAATCCCAGCAATTTAGGAGGTTGAGGCAGGAGCATGGTGAGTTCAAGGCCAGAGGCAGCTTTAGTGAGACCCTGTCTCAGAATAAAAAATAAAAGGGCTGGGAATACAGCTCAGGAGTGGAGTGCCCTGGATTCAAACTTCTAGTACTGTAAAATTTATTAAGAAAAAAAAAAAAAAAAGCCAAAACAATGTATGTGCTGCTACTAGTCAGAAATATTTTAGCAAAAATATGGTAACTAGTGGTTTTAAGCTATTTCCCTGCATAAATGGGACTGCAATAAACCGATTGGCTCTCTTTGGAGGAAAACATCCTTTTTCCCTACAGCCCTGTAAGGTGCAAATCTATAAAAATTGGTAGGCAATTCATACAAGATACAAAGTATCGATACAGTACCGAAGAATAGAATTTTTTGTAAATGAAATGCTTTAAAACGTTTCTGATTTTGGAGTTAAATGCTAGAGTGTCCACTGGATATCACTGAAGTCCTCTGGGTCTCCCAGGCCCCCCTCTGCTTCGAAGTAATTCATGAATGCAGCCATAGCTGTGTCATCATTGTCACACAATGCATCGAAATCCAGCTGGGCACCATCACCTATGGAATTAAAACAGGCCTGCGTAAATACAGGAGATCTGTAAAGTCATACATTCCACACATTTGGAAGTTTAAAAAAGATTATAGCCAAAAATGGCCAAAAAAAAAAAAAAAAAAAGCTAGAATACCATGCAATGTGTTTTTAGAAGGCAATTATGTCTTAGATGGCAGAAATCTGATATTTTTAAGTGGGTCACCTATTTTTACAATAATCGACTGTGAGATAAGTTGTACTTAATTCATTAGATGCACAGTGAGAGTTTTCTAATAGAAAATGACACTGCTAAAGGGCATAGACTCGCAGACAGAACTTAAGGGCTACGATGTGTGTGTGAAGAGCCAAGGAGAAATTTAACTTTAATCTACCTTGTGAAAAAAAAGTCTGTGTAATGCTAAAATGAGCAGGCTGAGATAAAAACATCCACAAAAATTTGAAATTTTCTTTATAAGAAGGGGGAGGTAACCAGACTTCTGATTTAAAAGGAAGATAAGAAGGAATCATGGAAATAAAACTTAAGTGAGAGATGGAAGACCTTGTAGAAATTGAGAGTCAAAATGGAGATAAAGATTTACTGAAGTTTAGCTGGCAAAGTGGCACAGGCCTGTAATCCCGACTTGTGAGGCTGAAGTGGGAGGAACCTGAGTTTGGGGCCAGAGGCAGCCTGCACAACTTAATGAGACCCTGTCTCAAAAAATATAAAAGGGAAGCTGGGCATGGTGGTGCACACCTTTAATCCCAGCACTCAGGAGACAGAGGCAGGAAGATCGCAAGTTCAATGCCAGAGGCAGCCTGTGTAATTTATCGAGACCTTGTCTCAAAAATACAAAGGAAAAAATGGGCTGGAGGTGCAGCTCAGTGGGTGAGCATTCGTGAAAAAGCATGCATGAGGCCCCCCAGTTCAACTCTCCAATACCACAAAATAATAATAATAATAATAATAATAATAATAATAATAAAAACAAAAACATCAAAGGAGTTGGGGGTGCAGCTCAGTGGTGGAGCCCTTGCCTCGCATGCAAGAGGGCCTGGGTTCAACTCCCCCAATACTGGGAAAAAATTTTTTTTTCTACTGAAGTTTTCTCTTTCAAAGTAACAATAGAATTTGAGATGATGAGTGTGTGGTTTGTGTGTGAAGCTGATGGCCAGGTTCCTTTGAGGCTTTTGATTCTCATTAACATTCACTTTCAGGAGAGCAACGTCAGTGATAGAGGTCCGAAACTGTTACTTTAGTTTACTTGACTTGGATTTTGCATAAGTATTGTTAAAATAAGTAGTTAAATCTTAATACTTTGTGAAATGTATCCTTTAAAAATTCATGGTAATTCTTGAATGGGCATTTTTTTCCCTAGATATATTTTTTATTTACATTGTGTGTATTTAACACTACCTATAACTGATTCAATTGATAACTGAATTTTTTTTTTTTTTTTTTTTTTGGCACTACTGGGTGTTGAGCCCAGGGCCTCACACATGCTAGACTAGTGTTCTACCACTGAGCTGCACCCCCAGCCCCTTATCTATTTTTTTTATCATGATACAGGGTCTCGTTGAGTTACACAGGCTGCCTCTGGCCTTGAACTCATGACCCTCTGGCCTCAGCTTCCCAAGTCACTGGGATTATAGGTGTGTGCCTCAGTTAGTGCCTAGCTAGTAACATACATTTTAAAATCAAGAAAATGGTTATTGTATTTAGAATTACAAATGAGAAAATATTAGTTTTAAAACTGTTTCTTCAAAAATCTCCTGTGCCTGAAAACAGTGAAGAGGGAGCTTTTAGAAAACATGGTTGGCAGTTGCCAAAGACAACATACTGAGGAGTGGTTCGTGACTGTGGGCAGCATCCGTCCTCTGGTTTTGCCTGTTAGCCTCTAGCCCCCCTTTTTCAGAAGGACTTAGTGAAAACAACTCCTTATTTGATGTCTGAAAAACACAGAAAAACAAATAGTAAGCTTCCTACCTGAGTGAAATAAAAAATGCTTGGCAGTTATCACACACGAGTCTGCCAGCTGCACCACCAGGTCCATCAACATGGTGGCTCTCATTTACCAGGCACTGTGTGCCAAAAGCCCCCTTGTGTACCATCTCACTTCATTTTCCAGATATTGTGAGGTAACTTTATTATGGATCATGAACTGGAAGCCTAAAGAGTCTAGAATCTTTCCCAAGGTGATGTTGCCATTATTCCAAACCAAGACAAACTCCAAAGCCCACAATCCTAATCTCTGTGACTGAGGTACATACTGTATGTAAGGGAAAGTTTTTCATTCAGAAGAAAGAGTTCATGACCACACATGCTTGGGGTCAAAGTTATCTAAGTTAAAAAAAAAAAAAATAAAAGCAAAACTATACTTCCTATGAAACTACTAGGAAATACTGCTTTGGAATGGGGAACAGATGAGACTGGATGCTGCTTTTGCCAAAAATTTCTTACACTGTTACATGCCAAACAATCTAATATTAAATGTAGCTCATAAAAATAAGAAATAATTTACCTAAAGTGTATTATTAACCCTTAACTGGTATTGCAGGGTCAAAATAGACCCCTGGGCAGGTTCCAGATACAAGGTGCTGGAGCACCTAACCTACACAAAGGTATGTGTGGTGTGGGGTCATATGTGACCCTGCAAGCATGGTATCAGTTAAGGGTTGGGACTCTAGCTATAGAATGTCCAGAGAGTGTATACTACTTGGATATTTTTGCTTATTACATGATTTAAATCGGTTTCTATTATATGGCCTCATTTGCTAAATGTATGAATAAATGAATAATAGACCAGACATATTACATTTTTACACAGATATCATGAAATTGGTATTTCAAGTTTGTTTCCCTGGTCAGATATAATTTCTCTTTTCTCCCGTATTCTTATACCACCTAGTTCATATACCACTTTATTGCTTTTTGTTATCTTTGCCCTATTAGGATTATATTTTAGTCTTCCAGATAGTATTAGTTTTAGTCAGTTTTGTTTTGTTTTGGTTTGGTTCTGGGGTGATGAACCCAGGGCCTCACACAAGTGCTCTACCACTGAGCTGCACCCCCAGCCACATTTTTTATGTTTTATCCTGAGACAGGGTCTCACTAAGTTATGCAGGCTGCCTCTCACCTTGAGCCTGGAGTCCTCCTGCCTCAGCCTCCGGAGTTCTAGGATTACAGGTGTTCACCAATGTGCCCAGCTCAGGTTTAGTCATTTTTGTATATGTAACAATGCATTTAGGTTAGCTAGAATGTGTTCATTTAAACAGCAGAGAGTATTTATCTTGTGACTTATTTAAAAAAATTTTCAAACTATAAGGAGTACGTTTAAGCCACTGACTTAGAACCTACTAAAATAACAACAATAATACTTACCATTTATGGAGCATTTCCTATATGCCAAACACTGTTCTAAGAGTTTTTTGTTTTGTATTAAATCACCTAATTCTCATATTCCCCGAGGGAAGATGTTATCATCTCTGCCTTACAAATGAGGAAACAGGCACAGAGAGTTTAAGTAACCAGCCCAACTTTACAAGGCAGTGTCTGAGTCACAACCTGGACCCAGATGGTGTACTCCTAACAAAGGCACCCTTAATCTGCATTCTACATTGCCTCTTAAAAACCACTGGGTCATCAGAAACAGGCATTTTTATAAAATGGCTTTTCTCTAAGTAATCAAAAAGGAGCAAATCTTATTCATTTATTTCATCAATATCATTTATGCGTATACTTACATTCCTGCAGTTAAGAGTGTGATTGTCTTCCATTACATCTCTTGGACTTGAATCAAGGGATGAAGACTGTACCCTTTAAAGAGTGATACATAAAACATGTGTCCTATTTACATGTTTTAGAACAAAATTTTTTCTTGAATACGTAGCAATCTAATAAAAATACAACAAGGAACATGAGACCAAATAAAACAGTTTTCATAATCAGACTGGCTTGTTAGGTGCTAGACTTATTTTTGACTATAGAGTACTGAAAACTACTCCAGAGTAAATAGAAAATTCTCTGAGGTAAAAGCTCATAAGTAAACATTACCTATTAATAGCACATGGTAAAGTACATGGTAACACAGCAATTTAAACTAGGCACTCACATAAAAAATCAGTTCCTTATCATGATACTAAATGGCATAACCGAGTAAGAAAGATTTACTAACACTCTATAACCTTTTCAAGTGGAAATGCCTATTTTTACTATAACAGGTTATCCCCAGGTACAAAATCAAGGAAACATGCACAGGAGCAGAAAGGCATAAACATAACTTCATCTTTATTCCCAAAAAAGCAGCTGACATGAAATTATAGAAGATATTAAAGCAGGAATGAAATGACTTAGGAAAACACAGATGGAAAAATTGGTGAGCTGTCCTGGGGATTTTCCACTGGACAGTCAATGGAAGTAGCTTGGCCAGCTTTTCATTCTGTGGTTCATGTGCCCCACCTCAGTTTTTTAAAGATTTAACTGACAAAAATTTTATATATTTATAGTAAACATGTTTTGATATAGGTATAAGTTGTGAAATGATTAACATTCATATTACACACCATTTTTCAGTGGTGAGAACATTTAATATTTACTCTGCTAGTAATTTGCAAACATAGAATATTAACTATAGTCACTATTCTGTACAATAGATCTCCAGAATTTATTCAACCTATAACAACAATCCCACTGAAACTTTGTACCCTATACACCACCCCTGGTAGTGACCGTTCTATTCTCTGCTCCTGTGAGTTTTAAATTCCACATGTAGGTGAGATCATACAGTATTTATCTTTCTGTGCCTGGGTTATTTCATTTAGTACAATGTCCTCCAAGCTCATTCATGTTGTTAATGACAGGATTCCCTTTTTTATAGATGAATAGCACTCCACATTTTCTTTATCCTTTCATTCATTGATGGCACTTAGGCTGATTTTGGATATTGTGAATAATGCTGGAACAAACATGGGAGTGCAGTTATCTCTTCGATATACTGATTTCATTTCCCTTGGATACATACCCAGTGGTGGGATTGCTGATCATATGGAAGTTCTTTTTTTCCATTTTTGAGGAAACTCCATACTGTTTTCCATGATGGCTGTACTTACATTCCCACCAATAGCATGTAAAGTGGGCTCCCTTTTCACCACATTCTTGGCAACACTCGTTATCTTTTATCTTCTTGGCAATAGACATTATAAGTGGAATGAGGCTTCCACCATTGTGATTTGGATTTGCATTCTTCATGGGATAGTGATGTTGAACATTTTTTCATACATTTGTTGGCTATCTGCATGTGTTCTTTAGATTGTTTAAATCCATTGCCCAGTTTTTAATCAGGTTGGTTGTTTTTACGTACTATTGAGTGGTTTGAGTTCCTCATATATTTTGGATATTAATCCTTTGTTCAATATGTTGTTGTTGTTGTTGTTAGGTGCCGTCGAGTCGGTATCTGACTCATAGCAACCCTCTGTACAACAGGGGAAACACTATTGTCAGTGCTTCTCTGCTGTTCATAGGGTTTTCAATGGCAGATTGATTTTTGGGAGGGGGTTGCCAGGTCCTTCTCCCAAGCCTACAACTTCTGGTGTTCCCAGGCGGTCTCCCATCCAGGTACTAACCAGGCCCGACCCTACTTAGCTTCCGAGATCTGACGGGATCAGATGCCACAGGGCTACCGCTGCAGGCTTGTCCAATATGGGATTTGTAAATGGGAGAACTCTCATTCTGTAGGTTCTCTTCACTCTGCTGACTGCTCCCTGTGCTCTGCAGAAGCTTTTTACTTTGATAGAATCCTACTTACCTATTTTTTGCTTTTGTTGCTTGTGCTTTTGGGATCCTATCCTAAAATCATTGCCCAGACCAATGTTATGGAGCGTTGCTTCTGTTTTCCTTCTCAGTAGTTTTAGTTTCAGGTCTTACTTTGCAGCATTTAACATATTTTGAGTTGTTTTATGTATATGCATGAGATGAGGGTCTAATTTCATTCTTCTGCATGTGGGTATCAGTTTTCCAACATCCTTTGTTAGACACTGTCCTTTCTCCATTGTGTGTTCTTGACAACTATCACAAACATCAACTGGCTATAAATATGGGAATTTATTTCTGAGCCTTTTATTATGATTTACTGTTCTGTGTTTGTTTTCCTTCTCCCCATTTTTTTGGTGCTTGGGGTTGAACCCAGGGTTTCATGTATGCAAGGCAGGCACTCTACCACTGAGCCTTACTCTCAGCCTTCTGTGTCTGTCTTTATGAATACTATGCTGTTTTGATTAATATAGCTTTCTATTTGACTTCTGACTCTGATAGTATGCTGTATCCATACTTTTTTTTTTTTTGGCAGTATTGGGGGGGTTAAACCTAGGGCCTTACATACATTGGAAGTGTTCAAGCACTGGGCTGCACCCTAACCTCCTTTTTTATTTTTTATCTTGAGACAAGGTCTCACTAAGTTACCCAGGCTGGCTCTAGCCTCGAACTTGCAATCCTCCCACCTCTGCCTCCCAAGCTGCCAGGATTACAGGCATGTGCAACCATTCCTGACTCCAGCTTAGCTCTTTTTGCGCAAGACTGAGTTCCATATGAATTTTAGTTTTTTTTTTTCTATGAAGAATGTTATTGGAATTTTGATAGAGATCATATTGACTCTGTAGGTTTCTTGGGGTTATATAGATATTCTGACAATATGAATTCTTTCCAATCCATGAACATTGGACAGCTTTCCACTCACATGTCATCTTCAAATTCTTTGAACAATGTTTTATAATTTTCAGTGTATAGACCATTGATATACTTGGTTAAATTTATTCCTAAGTATTTGTTTTAGATTTTTGGTAGGTATTATGAATGCACTTATTTTGATTTTTTTGGATAGTTTAATGTTGATGTGCAGTAACATTACTGATTTTGGTAAGTTGATTTTGTATCCTCAGACTTAACTGAATTTATTAGTTCTAAAAATTTTTGGTGGAATCTTTTAGAGTTTTCTCCATATAAGATCATGTTGTTTACAAACAGACAATTTTATTTCTTCCTATCCTATTTGGATGTCCTTTATATTTTTTCTTGCCTAACTGCTCTGGCTAGGACTCCCAGTTCTCTATTGATTGGAAATGGTCAGGGTGTGCATCTTTATTCTTCCTGATCTTAGAGGAAAGACATCCAAATATTTACTATTCAGGATGATGTTAGCTGGGGACTTGTTATATGGCCCTTATTGTATTTAGGTACATGTCTTCCATACTTACTGTGTTGAATTTTTTTTATTATGAAAACATGTTGAACTTTGTCAAATGCTTTTTCTGCATCTAATGAGATCTATGACTTTTATCCTTTATTTTGTTCATGTGGCACATAACCTTTATTGATTTGCATATGTTGAACCATTCTTGCATCCCAAAGATAAATTCCAACTTGATCACAGCATGTGATCCTTTTAGTATGCTGTTGAAAGCCAGGCATGGTGGTATACACCTGTAATTTCAGCACTTCAGGAGGCTGAGGCAGAATGGTCTCAATGTTAAGACCAGCCTGGACTATACAGCAAGATCCTGACAAAAACCAAACAAAAATCAAAACCTGTTGAATTGTTTGCTAGTATTTTGTTGAGGATTTCTGCATCTCTTTTCATCAGAGATACTGGTCTGTAATTCTTGTTTCTTATGTCCTTGTCTTGGTTGGTTATCAGGGAAATGCTGGCCTCATAAAATGAGTTTAAAAGTATTTCCTCCAGTTGAATTTTTGAGAGTTTCAGAAGGATTGCTATCTGTCTTCCTTAAATGTTTAGCAGAATTCAGTAGTGAAGTCATCAAGTCTTGGGCTATTCTTTGATGGGAAACTTATTACTGATTCAATCTCCATAGCCATTATTGGTCAGTTCAGATTTTCTATTCCTTTATGATTCAGTCTTAGTGGGTATATTTCTAGGCATATTTCTAGGCATTCATCCATTGTCTAGGTTACCAAATCTGTTTGTATATTTAATTGTTCAAAGTAGTCTCTCCTTTGTATTTCTGATATTCATCGTGTCTCCTCTTTCATTTATAATTCTTTTTACTGCATATATTTGAGGTATACATGTTTTGATATACATATATATAGTGAAATGATTGCTGCACACAGATTTACATATCCATCCTCCTCCAGTTGTGTGTGTATGCTAATAACACCTAAATCTACTCTTTGCAAACTTTTGGTGTACAGTATTAACTATAGTTTTCATGTTATACATTGGCTTGCTAGACTTACTCATCCAACTTAAACCCAGTTTGTACCCTTTGACCTACCTCTCCTCATTTATTCCCTTCTTCCTCTGGTAACTACTATTCTACTCAGTTTATTAAACATTTTTCCACTTTTTAAGATTTTGCATGTAAGTGAGAATTTTTCATTCTGTGTTTAGATTACTTCACTTAGTATAATGTCCTCCAGGTTCATCCATGTTGTCATTGTACATAATTTTATTTGAGTCTTCATTCTTAGTCTACCTTGTTAGATGCTGTCAAGTTGGGTCCAACTCATAGTGATCCCGTGTACAACAGACAAAACACTCCCCAATACTGTGCCATGCCCGGCACTTTATCAGTGCTTCTCTTCTATTCATAGGGTTTTCAGTGGCTGATGGTTTTTGAAAGTGGGCTGCTGGTCCTTCTCCCAAGCCTACAGCACCTGTTGTTCCCAGGGGGTCGCCCAAGGACTAACCAGGCCCAACCCTGCTTAGCTTCCAAGATCTGAAGGACATGGATGGCAGGGTGGTATGGCTGCAGGCTTTAGTCTACCTAAGATATGTCAATTTTAACTTTTCAAAAACAAATTCTTAATATCATTGATAATTTTTATTGTTTTTCTAGTGTATATTTCATTTATTGCTGCTCTGATAATTTCCTTCCTTCTGCCAACTTTGGGCTTTTTTTTTTAGTTCCTAGATGTGTAAAGCTAGGTTGGTTGAGAGCTTTTTCCTTGATGTATGTGTTTATCACTATAAACTTCCTTCTTAGAACTGCTTTTGCTGTATACCATAAGTTTTGGTAAGTTGTGTTTCTACTTTAATTTGTCACAGATTTTTAAATTTCTTTTGACCTATTGGTTGTGCTGGAATGTATTATTTACTTTCCACATATTTTTGGATTTTGTAATTTTCCTCTTGCACTTGATTTCAATAACAATTGCATACCATTGTGGTCAGAAAGTATATTTGATATGATTCCATTCTTCTTAAATTTAAGACTAATTTTGTGGGTTAACACATGACTTTATCCTGGAGAATGTTCCAAGTACCCTTAATGAAGGTTCCCTGCAGCTGGGTCCACTGGGGGTGGGCCTGGAGCTCTACTGGTGTGGTTGGATGGAATGTTCTATATGTCTGTCTGGTTCATGTGGTCCATGCTGTCATTCATGTTCACTGTTTTTGTGAGACAGAGTCTGTCTCACTGTGTAGCCCAGGCTGACCTGGAATTCATCTTGATCCTCCTGCATGTGGGATTACAGACATGCATCATCATGCCTGGCTTCATTGTTTCTTTATTGATTTTTTTTTCTGGATGCTTTTATACATGGTTGAAACTGGGTATTGGTATTTGTCCCATCATTGTTGTTATTATTTGCTTAATGTATTTAGGTGCCCCACTTTTGGGTACGTACATATTCAAAATTCCCCCACACGTCTGTCAGTTTGCCGCACTGTGGGGGCTTGTGTGTTGCGATGAGGCTGAGAGCTCTGCCACTGTAACCTCAGATATGAGCAAGGTTACCCATGGTGGACAGGTTTTCAGCTGAGCTTCCAGACTAAGACAGACTAGGGAGTAGGACCTGGCAAACCACTCCCAAAACAACTAGCCAGTGAAAACCCTATGAATAGCAAAGAAACACTGTCAGATATAGTGCCGGAAAATGAACCCCCCAGGTTGGAAGGCACTCAAAAGACTACTGGGGAAGAGTTGTCTCCTCAAAGTAGAGTCTACCGTGATGACGGAAATGGAGTAAAGCCCCAGGGTGCTCAACTTGCTGACGTGGCATGACTCAAAATGAGGAGAAACAACTATAAACATCCATTAATAATTGGAACATGGAATGTACGTAGTATGAATCTAGAAAAATTAGAAATTGTTAAAAGAGAAATGGAGCACATAAACATTGACATTCTAGGCATCAGTGAGCTAAAATGGACTGGCATAGGCCATTTGAGTCAGACAATCATGCTGGGAATGATAAACAAGAGAAATGGGGTTGCATTTATCATCAAAAAAGACATTTCAAGATCTGTCATGAAATACAATGTTGTCAGTGATAGAATAATATCCATACACCTACAAGGAAGGCCAGTTAATATAACTATTATTCAAATTTATGCACCCACCACTAAGGCCACAAATGAAGAAAGGGAAGACTTCTATCAGCTTCTGCAATCTGAAATAGATCAAACATGCAATCAAGACATACGGATAATCACTGGTGACTGGAATGCAAAGGTTGGAAACAAAGAAGAAGGCTCAGTAGTTGGAAAATATGGTCTTGGTGACAGAAATGAAGCTGGAGGTCTCATGATAGAATCTTGTCAGACCAATGACCTTTTCATTACAAATACATTTTTTCAATACCATAAACGGAGATTATACACATGGACTTCACCAGATGGAACATACAGGAATCAAATTGACTACATATGTGGAAAGAGACGATGGAAAAGCTCCATACAAAATGTCAAAACAAGACCAGGTGCTGACTGTGGATCAGATCATCAACTTCTCATATGCAAGTTCAAACTGAAACTGAAGAAAATTAGAACAAATACACGAGAGCCACGGTATGACTGAGTATATTCCACCTGAGTTCAGAGACCACCTCAAAAACAGGTTTAATGCATTAGACACAAATGACAGGAGACCAGAAGAGTTGTGGCATGACATAAAAGATATCACTCAAGAAGGAAGCAAAAAGTTCTTAAAAAGACAAGAAAAAAAGAAAAGACCAAATGACATGTCAAAAGAGACAGTAGAACTTGCCCTTGAACGTCCAGTAGCTAAAGTAAAAGGAAGACATGATGAAGTTAAGGATCTAAACAGAAGATTTCAGAAGGCAGCTCGAGAAGACAAAAACAAATATTATAACGACATGTGGAAGGAGCTGGAGGTAGAAAACCAAAAGGGAAGAAAAAGCTCCGTGTTTCTCAAGCTTAAGGAAGTGAAGAAAAAATTCAAGCCACGAGTGGAAGTAGTCAAAGATTCTACAGGGAAAATATTAAATGATGCAAGAAACATCAAAAGAAGATGGGAAGAATACACAGAGTCATTATACAAGAAAGAATTGGTAGATGACCAACCATTCCAAGAGGTTGCATATGAAGAGGAACCAATGGTGTTGAAGGACGAAGTGGAAGCTGCCTTGAAAGAACTGGTGAAATACAAAGCTCCAGGAATTGACGGGATACCAATAGAGATGTTTCAACAGATGCAGCACTGGAGGTGTTAACATGTTTATGCCAACAGATTTGGAAAACAGCTGCTTGGCCAACTGACTGGAAGAGATCCATATTTGTGCCTATTCCCAAAAAAGGGGATCCAACTGAATGTGCAAACTATTGGACAATATCATTAATATCGCACACCAGCAAAATTCTAATAGAGATCATCCAGAAGTGACTGCAGCAGTATATAGACAGGGAATTACC
>VMDO01001312.1:0-216960 GCA_007922755.1 Pedetes capensis
AAAATACTATATAGTAAAAGATAGAGAAGACTTGGATGGGAAACTTAGATGGGAAGGGGGGGAGGGGGGAAACATAGAGGAGGGTAAGGGGTAACCTATATGAATAATGCTTATCAAATTGCATATATGAAAATTGTCACAATGAAAAGCATGTCAAAATGAATCACATTATGATGTACATTAAAAATTTCTAAAAAAACAAAAGAACATGAGAGCCCCAGAAACTGTCATGGAAAGGGCCCAGGAGACATGAGGACTAATTGCCGTGTGGGATCCTGGGCAGAGGAAGGGCGGTAGGGGGAGCTAGGCAAATCTGGATAGTGTGGACTTCAATGTATCGACTGGGGTTTGTTAATTATGACAGCTGTTCTATGCTAATGTGCGATGTCAGTGATGGGGCACTGGGCATGGGGTACATGGGAGCTCCCTGGACTGCACAAAGCTTTTCTGCACATCTAAAATGATTCTGACATTAAAAGTTTATTTTTTTAAAAAGCAGTGGTACGTCATTCAAAGAATACAAATTGTTTATAAAAGAAGAAATACCAATGGTTCAACAAACATGACAAAATCCTCAGTCTTCGTGATAAGGAAACAGAAGTAAAGACACCAGCGAGCCGTATTTGCCTATCCTATTGGCCAAGAATTCGTGTGCTGCTCTTTGCAGTGCTGGGGATGGAACCCGGCATCTCCCACATGCTCGGCAAGAGGCTCTACCACTGAGCTGCACCCGGGCCCCTGGCAAGGGTTCAAGACCGCAGAGTTAGTTGACTGCAGTGTCTCCACTGCTCTGCTAAATACGACATCCACATCCGTGAGTGGGCTATGAAATAGGAATCGTGTCCTGCCTGTGATTGCTCGTGCAAGTTAGATGCTCTTATATCTGCAATTAAAACTGTCATTGCACCCTGCAAAGATGAATGTTGAAATACACATGCTAATAACTTAAATATTTCATTTTTTCCTTACTCAGAGTGCCAGTCAACAGCAAATAAAAACACCTTAACAAGTAGAGGCAGGAAGAAAGGGAAACGCGTTACTCGTGAGTACCTTCAATAGCACTTCTTTTCCATTTGGAAAAGTGGCTGTCTACACTGAGCACAGTGAAGGCACAAGGCCACATGGCCAATAGCAGAGGAGACAGAAGGTAGAGAGCTGCAGCTGGCTGAGCCAGAGCAGGATTCTCCATAAGGCTGAAAGAGCTACCCCGTGGCCCCTGAGACCAAAGGGCTCACCCACTTACCTGCTAGAAGCAGAGTATGGAGAAGAGAGGTCCTCTGCTCAGCTCCCCTCCAGGGCAGAGCCTGGTCAGGAGATGTCATGACAGAACTGGCCCCTGACATCCATAAGGGCCACAGAACCCCAGGTAATGAGTTTGTGTCACTGACAGGCACTGTAGACACTGTTTTATAATCAGGGGGCCAGTGGGTATGGGTCAGAGACCTTTGAGGGCTGTAGCAAGGGCTGTTCCAGTGTACCATCCAAATCACGTAATAATACCTCTCCCCAATAAAAGGCCTGTCCTTTTCAGTTTTCAGACCTATGCCAATTCTCAAACCCAAAATGCATTGACTAAGGACAGGCCGCCTGCAGCCGTACCCCTGTGGCATCTGATCCCGTCAGATCTAGAAGCTAAGCAGGGTGGGCCTGGTTAGTACTTGGATGGGAGACTGCCTGGGAACACCAGGAGCTGTAGGCTTGGGAGATGGACCTGGCAATCCACTCCCAAAAATCAATCTGCCATTGAAAACCCTATGAAAATGGAAAAAGCAGAGAAGCACTGACAATAGTGTTTCCCCTGTTGTACGCAGGGTCCCTATGAGTCAGATACCGACTTGACAGCACCTAACAACAAGGACAGGCCAGGACCCAGCTGGGAGGGGCCACAAGCCTGTCATAGCATGTGTGCTCACAATTCCACAGACCTTCCCCAGGCCCTCTGGCCACTGACTCAGGCCTCCTCACCCTGGAGAAAGTTGCCCCTTAGGGACGCAAGGCATTCTCGTGGTCTCCCCATTAGAGAGAGAATGGGATGGCCAGTGATGAATATGGCCCTATCCCAGCATGGCTCCCAGCAGGTGCCCCGGTGCGAGGAGTCTACCTGGTGCCGTTTCCTGAGCACTGACTGACTATTAGTGCGGACACAGCCCATGTCCACCTGCTCACGAGTCCACGGAGTTAGAGCTTCATAAAGAGAGAAGCACGCGGAAGCCTGGGAACCAGCCCATGTGGCAGGCAGATGACTTAGTCTGTTGAGGCTGCTGTAACAAAATGCCATAAACTGGGTGGCTTATAAACAACAGAAGTTGTTACTCACAGTTCTGGAACAGGGAAGTCGACTATGAGGGGCTGGCAGAGTCAGAGAGCCCATTTCCTGGTTCACAGGTGGCACTGTCTCCCTGTGTCCTGGCATGGTGTGTCAGCAACCTCAGGAGTCTCCGTGACCTCTTCACCTTCTAGGCTCCACCTGTTACCCAAGAGGAAGGAATCTCAATGAATGAGTTTCAGACCAGAGCAGCAGGACAGCAGCCCCTCAAGTCCACGCCGCAGTCTCCAGAACCTGTGGGCTGTCCCACCTTCATGGCAGGGTGAGTACGCTTATTACCCAGCTATGGTGGAGACAGAGAGATCGCTCTGGATCACCTGGCAGAACCAACGTCATCACGAGGGCCTTTGTAGGTGAAAGAAGAAGTCAGAGGTTCTGAGAAAGGCGAGGCTGTGAAAGGCTTAGTCTGATCTTGCTGGCTCTGAAGGTAGAGCAGGGGTCGGAAGCCAGGCTGCACAGGTGGCCTCAAGAAGGCAGAAAAGGCAGGGAACAGACTCTGCCCTGAGTTCCTGAAGGGACCTAGCTCAGGTGGCCCTAAGTTCATTTTAGCCCAGTGAAATCCATTTTGGACTTCTGACCTCCAGATTTATAGCATAGTAAATCTGTGTTATTTTAAACCACTAACTTTATGGTGTCTGCAGCCATAGAATCCTGGCATCCAATCCTGTCTGATCTAGGAAGCTAAACAGGGTCAGCCTTGTTAGTCTTTGGATGGGCAACTGCCTGGAATACCAGGTGCTGCCGTCTAGGGAGAAGGACCTGGCAGTCCACCCCCAAAACAATCCACCATTGAAAACTCTATGAATAGCAGAGAAGCTCCGACAATAGTGCTGGACATGTCACAGTGTCAGGGAGTATTTCTTTTTGTTGTACATAGGGTTGCTAGGAGTTGGACCTGACTCAACAGCACCTAACGACGACGACAACTTTATGGTACATTGTTATAGCAGCAGTAGGAATCCAGTGCACAAGTCCCCCAAGCTGAGCCAGTCTGTATAAAAAGTACGGCATCCTTGGGGGTAATAGCCAGGACTGGCCACACTCAAAGGCCTAAAAGCTGCAGCGTGTTGACCCTCTTGCCTGCCTTGGCAAGTTGATGGATGTCATTCTTCTTCTTCTTCTTCTTCTTCTTTTTTTTGTGGTACTGGGGGTTGAACCCAGAGCCTTGTGCTTACGTGCTTTGCAAGTGCTGTACCACTGAGCTGCACCCCCCCTTTTTTTTTTAGTTTTTGAGACAGGGTCTTGATAAATTACGCAGACTGCCTCTGGTCTCGAACTTGCGAACCTCCTGGCTCTACCTCCTGAGTTGCTGGGATTACAAGTGTGCACTCACCAGACCCGGCAACATATCTCATTCTTAAAAGCACAGTAAATCTTATGAATGATATGTGGTGACTAGGCAATAGCCCTAATGGCAGCTGCTCTTCCAGCTGTGCTGTCTTGGCCTCACATCTGTGACTAGCGGCCACCAACCTGGCAAATGCCAAATGCATTCTTTTCCATCCCAGCCGTAAAGGAGGTCAGCAGGCTGGTCCTGTGGAATGGATCACAGTACACACTCAAGCCTTTGCCACCTGTCCTTCCACCTATCATAACACAGTCCTGAGGGACCCTGGACCCCCCCAGAGGAAATCTTGTGAGTCCTCTGGATTGACACTCTCATGTTAGGTGTAGGGAATTATCTGGACACCCCCAAGGTGGATCAGGAGGGTGCCTGGGCCGAGGCCTGGCCCCTCCCCAGATCCTGCCCTGTTTCTGCCACATTTGGTTCCCCTTAACCCAGGAATCTAGACTGGGACTTATTTGATCTCCTAAGAACCAATCTACCTAAGTCCCAGTTCACCTTTCACCTGCGGTCTCTCCTTAACCTATTACCTCTCCCATTGAGTGACTTAAGATGGCCCTGAAACAGCCCAGCTCTGGGGTGGCCTTTTCCAGCCTGATTGGCCTCCCAGAGCTATCCACTTAGTTATTAAGGAGGGCTCAGTGATTGGTCCAGCCTGCACCTAACCCCCCAATCCTAGGTGCACTTTCCCAAGCCCTCACAGGGAGAGCTGCTCCGCCTGGCATGAGCCTTTCTCTGATTGGTTGCACCTTGGTCCACACCCCCACCTAGAGAGTATGTAAGCAGACTACTGACTACCCCAAGGGTTTATTCTTTTCTTTCTTCCCGATCACCTTGACTCTGGTTGTTACATCCTACACCTGACTTCGCCGCTTCTATCGTCCAGACCTTCAATCAAGCCGCCAAGAGGCAAGATTCCGAGGTCAAGAAAGACCTTGAGCAAGCCAAGAAGAGCTCTCAATCCCTCCGTGTCAGGGAGGAGGTGAGAGGAAAAGACGACCGGTGAGAGGCAACATCATTGGACCTTTGGCGTAGCCAGCGAGGACCTCAGAGCTGTTTGTTACTCTGATACACAGCTGTTATTCCATCATAGCAGCAGTAACCTGTGCGGTCAGCTAGAAAGTATTAGGCTCTCCTGCAAAGGAGCATCTTAATAAAGTTCCTGTTTATTTTATAGAAGAAGGCTCCTGAGGTCCTTCTTGGTGCTACCAACCAGCTCTTGCCCACCCCCGAGGGTCCCCCAGCGTACTGGTGTTGTGGTGAAGCTCTGTGGTCTTTTGCCGGGCTGGAGCCAACACCAACAGTTAGGCAGACCAGTTGTGCAACAAACGGCAGGTGCGCTGGAAGCCTAGGTGAGAGAGCTCTGCTCCCGGGAGGAGGCAAACCCTACCAGGTCTGCAGGGGCCCCAGAAGGATCCATCTCGTCCCTGCTTCCTCTGGGAGGGGCACTCGGTAGGACATATCCCTGCTGGGGGGCAGCGTGGTCCCCATGGCAGGTAGGAAAGGCGGCCCCAGCAGCCGGGCAGCACCACCACCCAGCCACGGGACCCTGGAAGCCTGATGGGTCTAGAGGCATTTGTGTAGAAGAGAGGCCGTGGTTGCTGATAAGCCCATCACAGAGTCATGAAGCAGACCCCTGGCAACTATGCAGTCTGAAACCCAGCCCTGGGTATGTTCCAGGGTGCTGTGGGAGGGGCAGCATGACCACCAAAGAGCGACAAGCAGACAAGGAGAGAGTCCTGAACCGGGTCATACCGGGCTCGCCAGGGCAGGCAGGCCAGGCATCAGCCTCAACAGGCTAGGTAGTGGCATGAGCAAAGAAGCCAGCTGCCTTCAGAGCCTGGACTTACGGGGATAGAAAGCAAAAATCTCTGTTGGATCAAGGTGTATGGGAAAGGGTCCTGACCACAGAATCCGTGGACTCTGTCACGGTACCACCCTGATGCTGCTGGCCTCCTGGCATGGTCTGGCCATGGCCTTTTGAAGCTGAGGTGATGCAAGGAAGAGGCATCGTCCTCACCCAGGTCACCCAGCTCTGGCCTCAAACCTGCGATCCTCCAAGTCGCTGGGACTATAGGTGTGCACCACCCCACCCTGCTAGAAGTTTCTGGGGAGTTTAAACTTGTTGTCATGTGCTTGCAGTGCTGGGGGCCAGACCCAGGGCCTGGTGCATGCTAGGCACATGCTCTACCACTGGGCTGCATCCCCCGGCTGGGTCTCACCCGACACTGACAGCCGCTGGAGGGGTGCGTCCCAGTAGACAGAGCACACAGGCCAGGAGCCAGGGAGTGGAAGGAGTGGCCCCATTGACTATTGGTCATTCCAGGGGCCTGGTGCAGTGTTTGGTTTCCAGCCTGTCAGCTCTGGCTCCCTCCCGGGCAGCCCATACCTGTGGATGTGGCCCGGTGATAGTACAGAGGTCTGGCCCTGCCTCAACTCAGGGTCCTCTGTGGGGATGAACCAGCTCCAAAGCTCAGCCTGGACCAGCTGAGGCCACTCTTCTGACCATGGGGTGGCCCAGCTTTGCTACTGCCCGGTCTCACCTCCCTGGGTCCCCACCAGGTCTCTGAGACCACGTCCTGGTAAACTCACCGCACACTCTCAAGTTCTCAGAGTCTCAGAGTCTGATCCCAGGAGCCGGCTTCTCAGGGCCAAGTCAACCCAGCGGGGAAGGATAAAGGCTCTGTAAGGGGTGTGGGGACAACCCAGATTCTGTCACAATAAAATTGAAACTGAGCCTTGCTTCTAGCACCAAATAAATTCTGGATGGCTCAAAGATTTAGAAACTCGAAGAGCTCTGTGGGAATGCTTAGAGGAATTTTAAAATGATCTTTCTAAATTTTACTCCCAAGCCTGATGCCATAAAAAAAGAATAAACTTGGTTACAATTATTAATTTTAAATTTTCAGAAAAAAAGCCATAACTGAACACACAAAAAATTAAAAACTGAGAAAATTATTTGCAATTCATCACAAGAGATAGTTTTCTTTAAAAATGGAGAATTAAAAATCAAGGTTTTTGTTGTTGGTGTTGGTTGGTTGGTTGGTTGGTTGGGGTTTTTCAGGGGGGTTGTTTGCTCTGAGATAGGGTCTCACTGTGTAGACCAGGCTGGCCTCAAACTTGCATTGAACCTCTTGCCTCAGCCTTCTGAGTGCAGGGATTATAGGAGTGTGCCACCACACTCAGCTACAAATCAAATTTTAAAAATCAATAACTCAATGGAAAAATGGTCAAATGATAGCATAGGGTCACAGATAAAGGAATACATGCAACTTGAACATATTGAAACACGCTCAACACCACTGTTACTCAAGTGAGATTCCAACAACAGAATTAATTAATCATTTTAAAGTGAACAACTGAGTAGCATTCAGCAAGTTCCTTTGTGATGTTGTGAAGCTGCCACTTCTCTCTGGTTGCAAGACATCTTCATCACCCCAAAGGAAACCCCATGCCCATTGGTGATCACTTCCTCCCATCGCTTCCTCCCCGGGACCTTGGTGACTACCAATCTGTTTTTGTTTTTGTTGTTGTTAGGTACCATGGGACTGGGTTGCCCGGTCCTTCTCCCAAGCCTACAGTATCTGGTGTTCCTGGGCGGTCTCCTATCCAACTACTCACCAGACCCGAACCTGCTTAGCTTCTGAGATCTGACAGGATCGGATGCCACAGTGCTACGGCTGCAGGTATATCTTTCCTGAGAGCTGTATAAATCATATCTAATGATTGAAACAAAAGGACACTTAGAAGTGGAGATGGGTGCTGTGGTACTTGACTATAGTCTCAGTTACTCAGGAGGCTGAGGCAGAAGGACCACTCAAGCCCAGGAGTTTGAGACCAACTTGAGCAACACAGCAAAATCCAGATCTTACGTTGTTGTTGTTAGATGCCGTTGAGTCGGTATCCGACTTATATCGACCCTACGTACAAGAGGCGAAACACTATTGTCAGTGCTTCTCTGCTGTTCACAGGGTTTTCAATGGTAGATTGGAGTGGGTTGCTGGGTCCATTTCCCAAACCTACAGCACCTGGTATTCCCAGGCGGTCTCCCATCCAAGTACTAACCAGGCCCGACCCTGCTTAGCTTCCGAGATCTGACGGGATCAGACGCCACAGGGCTATGGATGCAGGCAATCTGTCCTTAGGGATTTGCTTATTCCAGGTATTTTGAATAAATCGAATCATATGAAATATAGGCTTCGTATCTATTTTGTTCCCATCGTGTTTTCAATATTCTACCATGTTGTAGCATAATGTGCCAGAACATCATACTATCTTACAGCTGGGTAACATCCCGTGTATGGATGGCCCAGAGGTTGCCCCTTCTTCCATTGCTGAAATTGGGTTGACTTCACCTTCTGGCGACTGTCAATGATGTTGCTGTGAGTGTGTGTGTGTGTGTGTGTGTGTGTGTGTGTGTGTGTGTGTTGAAGTTCCTGCCTTCAGTGCTCAGGGGCACATGCTGACATGTAGAATTGCTCTTCTAAGCTCAGCTTTTTGAAGAAATGCTGAGCTGTTTTCCACAGTGGTCACAACATTTTACACCCGCACCAGCATTCCTCCCTGTTCTGCCCACCCTTACTCCCCCACCTACCCTTTTTAATAATTATGGCCATTGCGGTGGGTGTGAAGTGAGACTTTGTTGTGGTTTTGTTTCCCATTTTTTCAATCATTAATGACGTTGAGCCTCTTTTCATGCCTGTCAGCCCTTTCACACCTTCTGTGGAGAAGCAGGTATTCAAGGCCTCTGCCCATTTTTCAACCGGGTTATTTGTCTTTTTGTAGTCCAATTGTGAGACTTCCTTATATACTCTGGATGTCAGGCCCTTATGAGGGCAGGATTTGTGGCTATTTCTCACATTCCATAGGCCTCTTCACATTCTTGGTTATGTCCTTTGGTGCGCCAAAGTTCTCATTTTGATGAAGGCCAAATTATTTATTTTCTCTTTTGTTTCTTGCACTTTAGGAGTCATCAACTCCGCTTTTAAAAAGACAAATACAGATCGGAACTCTCTGGAAATATCATCTTTCACTAATTTATTGGCAAACATCAGAAACTTGCATCACACACGCATTGGTAGGTATATGAGTGTCTCATATGTGTAAATTACGACAGTTTCTTTACAAAGCATTGTTTCAGCATCTAACCAAGTTGGGAAAGTTTAGCTTGATTCTTGGACTCAGCCTTTGCGGTTATAGGGATGTTTCCTAGGTGCCATGACCCAGGAGAAGCTCTGTCTGAATGATGAGCACAGACAAGCATTGTGGCTTTGTTTGAACATTAAAGTCCACATAGGAAGTTTACCATTGTAACCATTTTTAAGTACATGGGCAGTAGAATTAAACACATTCACATTTTTGTGCAGCTGTCACCAATATCCATCTCCAACAGTCTTTCCACCTTACAAAAACTGAAATTCTGTCCCTATTACACACGTACCCCTCCCTCACCCTCCCCAGCCCCTGCCAATCACCATTCCCCTTTCTGCCTCTATGAATTGGACAAGTCCAGGGACTGCACAGATGTGGAATCAAGTGGCATTTGTCTTCATGTCTGGTGTATTTCACTGAGCACATGAACATCCTTGGTGTTCCTCCATGCGGTAGCTCATGTCAGAATTTCCTTCCTTTTTAAGGCTAAGTGACATTCTATGTGAGTCCATTACATCTTGTTTATCCACTCATCTGCCGATGGACACTGGGTGCTTCTTACCTTCTCTCTATCATGACTAATACTCATAAACATGGGTGTACAAATACCTCTTTGAGACCTTTCAATTTTTAAAACTATTGCTTTAGTCTATTTGTCCTACTGTAATAAATGCCTGATACTGGGTCATCTATAACGAACAGAAATTTATTTCTTACAGTTCTGGAGGCTGAGAAGTCCAATATCAAGGCTTCTGTGTTGGTGTCTAGATGAGGCCACTCCCTGCTTCCAAGATGGCACCCTGAAGCTGCGTGCTCACATGGTGGAAGGAGGAAGGGCCAGAGAGCACCCTTCCACCTGGAACCCTTTTATAGAGGTACTAATCCTTTTCATGTGGGATGAACCTTTGAGACTTTGTTACTTCCCAAAGGCCACACCTCTTAGTGCCTTTGCACTGGGAATTAAGTTTCAACATGAATTTGGGAGGGGACACCGTCATTCAATCCATAGCAAGGATGTATGCAGAGGTGGAATCTGTGGCTTATATGATAATTCTATTTTGAAATTTTGGGGGTACTTGCTATCCTGTTTTCCATAGTTCCTGTGCCATGTTACATTCCCACTAATAGTGCACAAGGGTTCCAATTTCTTTACATCTTCACTGATTAATACTTGTTATTTTGAGTGTTTGTTTTTCCCATAGTAGTTATCCTTATGGGTTTGAGGTGGTATCTCATTATGGTTTAATGTGTTATTGTTGTCTTTTCTTCTGCAGACCTGGAGATGGAACTCAGGGCCTGGTGCATGCTAGGCAAGTGCTCGACCACTGAGCCACACCCCCAGCCCTCACTGTAGTTTTGATTTGCATTTCCCCAATAACTCTGAGTTTCTAGCAAAGAGCCCCGCACTTTCACTTTGCACTGGGCCCTAGCAACCCTGGCTCAGGGATGGAAGGGAGATCTCACACCATTAGCATCTTTTTAATTTTGCACAGTGATTTGCAACCTATTCTAAATGATAATTTAAATTAACATGGAAGGAAGAAAGAGGAAGAAATAGGATATCTTTAACACTACCACCAAGAACAAAAGAGTCAGGCCCAGGTTGGGCACAACCTGCAAGGATGAGCTGCTTCTCAGGCCTTCTACCCTAGATTATGTTTACCTATGGACCTCTCCAGGACTGTTGAGTGTCAGGTTGGGGCCAGAACTGTGCTTTTCTCTGATGGCTGTGGAAGGAGTCAATGAATTAATGCCTGGTCCTCACAAAGGTTGGTCTCAACATCAGATCAGTGTACCCTGAAGACTCAGACCTTAGAAACACACCCCACCAACATCCCCACAGGGTGCAGACTGGTGGCCTCAAAGATTTTTCCCCGAGGCAGGGGACTGAAAGAAGGCCATGGCTGGGCAGGATGGGGGGTGGAGGAGTAAGTGGGCTTCATATGTGGAAGGGTCTACTTGGGCATCAAGATCAGGGTAGACATGGGAATCAGGAGCTACAGGCCCGAGACAATGCTGGGCTGACAGCTGCAGGCAAGGCATCGGATGGGTCCTGCTGGACTCCTTCTCCCTTCCCAACCCCAAGATGACAGTGATGATGGTGGTGATGATGGTGACTGTGGTGATGATGATGATGATGGTGACTATGACAATGATGGTGGTGTTGATGGTAATCATGGTGATAATAGCGACCATGGTGATGATGATGATGGTGACCATGGCGATGATGATGATGATGATGATGATGATGACGACGGTGTTGGTGACCATAGCAATGATGGTGATGATGGTGGGACCATGGTGATGATGGTGACCATAGTGATGATGGTGATGGTGACCATGGCGATGATGGTGGTGATGATGGGACCGCGTGGTGATGCTGATGACAGTGATTATGGTGATGATGATGATGATGGTTATTATGACCATGTTGATGATGGTGGTGATGATGGTGACCATGGTGATAATGGTGTTGGTGACCATGTTGATGATGGTGGTGATGATGGTGATCATGGTGATCATGGCGATGATGGTGGTGATGATGGTGACCATGGTGATGATGGTAATGATGGTGACCATGGTGATGACAGTGATGGTGACCATGGTGATGATGGTTGTGATGATAGTGATGATGATGGTAACTGTGGTGATGATGGTGGTCATGGCGATGATGATGATGATGGGACCATGGTGATGATGGTGATGGTGACCATGGGGATGATGGTAGTGGTGATGGTAACCATGGTGATGATGGTGACCACGGTGATAATATGATGATGGGACTGTGGTGATGACAGTGATGGTGATGACAATGACCATGACATTGGGAACCGTCCGGCCTTTGCTGAGCACCACAGTGTGCTGCCAGCTTGGCATTTGATGGTGTCAGTGCCCCCTGTCTTTCATTCCATCCTATCCTCCTCTGCTCCCCCTTGTGCCCCTGTGCTGGGTCTACTGTTCCTAGGAAGACACACAGGTCAACTTAGGGGTTCCCTCAGGTCCTCTCAGATGCCAGTCATCTCCTCTCTAGGACTCACACACTCGGGGTGGGGGAGAGTCGCACTCCCCCAGCGTCTACAAGCAGGCCTGGGGTGCGAGCGGCAGGCCCACAGGCCTAGCTTGCCTTCACTCCCAGGGCGGTCATCTGACCAGAGGGCATGAAGTTTGCAAGTGCATGGTGAGCCCCGGCACTGTGGGGACCCACTGTCACCTGGGTCACCTCCAGGTGAGGGCAGGTATCTGGGCCAACATCCTGCATGCACCACTCTCACCCTACCATCATCCATTCCAGTCTCCCCAGTTTACTGGTGAGGAGCCCCCATTGGGGGCATCATGGCCACTGCTTCCTCCACGTCCTACCCCCAGCCCACTGATCGGGAAGGAGCCTGTGGGGAGAGGCAGCAGCTGAAGACCTTTGCTGTGCTGGGTCTCCAGGGATCTCACCCAGAGGGACACAGCCTAAAAATAACTAGGGGGAGGGGCAGCAGAGGTCCAGCCTCCAGAGGCAGCCATGAGGCTGGGAAGAGACCAGCCTTGGGCCACCCAGGTTCTCTGGGGACAACCTCAGCCTGTTTGGAACTGGTGCAGGAGGTGACACAGGGCTCGTCAGCTCAGCCCACTTCCTAAGATCAAGCACCCCAGGCAGTACCCACTCTCACAGCTCCCGTGCCCATGTGTGCAAAATGTGTGCACTTGCATGCAGGCGCACCCCCATGCATGTGCCCCCATGACCCTCCAGACCTCTCCGAATTGGCTGCAGGGCAGGAATCTCTGTTCTTTCCACCTCTCAGATACTCTTTGCTGTGTGATCTTGACACACACCCTCTTTGTGTCTGTCCCTCTTCTGTCCTTGGAGGAGTGCCACCATAGCCCCACTTTAGTGGCATAACACATGCCGGAGCCCCAAGAGACTTCTGCCACCGTGTAGGCTGCCCGTCCACAATGGAGGATCCAAAGGCTGGAGAGGCCACATCCACAGCGGGGTCCCCTGGGGCCCAGTCTGGTGGAAGGTGTCCTGCTGCAGAGAGAGGCAGAGGAATCTTGGCCCCTGTTGGTTAGCACGGTCCTCTAAGGGGTGAAAGCCCCAAGGAGCCCCAGAGGGTTTGGCTGGCACCCCGGAAAGTCTCTAGCTCTCCTGGCCATGAACGCTTGCAGAAGACGCCATGCTCCCTCCCAAGGCCTCTGTCTCGCCTGTCCAGAGGCATGGCCACCGAGCAGGGCTCACCTCACACTCCCCCAGGGCCATGCACATGGCCCTTCTCTGGTGCTGTATGTCTTCACACCTGTTCCCTGAGCCTCACTGGGCTCCATGACAGCAGAGACAAACCTGTTGTGAGTGTCTCCAGGCCCACAGCCAGGCCCAGAGCAGACCTCCAATCGGTTCTCCAGATTACCTACCTGGCGGGTTTGGAAGGGAGACAGGGTGGGACCTGGACACCTGATGGCCATTAGCTGCCCGGCAGCCATTTGGGGTCCTGCCTCCAAGGCACAGGTAAGGCCAATGTTGCTGTCCCCACCTGTCACATATAAGTCAGACTTGGTCCCTGGGTAACTCAGTATGGGGGGACAATCACTGCACAGGTGACACTGGTATTGGGTGCAGGTTAGGACCTCTTTTCCCTCTGAGTCAGGGTCTCACTGTGTAGCCTAGATTGACCTCCAACTCTCAAGCCTCCTGCCTCAGCCTCCCAAGTGATGTTGATTATAGGTGTGTGCCACCATGCCTGGCCTGCTTAGGACTTTTATTTTGTTTTACTTTATTTTATTTTATTTATTTATTTCCTGCAGCACTGCAGATAGAACTTTGTACATACCAAGCAGGCACTCTGCCACTGAGCTGTACCCTGGCCCCAGCCTAGGATCTTTAAACTTCACGTCAAATAACCTCCAGGGAACCTGAGATTCTGCTATGTGCAGCGGGAGGGTGGGCTCCTGGGATGTGTGAGGTGCTGGGGGAGAGGCTCCAGAGAATCAGGAGGTCTAGGCTTTTCAGAAAATCTGGGGTAGTCGAGTGTGTAATGCCAGCTTGAAGAGGCTGAGCAGGAGAATCCTGAGTTTAAGGCCAGCCTGGGCTACACAACAAGATCCTGTCTCAAAAAAAATAAACAAAATAAAATCTGGAATAAGAGGGAGGAAAGACAAGGCATATGGGGAACCCTGGGGCCCCAAGCATGGGCTCGTGAAGGGCTCCATGGGCCCAGAATGAGTTTTAGGGATGGAATCAGGCCTCCAGCCCACAGCGCCCCTGGCTCACAGCCATCCAAGACCTCCCCAGACCTTCACAAGAAAATCTGAGCCCTGACTTCAGGATTCAAGATCCTTCCTGGAGGTTCCTTCCTCTCTACCCACCTCCACACCCCTTGGCTCACCCCAAGACACCACTGAGCTCCAGTGACCTTCTACTCCCCCACTCACTCAAGCTTTCTAACTGCCTTCTCCCCCATACCCCCAAATCCTTCTTCCTAAATACTCACTTTGCCTCCAGAAGACTCGGCCCCACAACCACCCGCCTCCCCGGGAGCCTGCCCTGACTACTCCTCAAGAGTCAAGTGCTCCCCGGTGCTGGCCCAGCCTGGGCCTCCTCCATCCTGGCCCCCACCGGCCAATGAGGGGCTGAGCTTGGATCCCACCCAGGGCCCTGACCCTTGGGCAGAGGAGCAACAGTATGTGGCAAGAGGGAAGCAGCTTCAGGAAGGTGGACCCAAGTACCTTCTAGTCTGCCTGGATTCCTCTGAGCGTGGAGTGGGGACCCGGCCTCCTGAGCCCCTTCTCTCACCAGTAAGGAAACCCATTATAGTGTATGCTAATTAAAAGGGCTGGGGGTTGGCTCAGTTGATAGAGTGCTTCCTCTGTGTGCTCTGAGGCCCTGGGTTCAATCCCCAGCACCACAAAAATGAAAGAAGGACCTGGCAGTCACTCCCAAAAAACATTGAGCCACTGAAAACTCTACAAATAGTAGAGAAGCACTGACATAGTGCTACACATGGCACAGTGTCAGGGAGGGTTTCATCTGTTGTGCGTAGGATCACTATGAGTCGAATCCGACTTGACAGAACCTAACAACAACAACAATTAAAAGGCGGGGGGCGGGGGGAATAGGTCCATGCTTCCTACCTCCATGGGCTGATAAAAATGTTCTGGAAGGAGATGGAGGTGGAGCCACACCATGTTGCAAATGTACTAAATGCTGCCAGATTATATGCTTGAAGATGGTTAGGTTTATGCTCCACGAATTTTGCCTGGATTTAGAAGAAATGCTGGTCTGAGTAGAAGCACAAGAGGCCAGGGCAGAAGTGGTGGGGGTACTAGCTGTACCAGTGGAGGCTGCTGTGGTATTAATGGGACACAAAAATCCTGGGCTCCATCCTAGATGAAGCCCAAAGGGACGGAGCCCAGGACCCAGCCAAGAGCAGGTGCTCCCCTGGGGTGCCCAGGTTGGAGCAGAGCCAGCAAGCTCCAGAAGGCCCTTCTCCCCGGTGGGGGGGGGGGGGGCTGCATGGGTCAGACTTCACAGTCAGAGCCAATGGGCCACTCGGGGAGAGGGAGCCGAGGAGTGATGCAGGAGGGGCATTGGCTCACCCACAGAAGACAGAGGGTACCACCTGCAAGGAGGGTGGATCTGCCCCACCTGGCCCTCGGCCACACCTGCCAATCCCTCAGACACTCCTAGTATGACCCAGTCATCCTGCTCGGACGCCAGGACACCTTGGCTCGCCTTCAGCAGAACAGGCTTTGGGCCTAGGGAAGCACCCAGGGTAACCAACGCAATGATGACGAGGAAATAACCCTCCACCAGCTACCGGGGAGTCCCATGACCCAGTCCCATCAGCACCCCAAATCAACCATCCGTAGGCCCTTTCATGGATGTCAGCTATTGTTGCCAAGTCAGAAGAACCCAAAGATGTGCCTGAGGCAAGTAATACACCAAAAGAAAGTCCAGTGAGAGACCTAGGTTAAAAACCCAAAAGCCGACATTGTATGTCACTCCGCTGTGCCCTGAATTCAAATATACCATATCATAATATTATAACAGCTACCTTCTTCAACCTTTAGTACCATTGGTTATGGAGCAGACCACCAACCTCCATCCCGACATGTGGTACAGAAGCAGAGAGGCAGAGGGTGGGAGTGGAGAAGAGGGAGCCCCGGGGAGGGGGAGCAGGGCAGGGTACCCACCAGCTTCCTGCTCCCCAGGGAGTCAGCAGGGCTCTAGAAATAGGATGTCAGCAGCCAGGGAGCTGAGGGGCTAGTACCATCTGTATGGAAGGGGCAGAGGTGGAACTGGGTTTAATCCTCAGCCGTCACAGAAGGGAGCCAAGAGCTAATGTCTCACCATGGAATAAGAGTGAAGACATAGGGGCTGGGCACTGGCCTTAACTGCCTGAAGCCCTGGTTCAACCCCCAGAACTGGGGGGAAAGAAAATCAAAGGCAGAGGAGATAATGGGACCCTGGAAGAACTGAGATATAAATGATGATTTCAGCCAGGCATGGCGGTGCAAGCCTGTAATCCCAGGACTCAGGAGAGAGAAGCAGGAGGATGGCAAGTTGGAGTCCAGAGGCAGCCTGTGTAACTTAGGAAGACCTTGTCTCAAGATAAAAAACAAAAAGGGGGCTGGGGATGCAGCTCAGCAGTGGGGCACCTGCCTAACACGCGTGAGGCCCTGGGTTCAACACCCTCAGTACTGAAGAATAAAATAAAATAAATAAAATGGTGGTTTTAACCAATCCCAAGCATTAAATAGCATCTTTTCAGAGTGGACTCCCAAGTTTATGCCTCTAACCGAAGCACTCTTGTGGCTCCAGTCCACTGCCTCCAGCTATTAACAGATGACCGTATGACATCGCCACAGGGCTGTCAGGGAGGCCACAGAGACCCTGCAAAGCCAAAGCTGGATCCCTGACCTTCCCCCCTACCCGCCCCACCCCTAGGATATCCTATGCCTAACCTTGTCTGCCTTAGGGGTTGGCCTCTCCTTCTGTCCAGTTGCTCCAGCAAATAGGAGGGTTGTTTTTGTTATTAGGTGCCGTCGCGTAATGTCCGACTCATAGTGACCCTTACAGGGTTTTCAATGGCTGATTGTTTCGGGATTGCCTCAGTAGTGGATTGCTAGGTCCTTCCATTTTTGCGGTGCTGGGAATCAAACTCAGGACCTCAGAGACTGCAGAATGGCACTCTACCAACTGAGCTAAATCCCAGCCAAATAGGAGGGAGGACCCCCTAAAACAGAATTTACTTACAAAAAGTTGCATATTTATTTTCACTTGTTCAAATTTCAGTCACCTGCAAAGTATTCTCCATTTGATGCAGTTCACCTATGGAGACATTTTCTTCACCACCCAAAACAGGCTCTGAACTCACTGATTTTGATGCCTCTTAGTGCTCCTGCCGGTTTTTCTTTCACTTCCTCCACCTCAGCAAAATGTCTCCCTATAAGGACTTTTTTTCAGCCAGGGAAACAAAAACAAGTCTCACCGCGTGGAGAACAGGGTGGGTGGGGCACAAGGTCAGGCTGTGCTGGTCAAAAACTGCTCAGCACTCAGAGCAGCATGGGCAGGGGCGCTGTCACGGTGGAGGAGCCAGGCACCTGTTTACCACGACTCTCGACGCCTCTTCTGCGCATTGTGACACAAAACTTCCAGACAGTAAAACTTTCATTGACCCTTTCTCCAGGGGACAATCCTCGCACATCAAAGACGAACATGAACATTGTTTCCACATTTGTGTCCAGCTTGCTCGCCCTTCCTTCCTTCCTTCCCTCTCTTCCTTCCTTCCTTCCTTTCCTCTCTTCCTTCCTTCCTTTCCTCTCTTCCTTCCTTCCTTTCCTCTCTTCCTTCCTTCCTTTCTTTTCTTCTTTCTTTCTTTCTCTTTCTTTTTCTTCTTCCCTCTTCTCATTCTTTTCTTCTTTCTTTCTCTTTCTTTCCATCCTCCCTTGTAAAACTTGCAGTAGCCTTGATTCCCTCTTTCTTTCATCCCTCACATTCAGTCCACCAACAAATCCTGTTGGCTCTACCTTCAGTATTGATCCAGAATCCAGCATCTGACTGTGGCTTCTGCTTACACTACTCTGCTACAAAATCAACAAAGATATCATGTGAAAAGAAAACTACAGACCAATATCCCTCACAGATATAAGCATAAAAGTCCTAGCTCTTAGTAAATCAAATGATTTAGTGAATCAAATTCTATCAAATGATAGAATAAAAGGATAATATATCTTGACCAAATAGGATTTACCCCAGGAACGAAGACTGGCTTAATATTTATAAAGCAATCAACATAGTTCACTACGTTAACAAAGGAAAAAAGAAAATCCACATGATTATCTCAGAATAGATGATGAGTCATGGTGGTGCGTGCCGGTAATTCCAGCACTTGGGAGGTGGAGGCAAGAGGATCTGGAGGTCCAGGCCAGCCTCGGTTCATAGTGAGACTGTGACGGAGAGAGATAGCCAGATAGACAGGCAGAGCAAGAGCGAGAGAGAAAGAGAAAGAGGAGGGAGAAGAGACAAAATCACCTCCTGAAAGCCACGGCTGAAGGGGAATTTCCTCACCCTGCTAAGGGGCGTCCATGAAAAACCCACAGCAAAGATTAAAATAAATGGGGAATAAATGGCGAAAGGCAGAAAACTTCCCCCATGTGAACAGGGACAAAGCAGGATGTCTGCTCCGACCATCTCTATTAAATCCTGGGCTGGAAGTGCTAGCCTGTGAAATAAGGAAGAAAAAAGGCACCTAGGTTGAAAAGGAAAAGATAAAACTGTTTTTATTCGTAGACAGCATGATCATCTATGCAGAAAACAGAATCTGCCGAAAAAACATCCTGCTAGGGGCTGGGGTGATCTGCTTAGCATACATGAAGGCCTGGGTTCAATCCCCAGCACATACAATGAAACCCTGCTAAAACTAATAAATGAATTTAGGAACTTGAAGAGTATACATCAACATGTAAAAACAACTTTATTTGATATGCCAATAAATAATTGAAAATTAAAATTGTGGCTATCATTTGGAGTAGCACTAAAAATTTGAAACACTCAGGAAGAAACCTGACAAAAGACAACCAAGACTTATACACTGGAAACTACAAACTGCTGCTGAGTAAAATTAAAGAAGATTTGGACAAGCGCAGAGAGACCCTCTTGGAAGATTCAATATGGTTAAGATTTTGATTCCCCCAAATTTACCTGTAGACTCAAAACAATCTCAGTCAGAATCCCAATAGGCTTATTAGGTGGAAATTGAGACACTGATTCTAAAATCCTTGTGGAAATATAGAAAGATCTAGATAAGTGAAAACAATGCCAAAAAAGCAGCCCGAAGTTGAAGGGCTAACATTCCCGACAGCTTGCCTTATTGTTAAGCAAGACAGTGGAAAGACAGACAAATAGATCAATGGGACAGAAAAGATTCACACCTACAGATAACCAATTTTTTTTTTCACAAAAGTACAAAAACAATTCTGTGAAGAGAGGATAATCTTTTCAACCAAGGGAGCATTTGGATACCTATATGCAAGAAGAGAATTCAATTCATGCCATGTGCCATATACAAAAATTAATTCAAATGAATTATTGAGGGACCTAAATGTGAAACTTAAAACTATAAAACTTCTGGGAGAAAATCATTGTGATCTTGAGTTAGGCAAAGATGTCTCAAATACACTGAAAGCATGATTCATAAAATAACCCCACTCAGTCAATTGGAGATAGCAATATTAAAAACTCACTAGCAGCTGCCTCAGGCAGGCGGGGGCACACAGGATGTGGAGTGCAACTGCCAGCAGGCATGGCATTTCTTTGGGGGAGGATAAATATATTCTAAAATTGAGTATTGGAAACAAAACAAACAAATAAACAAGCTTGACTGAAGAGATAATTGCATATACCTACATATACACTGAAAATCTTAGAACAAACCACACATGTAAATAGTTGAATTATGTGGCAAGTGAAGTATAATAAAGCTATTGTAATTTTTTAAGGGAAAAATTAAAATGTATGCTGAGATACTGTTAAGAAAACAGAGAGGAGCCAGGTGCAGTGGTGTACATCTGTAATCCCAGCACCATGGGAAACTGAGGCAGGGGGATCATGAGTTTGAGGCCAGAGGCACCCTGTGTAATTTAGTAAGACTCTGACTACAAATAAAAAATAAAACATGGGCTAGGCATGATGGCATGCACCTGTAATCCTATTAACTCAGGAGGTGGACACAGGAAGATCACAAGTTCGAGGCTAGAGGCAGCCTGCGTGACTTAGTGAGACCCTGACTCAAGATAAAAAGTACAAAATGAGCTGGGGGGTATGGCATAGTGGTAAAGAACTTGCAGAATAGCACGAGCCCCTGGGTTAAGCTCCTGGTACTTAATAATAAATAATAATAATAAATAAATAAATAATAAATAAATAAATAAATAATGGGCCAAGGATACAGCCCAGGGGTAGAGCTCCTGCAGAGTATCTGTGAGGCCCTGGGTTCAACTCCCAAGTACTGAAAAGAGAGAGAGAGAGAGAGAGAGAGGAGAGAGAGAGAGAGCAAGAGAAAGGAAGAAAAAGAAAATGGAGAGGTGGAAAAAAATAGGAGAAAACATTTATAAATCATATATCCAATGAAGGATGTATATGAAACATAAAAAGAACACTCAAAACTCAAGGAGAAAATAGCCCACGGCTCCCTCAAAAAACAAAACAAAAAAAATGAGCATAAGGTTTGAACACACTTCCTCAAAGAATATGTATGGTAAAATAAGCATATGGAAGATGCTGGATGTGATTAATCCTTAGGGAAACGCAGATTACACCCAAAACTAGGTGCCACTGTGCACCTGTTGCTAGCCTACGCTGAAAACACTGAGGATACCAAATGTTTGGTGAGGATGCGAAGGAACTGGAACTCTCAGCCGCTGTTGGCGGGAAGGTGAAGTGGCACAACTGCAGTTTGGCAGATTCTTAAAAAGTCAAAGACACCCAAGTCCTACGGCCCAGCCACTCCAGCACTAAGGGCTGGGGTGAAAGTGTCATTCTGCATGAAGTTCTGTGCACCAATATTCATAGCAGATTTGTTTATAAAAGGCCCAAACTGAAAATAACCCATCGCAGGTACGTGCACAGCCAAACCATCCCATACCTATACGGTGGAACAGTACTGGGGGCAAGGAAACGCCCTCTTCATGTAAGGTATGGTGGGTCAGGCAATCTGCATAACCAAGATGAGTGAAAGAGGCCAGAGAAAATCAGAGAACATAGCGTGGGATTCCAATTACCCCAAACTCTTCCAAACCCAAGTGTCTCTGCTGGAGGCAGAAGCAGGCAGGGTGGCCTGGGGACATTACTGGTAGGGTGAAGAAACATTGTGAGTGACAGGGTCACCATCTGATTGGGGTCATCATCTGATGGGTGTGTAAATGCCCAAACTTAGCAAATAGACCTCTTTAATATGTGAGTTTTGTAGCTCAAGTAAAGCTGTTTTCAATAAGTAGCATCCAGCCAGGTGTGGTGGCACCCACCTGTAACCCCAGCCCTCCGAGACAGAGGTCAGAGGATCAAGAGTTAGAGGCCAGCCTGGGCTACCTAGCCAGATGACCTCCCATCTCAAAACAACAACAACAATAACAATAAAAAAGTAGCATCCTCCTTTCAGTAAGTGAACAATGCAAAGGTAAATGAAGCGAAGTCCACTGCCCCCACATACACAACTTCCCTTTGCTCTGCTTCTTGCCACTGTGTGTGCTCAGCAGCCAGTTTGGGATCTGACAGCAGGGGCTCCTATTCATACTGCAGTGCATTGACATATGGGTGGGGATCATTGTTGCTGGGTCATAAGAAGATGGAGACCCCATCTTACAACTGCTATTGGTTCTTTCTGCTCTTTACCAAATATTTGATGGATGTCCCCTCTCGTATCACTTGACATAGATTTAACTCACTCCTTTTCAATGCTGCCAATGCGCAAATATTGTACAACTTAGAAATCATTCCCCTGAAGGTGTGGATTTTGATTGCTTCCTATTTCTTTGTGGGTTTTGTGTGCTTGATTGATGGGTTTCATTTTTGTTTTGCTTTGGTTTTGCCCACCATAAACAATGCTGAAAAAAAAATCAGGCACGATAGTACACACCTATAATCCCAGCACATAGCATGCTGAGGCAGGTGGATGGGCATGAGCTCAAGGCCAGCCTACTCTACACAGCGAGTTTCAGGCCAGCCTGGGCTACAAAGCAAGACTCTGTCTCAAGAAACAAAACAAACAAACAAAAAGCATCTATTTTCATAAACAGTTGTTAAGATTCCTATAGAGGAGGTCCCCAAAAGCAGAGCCACTAGGTCAGGCTTCTGTGGATTATTTTCCTCTTCTCCAGGAGATTGTTTCAACTTGCATCTCCAGGAGGCATGTATTAGGTGTCTATTTCCCCATTTTGCTTTCTTGTATCTTAGCACTTGTATTACATCTTAACAACCTAGGGGGGAAACAGTATTTCACTTTCTTGGCTTAATTTACATTTTCTTGGCAGTGATGCTAAACATCACTTCATATTTTCTGTCTTCCCTCTAAAATCAATGTGTTATATGTGTGTGTGTGTGTATATATATATATATATATATATATATATATATATATATATGATATGCAGATATATATCCTTACATAATGTTATGCTTTATTGAGTTTTACTTTACTTTTTTTCTTTTTTGTAGTACTGGCAGATTGAACCCAGGGCTTCACACGTGCTTTTCAAGTGCTCTACTGCTGAGCTGCATGCCCAGCCCATTTTTTACTGTTTTATTTTCAGACAGGGTCTCTCGCTAAACTACACAGGCTGCCTCTGGCCTTGAACTTGTGATCCTCCTTCCTCAGCCTCCTGAGTCACTAGGATTATAAGGTGTGAGCTACTGCACTGGTTTTTGGGTGTTTTTGTTGTTGTTGTTTTGGGATTTTTTTGTTTGTTTTTGAGAAAAAACAGGCTGGCCTCATTCTTGCCATCCTCTGGCTTTCAGTCTCCTGAGTGCTGGGATTACAGACACGTGCCACCAGGCCTAGCTACAGGCATACTTGAGAGTTTTAAATGTAATAGACTATTGAATCTCTTTTTCTATGAATCACTTCTTTATATCCTTTGCTTATTTTTCTGTTGAGTTGTGTTTCTTATGAAATTTATTGTTCTGTATTCCTTTTTTTTGTGGTAGGGGTAGGGATGGAACCTCACGTGTGCTAAGCACGTGCTCGGCAGCTGATCTACATTCCAGCCCTTAGGAGCCTTTTGAATATTGGAAAAATTAAACATGACATACATGTCTACACAGATGAACGCACGTGTGCATGCACCACACACATCATACACCTACATTCACGTGCACACACGCGCACACACAGACACACATCACAGACTCTTACATGTGTAAGCTGTATACACGCATGCACATGCACACATTCATACACATATACACATACACATGCACCACAGTACATAAATACATGTCCACATGCACCACACATGCCATGTATATGCACACAGGTGTGCACCACACACACATGCACACACACCTTGGGTAGGAGGGCACGGTCCAGGGAACATTCTGGGATGGAGACCCAGGCCTGCAGGGTGAGATGTGGAACAGGGGCAGGGGCAAGGGCAGATGGGCTGGGGTGACCGGGGCAGCCAACTCAGACCTTGGAAAGGGCCGAGGAACCCGCTATAACACCTTCTCCACCTCCCAACTCTCCTCTACTCAGTGAGATCCTGGGGCCCTATGCCCCAGGCCACTGTACCTCACTCCTGCTCGCTGCCCCACCAGGCAAGGGAGGGCGGGGCCCTCTGCCTCTGCCCTCCTGGCTTCAGGAGGCTGCCATGGATCTCTCCCCAGCTGGGTGTCTCTTTGGGGTGCTCTGGATGAGCAGCTTTTGACATGCTGAAGGGGGAAATTGCCTCTTTCCCTCCTGCGTATGAGCCGCGCTCTTAAGACTTTAATTGCAGAAGGCTCTGGGGTTGGCGCGTGCTTGTCTCAGCCTGGCAGGTGGAGTGATGTCAGCTTGGGTGCCCGCCCGGCAGGGCTGAGCCCCCAGAGGTCTGGGAGGGGTTGTTGGGGGTGGGGCACCTGGGCCTGGGGGTCTCTGCCTTTAACCCCTCTGCTTTCAGGGCCCCCAGCCTCCAGACCCTCGCCTTTCTGGTGTGTGTGGCTCTGGCCACGATGGCCATGGGTGCGCCTTCCTCAGCCCCTCCCCTGCTCACTGCCGCACACTTACCTCCTGCCCTCCCACCACCTTGAAGGAGGACCCACCCACACACACTCACGGGCTTTTCCACCCTGGCTCCTGGCTCCAAGCTCCTGGCTGCACCAGGCGCTACAGGGGTGCTGGGATGGGGCAGCGAGGCAGCTCCAGCGCTAGGCCCACCTCACCCTGGGCCTCCCTCTCTGCTGCATCCTCCCACACCTCCCGTCGGCTCCTTCCCACAGGCTTCCAAACTTGCTCTGTGGGGTGATCTAAAAACCGAGCAAGGCCTGAAGTCGGGATGAGATTCATGAACTCCTTCCTCCCACCCTTCCCTGCAGGGCACAGCTGCAGCCCCCTGGGAACAGCATGAAGGACACCCACAGGAGAACCCTGAGGGGCGGAGGAGGGTGGCCAGCAGGCCAGGGCCCCAGGGCTCTCCACCAAGCAGCGAGGCGCCAGGCCCAGTGTGTTCCAACCCTCACCTAGTAAGAAAAGGCAAGAAAATATGCCTGTTCTTCTCTGGGCCTGAACAGAGGTCCTGCTTACAACCTCTGGCTAGTGAGGGGGCAGCACAGTAAGAGATGGAGCCAAGCCCTGCTCTCGGTGCCTTCAGCCTGAAACTCCCCGCCCCCATGGGAAGATGCAGGCGTGGGGTGGGGGGCAGCAGCTGCAGAAGTTTCTTTTCTCTGTTTTTGTTGTTGTTGTTGTTGTTGTTATTGTTTCTGCAAACCAGAGACCCCCTTTACCCACTTAGAGGTGACATTCAGCCTGGCCCCTGGTCACACTTCCTGTCCTCTTAAGCAACAGGGACAGGTAAGCACCCTGGTAGTACCAGATGAACCAGGCAGCCTGAAGAAACACCGAAAGGGCTTTGTAAGTTAGATAGTGTTGGGAACCACAGTCCATAGTGGTAACCAGGACCCAAATGCTGAACCCAAACCAGGGACTGCCTGCTAAACTGGAAGATCTGCGGAGGACCTGAGCAGCCAGCACAAGGTAGGGAGACCGTGCCTCAAGATAAAAAATAAAAAAGGGCTGGGGGTATGGCTCAGCGGTAGAGCACTTGCCTAGCACACTCAAGGCTGTGGGTTCAATTCCCTTGAAGTCTGCTAATATACCAGATCAAATGTCATGGGTACAATTAAAAAATCCCCCACCACACCAAGAACCAGGAAAGCCACAACCTGAATGAGAAAAGACAACCCCCGGACACCAGCCCCTGGGTGAATCACATGTGGGAATGCGCCAGCTAGGCCCTTAAAGCAGCGTAAACATGCTTCAGCAAGCAACCACAGGTCCTCTTGAAACAAATGAAAACAGAAATCTCCTCAAATAAATAGTGATTTAAAAAACTGAATGGAAATTACAGAACTGAAAAATCTGATAACAGCAATTAGCAAGCGCTGTACCAGGCAGAGATGATGCAGGCTAGAACCAGAGAACTTGAGAAGAGAGAGAATTCGCCATATCTGAGCATAGACTTAAGGACCAGCAGAAAAGTCACAAAAGATCCAATAAACCCACTGTCAGAGTTCCAGGAGGAGAAATGCAGTCATGTGTCCCTTCACGATGGGGACACATTCTAAGAACTGTGTCATTAAGTGGTGTTGTCACTGTTGTTTGAACATCGTGGAGGATGCGTACACCAAAGAGTGTGGTGTAGGTCAGTCACTCACATGCGCCCTTGATATAATCGAGAAACACAGCAAACACAAGATGTAGGAGGCTGTTGCCAGCCAAACACGGCATACTGGCTTACGGTAAATTTTTTTTTATGCAAATAGGAATGCACTCTAAAATGGCAATAAAACAGAGCCAAGCACAGTGGCATATGCCTGTAATCCCAGCACTTGGGAGGCTGGAGCAGGAAGATCGACATAAGTTCAAGGCCAGCCTGGTCTACATAGCAAGTTCCAGGTCAGCCAGAGCTATACAATGAGCTATACAATCATCATCATCATCATCATCATCATCATCATCTACTTTTAAAATAGTAATAAAAAATAAAATAGCAATAAAATAGCCAAGCATGGTGTTACCCATCTATGTCCCAGGACTTGGGAGGCTGAGACAGGAGAATTGAGAATTCAAAACCAGCCTTAGCTATGCAGAGTGGTCCAGGCCAGCCTGGGCTACATGGTAAAAATCTGTTTTAAAAAGCACCTCCCACCAAAAAAAAAAAAAAAAAAAAAAAAAATGTAGCAGAGCCAGGCACAGTGATGTGCACCTGTGATCCCAGCAACTGGAGAGACAGAGGCAGGAGGATTGCAGATTCAAGGCCAGAGGCAACCTGTGCAAATTAGTAAGACTCTGCCTCAGGTAAGATATGGATGGTGGACTGGGGGTGCCACTCAGTGGCAGAGCATTTGTCTAGCATGTGTGAGCTCCTGGGGTCAAACCCTGGCACTAGAAAGAAAAAGTGTAGCATGGTAAGTATAGACCATAACAGCATGGGAGCTTTTATCATGCTCAGTGTCAGGCCCAGAGCCTATACTTCCAGGTGACTGGCGGAACAGTAGATTTGTTTACACCATCACCACAAACACAAGTGCAATTCGTCAGCTACCCCTTTATAACGACTATGATGTCACGAAGCAATAGGAACTTACCCACTCTGTTGTGATCCCATAGGATCACTATCATATATGTGGCCTGTGACCGCAGTGGCTGAAACCTTCCCAAATCTGACAATAGAAGTAAACCTACAAGTTCAAGATGAGCAAACCCCTAATAAGAGAAACCCATGCCAAGATACCTCATAACTGAACTTCTGAATGCTGAAGAGAAACCTATCTTACCTGGGCATAGGGGTGCATACCTGTAATCCTGGTATTCAGGAGGCTGAGGTAGGTGGAGTGTCTCACTTGAAATGAAATGTCACACTCCCATAAAAGAATGCCAACTCAGGGGACAAAGTTCCCTGTCTGACACCATGGAGGCCAAGTTTTCAAGGGCTGAAAGAAAATTGTCAACTGCGAATCCTATCTGGCAAAACTAATCTTCAGTAATGAAGAGGAAATAAAGACATCCTCAATTTTTTAGCAACATAACCATGCTTCAACAAACAAGTACAAGTTCTCTCAAAGCAAATGAAAAAATAAAATGTCTATTTTTTTCTAAGAGACTTTGTTACTAGTCAACCTGCCAAATGGCCAAAGGAAATTCCTTCAGACAGAAAGAAAATATTTTTGTTTTTGTTTAAAAAAAGGAATCTTAGTGCATGGGGAAAGGAAAAAAGGAGGATACATAAGGAAAAAGGCTATCTTTCCTGTTGTTAGTTGCCATAGAGTTGGTATCCGATTCATAGCAATCCTACATACAACAAGCAAAACACTATTATCAGTGCTTCTCTGCTATTCATAGGGCTTTCAATGGGAGATTGGTTTTTGGGAGTGGGTTGCCCGGTCCTTCTCCCAAGCCTACAGTATCTGGTGTTTCTGGATGGTCTCTCATCCAAGTACCAACTAGGCCCGACCCTGCTTAGCTTCCAAGATCTGATGGGATCGGATGCCACATGGCTACGGCTGCAGGCATATCTTTCCTTAGCGCTATATAAATCATATCAAATGATTGAAACAAAAGGACACTCAGAAGTGGAGCTGGGTGCTATTATACTTGACTATAGTCTGGCTACTCCGGAGGCTGAGGCAGGAGGATCACTCGAGCCCAGGAGTTTGAGAACAGCTTGAGCAACACAGCAAAACCCGGATCTTATGTTGTTGTTAGGTGCCATCAGGTAGGTATCCGACTTATAGCAACCCTTCATACAAGAGGTGAAACACTATTGTCAGTGCTTCTCTGCTGTTCATAGGGTTTTCAATGGTGGATTAATTTTTGGGAGTGAGTTGTCAGGTCCTTCTCCCAAGCCTACAGCACCTGGTATTCCTAGGTGGTCTCCCACCCAAGTACTAACCAGGTCCGACCCTGCTTAGCTTCCAAGATCTGATGGGATCAGATGCCACAGGGCTACAGCTGCAGACCAGATCTTATAGTATATAATAATTAAACAGTAAAAAATGAAAATAGGAAAGGCCAAGGAAGCTAAGTGGCAATAAGATTCCCACACTCCACTCCAGGTGGTAAATTGTTGATTGCATGGGTTGTTACCTAAGTATACTGTAACGCCCAGCACTGGGCAGGTAGCTTAGTGGCAGAGTGCTTGCTCAGCATGGGTGAAGCCCCGGGTTCAAGCCCCAGTACCAAGGGGAAGAAAATGTAATGCCCAGAGCAACCACCAAGAAACTATGGGAATGGCTAAGCTTGAAATCATCATACAGAAATCAGCACGGAATCCTGCAATTCCAGTAATCCACACAAAGGCAAGAAAAGAGAAAGAGAGGAAACAAATAGATAACAAATCTTTAAATAGCAGACCCAAGACCCACCATACTGACATTTTATTTAAGGCGTGCTGATTGTTTAAGTATGCCAATGAGAAAGCTGAGATTGTCAGAGTCGATTTTCTTAAAAGATGACCCAAGTATATACTGCCTATGGGAAACTCACTTCAAATTCCATGGTGACATTTCACAGAAGAGGAATATACAGATGTCAAGTAAGCACATGAAAAGATGTCCAACATGAGCCATTAGGGAAATGCAAATTAAAACCACAATATGACACCACTAACACCCATCAGAAATTAAAACACAAAAACAAAAGTGACAAACGCTGGACTGGATACAGAGAAATCAGATCACTCACACATTACTGTTCAGAGTGTGAAATGGCACAGCCCCTCTGGAAAGCAGCTGGGCAGTTTCTTATGAAAATTCCATTTGCCATTACTGTGCAACCCAGCACTTGCACTCATGGGCATTTATCCCAAAGACATGGAAACTTTTGCTCCTATCAGAGCCTGTACATGAAGGGCTGGGAATGCAGCTCAGTGGCAGAGCACTTGCCGGGCACATGTGAAGCCCTAGGTTCCATCGCGGGCACCGGAGGGGGAAAACAAACCTGAGTGCGAACGTCCATAGCATCTTTATTTGCAGTGGTCAAAACCTGGAAACATCCAGACGTCCGCCAAGGGTTGAATGGTTAAACAAACTGGTCAATCTACATCAGGAAGCCCGACTTTGCGATAAAAAGAACCAATTACTGATACCCCTGATTACTTCCATGGGCCTCCAGGGAATTTTAAGTAGAAAAAAAAGGGCCAATCTTGGACAGTTAACTAATCTGTGCTTCCGTTTATATGATATTCTTGAAGAGACAAAATTATAGAAGTGGAGGACAGAGTAAAGGTTGAGGGTGGAGGCTGGAGGGCAGAGGAGAGGGATGTGGGTGTGGTTATAAAAGGAGAACAGAATGGTTCTCCTGGTGGAGAAACAGGAGCATCTTGGTGGCAGCGGGGGCCACGTGAAGCCACACGGGCAGCAGAATCATAGAAATGAAATGCGCACACACCAATGAGGACAAGCCAACCTGGGAAAAGTTGCTAAGATTGGTGCAGTGAACCAGTATCAGTACTGTGGCTACGATACTGAACTGTGGTTTTATGAGAAATCATCTTTGGGAGCCAGGTGTGGTGGCCATGCCTGTAATTCTTGTGGCTCAGTGTTGGAGCCCCTGCCTAGCATGCGCGGTGTCCTGGGTTCAACTCCCAGTCCTACAAAACAAACAAACAAACAAGAAGCTATCTTTGGGGAGTGCTGCGGAGGGGTTGTGGGCCCCGTCTGTGTTATTTCTTACAATGACATGTAAACCTACAAGGATTTCAACAGAAAAAGGTTAATTCTAAAAATAAACAAAAAAGAAACCAAACCAAATCCCCTCCCAACTGCACAGTTTCAGTTCTGTCTGTCCATCTGTCTGTCCTCCCACCCCCTCAGGGACAAAGATCCCCACAGGCTCCTCTCCACCATCCCAGCCCAGTGACCTGCAGTGCCTCACTCAGAGATCTTTCTCAGGGTCCTCCCCAAGGCAAAGCCTGAAGCAAGGCTTTATCTGCAGGTGGCTCCTCTGGAAGGGATTCCAGGGGGCAGGAGTGGGGAGGACAGGAAGGAGCAAGGGCAGAGCCAGCGCACGGACGCTTCACGGAGTTGCCATTACTATGGCAACGGGTGCCCACCCTAGGGGCCTCAGAGCATGGCAGGAGATGAGGGGGAGGGACTTGCTCATCGCGTGCCCCCCACTGCTCTGGGTGACTGGGCGGGGACTGGCTCTATTCTTCTGGGTTACACATGTGAGCGCCCGGTGGGCTCCCTTGGGACCCCTTGGGCAGACACGAAGGAAGACAGGCTTTTATATGTCAGCGAAGCACTTGTGCCCACTGCTTCAGGACCGTGCCCCTGAAACGCACAATTCCTGTGGCTGCGTCCTGGGGCATGAGCTTCCACAAGGATGGAGCTCCAAGCAGAGGGGCTCCCTGCTCAGGCCTGGCTGGATCCTGCTCTACTGGGTAGAGAAGGTCAAGGCCTCACTGGAGTCTCTGGAATCTGCCCTGTGCATGGCTCCCCAGCTCACCTGAAAGTCATCAGGAGACCAAAAGACCAGAGGGTGTGCAGCTATGGCACAGCAAGGCAGCCCCCTGGCAAGCCAGGGAGCCAGCAGGGGCCTGGCAGGAGGAGGTGGCCAAAGCCATGCCTGTTAAAGAGCCAAATGCCGAGACACATTGCATAAAGACCAAGGGTGATGGGCTCCTTTGTGGTCCCTGAAAGCTGCAACCCCAAGGCTGAGGATCCCCGGACCCAGCACGATCACAAGATACTCCTCTTTTCCTGAGATGCCTGATCCCCAGACCCCCTGCTCCCCTAGGCAGAGAAGCAGGTGCATCTCCCAGGTGGGCCAGGGCGGTACTTGAAGGGCCCAGAGCAAAATGAAAGGGCAGGGTCTCTTCATCTGGAAGTATTGAGGACCTTGCCAGGTACGTTAGTTCACACTTGTAATCTCAGCAACTCAGGAGGCTGAGGCAGGATCGCAGGTTCCAGACCAGAGGCAGTGTGCATAATTTAGCGAGACTCTGTCTCAAGATAAAAAATAAAAAAGGGGTTGGGGGTGCATCTCAGTGGTAGAGAACTTGCGAAAGTATGTGACGCCCCAGGCTCAGCTCCCTAGTGCTGAAAAAAAAAAAAAAAAAGTGTCGAGAACCACAAGTCAGCCACAGCAGGAAACCAAGCTGGAGGCGCTGAGCCTTGCCCAGGCTCAGAGCCCAGGGGAGGGTCTTGGGGTCTAGCCTAGCCAGAGGCGGGTACAAGCCCCTCCCTGTGCACCGAGCCCCTTCTCCTGTGGAGCCTGTCTGAGACCACCGTGCCCGCTGAGCTCCACTCTGCAGAGCCCACCTCTTCCTTTCATTAATCATGGGGGCAGCAGTCTGAGAGGAGACGCCTGCAGGAAATGGGTGGTTCAGGAAGCAAGGAGGTCCCTCCATCCTCCCCAGATCTCTCTTGCTATAGCCTCAGCCCTGTGCCATCCCACCTGGAGCACCAGCCTTGAGTCCTGAGCCATGGGCCTAAATCCTGAGCCTCCCTCATCCTTCCCAGCTCTGACGGGCTTCCCCTCCCTGATTTCAAAGTCGCCTGAATCCCTCCCCAGCTCACTGAGTCTACCCCAGGGCCACAGCGTGGGCCTAATGGCTCCTGTCTCACACTCACCGCTAGAATACCCTTCCCAACAGAGCTTCCCAAGCCTCGGCACATCTGCAGGGGACAGACCCCAGGATGGGGCTCTGTACTGGTGTTTACATCCTCTCCTTCGAGAGGTGGCCCCAGATGGCAGGGCCCAGCCCCCGATATCCCCCAGGCTGACCGTGGAGCTGGCCTATTTGATTAGTTAGTTGCCTGGCCTATTGTGGACCCTCCAAGGTGGAGACTCCCAGGGGACCTGGGCCTGAGGGTGGGAGTAGTAAGGAGAGGGAGACAGAGCTGACCCCTCCACCGGCCTCTTCAGTGGCTGCCAGTGAAAGGAGGTGGCCTGGACCCTGGACACTACCCAGCTGGGGCGGACTTGGGAGGTGCCCACCAGCCAGGTGCAGAGGCCAGGCAGGAGGTGGCATCTCTAAGGGGGGCACAGAGCTCCTTCCTTTTCTGGCCCTGGCCCATTGCTGTCTGCACTGTGGGGTCTCAGGCCAGCACCCTGAGCCTGTGTGACCTTCTCTTTGCCCACCTCTGCTGGGGCTCTGTAGCACCGCTGTATCTAAGAGCCTGAGGACCAGAGAGCAGGGAGCCAGCTCTGGAGCCTGGGGAGGCGGGAGCCGTGACCTGAGCAGCCTGTTCCAGAGCCTTCTGGAGGCTCCCCCCCCTCCCCAAGCCAGCACTTGATCTCCCATTTTTGCCTCTTAACCTCTCCCACCAGGGACAGTGCACTTGAACTCCTTTTAAATAAGTCCTTGAGGCTCAGAAGAAACTGTGGCCAGCAACTCAGGAGCCCTGATCCCTCAGGGCAGGAGAAGGCTTCTTGTGCAGCCGCTGTGGGTTCTGAGGTAGCAGGATGGGTCCCTGGGTCTCAGAGGACAGGGCTTACCCTTGGAGGCGTCCCAGGGAGGTGGCATTGGTACCCTAAATCCTAGCCAGGCTTCACCACCCCACTTGCTGGCTCAGGTTCCCTTTGATTCTCTTTGGCCAACCAAGGGGGACCCCATCAAGCAGACAGGTCCAGAACATTTTCTTGGCTGAGGTCCTGGACAGAATCGGCCCCAGGCTCACCTTCATCTGCAAACTGGCAGTACAGTTCTCAAGAGGGATGGAGAAATGATGATGGTAATCACCTGGCTTGGTGCCTGGCAGGTAGCAGGGGCACATCTGTCCTTACCACGGAATGAATGGCATGGCCCAGAACCCGGCCCTCCAGGTGGGAGCTGGTGGCCTGAGCCCAGGGGTTTCCCTCTTTGCCTCTGAGGGTGTCTGGCAATTGCAAGTTAAAGTCATCAGACAAAATAGAGACCACGGTCAAATGTGAACACCAGCTGGGCGTGCTGGCACACGCCCAGGACTCCAGAGGCAGAGGCAGAGGCAGGAGGATTGCAGGTTCAAGGCCAGAGCCAGCCTGTGTAACTTAAAAAGATGCTGTCTCAATATATACTAAAAAGAAGAAGAAGAAGAAGAAGAAGAAGAAGAAGAAGAAGAAGAAAAAGAAGAAGAAGAGGAAGAAGAAGAGGAAGAAGAAATTTAAAAAGGGGACTAGGAGCTCAACTCAATGGTAGAGTGCTCTCAAGTAAATGTGAGGCCCTGGGATCAGCTCCCAAGTACTACAAAAAAAAAAAAAAAAAGAACATCAGATACACAACAAATCATTTTTTATCACAAGTACATCCCAAATTTGCATGGGGGCAGGGTGATGATAATCCAATTTAAGTGGATAGTCTGTGTTTTTATTTGCCAAAGCTGGCAGCCTGAACTGCAAGATATCAGATAACTGAGGTTTGGGTTTGGGTTTTGGTGGTTTAAATCCCCCAGCAGAAGGGACCAAAAAAAGGTTACATGAAAAGCAGCACGCAGATCTGTAAATACACTGCCACCGTGATTTGTTTTCTAATTTCAGTGCCTGTTTACATACACAAGAGCCAAGAGGGATTCCAGGCAAGGCTGAGACAGAGACACAGGACAGGGAAGAGCTCTGCCTGCCCTTCCTTCTTCCTTCCTTCCTGCCCTTCCCATCCCTTCTTCCTTCTTTCCTCTCTTTCTTTCATTTCCCAATACTTTTCAGTAAACATCTACCACTTTACAGTTTTAAAAAAAAGTGTATTTTACACTAGCCACTTCCATGGAGCATCTTTAAAATGTTGCTGCCATGAAGGGGTGACTGACTGAAAGAAAACATTTCACACCCCACTCTCTGGCCCAGAGACCACGTGCACACCCTTGGGTGCACACAGAGGTGCCACCCAGCCTCCTGCACCCTCTCCTCCCTGTGCCCTGGCCCTGGGCACGGTGCTGGCTCAGAGGGCCCCCTGGTGCTCCAAACATAGCCTCGCCCCTCCTTCTGTTGGGCTCGGTAGTTCTTGCACCTCGTTCTTGCACTGGAGGTTTCAGGCTCCTGCTCTGCTGTCAGCTGCAGTCACTCACTGTTGTCTCATTCTGACTTCTGCTTTTCTTCTAATCCGCAGGGAACCAGTGCAAAGGCGCGCCAAGGTGGTTAGAACTGTGTGCAAAGTTAGAGTTGGGGGTTCTAAGGGAGAGCACAGTGGCTCACAGCTTTAGGGTGCCCTTCCGGGCTTGCTGGTCACTATTCCACACACAGACATCTCCTCTAGCCCCCAAGTTCTCTGTGGGGTTGACTAGATGCTTTAGCTATCCCAGAAATGTTTCCCAGAGAAGTAGATCTGTTGAAAAGACTCTCTGTTGAAAAGGTCCCAGCTTGGAGTCTATCCTTCTTAATATATACAAGCCCACTGCACCATGTTGAAAAAGTATGGGCGTGCATGTGGAGGTGGAGATCCCAGGACTTGCGTGAGGGTCACGGGGCATAAGGACTTGAGGGGACCATGGTTAAAAGCTCCACTAGTCAGGATCAGTTGGGGAAAACCGAAGCCACTCTGGCTACTTGGACAGGTGAAATTAGGAGCTTAGGAAACCATTGGAAGGGTTGAAGAAGCAGGTCCATCTCGGCCTTCAAAATGGTTCCCAGGATGCCACCCAGCTGACCTACCAAGAAGCTGCCCTTCTACCACGTCAGGGAGGGGACAGGGCACTGCTGGCTCCAAAACACCTGGGCAACCCAAGAGACAGCAACAGCCATGGCCTGCCCACCTGTGGGACACACGGGTCAAGACCGGACAGCCTTGCCTTCCCCTCAACACCCACAGAGCCAGCCACCCACCCAGCACACCTACCACCAGGAGGCTGAGAGCAAGGGCCCAGACATGGCCTCCACACCTCAAAGGACGAATCTTGGAGGCAGCTGAGGGCAGGGCAGCCTTGGCTCGGCAGGATGGCTGCTGAGCACCAGCTTTTGCATCCTGAGGACAGAGGTGAACTTGAACCTTACAGAAAGCATTCACCTCTGGAGGCCAGAGTGCAGGTGAACACAGCAGGGAACAGTCTTTGGCTGGCTCTGGATTCCATCTGCCAAGTGGTTTGTGCCACCTCACCCTGGGCTGGAGTCTTCAATGAGAGAACGTAAACACAATGCAAAGCTGTATGAGGTGGGGGGCCCTTGGTGCAGCCCTTCAGACCTCACTCCACCTGGGCATCAAACTGCTTTTCATCCTGGACCCAATCAGGTCCCCAGGGACAGGGGTGGCAGCTCAGAGAGCAGAGCCAGGCCCAGGGAGATGCCGCCCATAGCTGGACTCATACTGGGCTGGTCAGTTCTCAGTTCTCCAGCACTGTGCCTCCCGTGGGTTGTTTGGAACTGGTCGAGGGGGGATGTCTATACCCTGGGTACTGGAAAGGACACAAGCTAGGGCTTTTGGTCCACATCCCCCAAAGCTGATTATTGAACAATTACCAGCAGGCCACTGGGCAGGGCAGTGGGGCCGGGGAGAATTTCCTGCACGTTGTGTGTGTGGCAGATCTCCACCCTGGCTGTACCAGAGGATCCCCTGGGCAATGCTGACCTGGGCCCGAGCCCAGACTCAGCCCAGGAGAAGCGAACTGAAGCTGGAGGCAGCAGCTGTGGAGGCTGGGGTCAGAGGAAGAAGCCTGCGGAGGTCACATATTATCCCATAAGGTCTGTTGACAGGCAGGTGCTGCCGCTGCAGACCAGAGAAGAGGCAAAGGGTGAGGTCCTTACAAAGCCAGGAGAGGACAAGCCAGCAGAGGCCGGCAGGCCAGCAGGAAGCAGGCAGCCAGGAACTCCCACTAGGGCCACCTACTTTGCCCAAGGAGGAAGCATTCTCAGCTGGGCAAGGCTTGGGGAGTTGCTGCATTCAGGGATGATGCCCACTGCTGCACTCCTCCAAGTTCACCTGGGCTGAGGGCCTGGAAGTTCAAAGAAGCAAGTCCTGTTGACAGCATTTGTGACCATCAGCACAGCAGAGACGCTCCACCTCCGAGGTCTACCCACACAGGGTGCTGCGCGGCTCTACTGTGTTTGGGAAAATGGTGCATGTGACTGTAAACTAAATTTACAAACACCAAGAGCAAAGGAGGAAAATACAAATCACCAGACCCTGCTGCTCAGAGGCACTGACAGAGAAATGACCGTCCCCAGCACCTCTGTGCAGACTCACGTGTGCTCAGGGTGGGCTGGGCAGCATGACCTTGCACGCTCAGTTCAGATCTCCAGGAGAGGGGGGGAGCACTGGGTCACTTCCAGCCCATCAGAGAACTCCAGGCTCTCAGCCCCTGGACACCTGCCAGGCCCAGCCCTGGCCCTGAGCCCTTCTTCTCCTGGTGGCAGGTTGCAGGTCTTTGCAGGGGACAGCATAGGATTGTGCAGCCTCTGCCCTGCAATCTGCTTCAGCGACTCCCCTGCTGAGCCACCACTCTCCCCTAATTTGCAGACCCCAGGGCAGGCCCGGCCTCCCCCCAGCATCCCACGGATGACTTTGGCTTTGGCTTATTTGAAAAGACCACAGTCAGGGAGCGTGACTCCTTCTTGCACTGCTAAGCATGAGCCTCATTCTCTCTCCCTGTTGGTCCCCGGTCTAGCCACCCTCCCCTTTCCAAGGCAGACCCCCATCTGAGCTCCCAGCAACCCCCTCCTCCTGCACCTTCCCTCCTCTCAAGCCAGATCCCAGCCCTATGGTCTCTCCTGTCACACCTTTGCCTGGCCCTGCTGTCCCTTCCCCTTCCATGCTCTGACAGCTGCCCTGACATAGGTCCTCCTGACTGCAGACGACCAGTCGGCTGCCTATGTGTTGTGTGTGAGCAGATGCGCGTGCCCACCCTGCCCTCTGTAACTCCCAGCCTGCTGACACTCTTCTCCCCAAGGGCCCCTCCTCCTGCTCCTCCTCGGTGTCCCTGACCTCCCCCTTTTCTTTCCTTCCTTCCTTTCTTCTCCTCCTCCTCCTCCTCCTCCTCCTCCTCCTCCTCCTCCTCCTCCTTCTTCTTCTTCTTCTTCTTTCTTCTTCTTTTTTTTTTTTTTTTTGTGGTACTGGGGGTTGAACCCAGGGCCTCACCCCTACATGCTTTACAAGTGCTGGACCACTGAGCTGCGCCCCCAGCCCATTTTTTTACTTCTTTTGAGACAGGGTCTCCCTAAGTTACATAGACTGCCCCTGGTCTCGAACTTATGATCCTCCCGCCTCCGCCTCCCAAGCCGCTGGGATTACAGGCATGTGCCACCGCACCTGGCTTTCCCCCTTTTTCTTAAACCTGCATTGGCTGTGGCCTCAGGGACCATCCTCTTGCCTGTGTCCATCTCTGCATGGCTGCCATCCTCAGACTCTCCCCGAGACCTGCTGTTGGCCTTCTGTAGAGCATGACCCAATCTATCACTTCAGCCTGTCCCAGAATGCTAACAGCAGCCTGGAGCACCACGAGGAAGCCAAGGGCACCCCCTTCTCCCAGTCCTCCCTTTGTCCTCACCAGAGACCCCTAGAGGTGGGCCGCATCCTAGGACACAGCCCACATGGAGACAGAGGCTCCCATGCACATGGTTCCTAACCACCTGCCACATGGCATCCCCACTGGCCAGCGCTGGCCGCCAGTCCCCTCGCCTTCACTTGTGACCCTTCTCTGGCCAGGATCACCCCTCTCTGCCCCACCCACACCTGTCATCTCTAGCCTCCCCATCATCTGGACAGCTCCAGCCTGTGCTGCTGCAGTGACCTGCTCTTTTCTGCCTGTTCTTGCCCACCCCACCCTCGGCTGCCCAGGTAATCTCCCACAGACGCCATCAGGAGTGGAGCAGGGTCGGTATCACTTGCTAAGTGCAGGATTATGGCATGGCTATGATCGGTGTCTGGTGAGCTCAGATAAACTTGTGTGTGCCCAGGGATTCTGTGGGTGGGCTGGGAGTGGTGGTGTGCCCAGGAGCGTGAGGCAGCTGGGGGTCTCTCGATGCTCACAGGGCAGAGCCCAGGGGACAGGGGTGGGAGAGAGGCCTGGGGCTGCCACAACAAATTACCACAAGCTGGGCAGCTTGAAGAGTAGCAGTGGGTTCTCCCACCCTTCTGGAGCAGGGGTAGATCTCCTCCCTGCCTCTCTGTCCTCTGGCAGCCCACAGCCACCTTTCATGATCCTTCTTCCACTCTAGAGATGGGTTGCCTACCAGCTCTCCCTTCATCTTCACGTGGCTTCTCCTCTGTGTCTGTGGCCAAATTTCCCTTCTCTTATAGGACGTAAGTCAACTGAATGAAGGGCCCGTCCTCATCCGATGTGACCTCATCTGAATTTCGTTATATCGGCAAAGACCCCATCTCCAAACAAGGTCACATCTGAGGTTCCAGATGGACATGAGTTCAGGGGCAAGGGACACTATTTGACCCAGGATTGGGGCCATCCAGCAACAAACTGGGAAGACCCAGATGAGGCACATAGAAGCAGCCCAGAAATGTCCCCAGAAGGGCAGAGGATGCTGATGCCAGTGAGTGGTACTTGGTGAATAAGAACCAGTGGGCAGCAGGAAGAGCAGAGGTGCACAGGGTGTTCTAGGGGCACAGTCTGTGGCTGGAGGTGGAGCTAAGCCCAACCAGGACCCCCTACAGATGCCATCGTCCCCCTGGGCCCGCTCAGGGTCTCAGCTCCTCACATCTCACTGAGCAGCTGCCAGAGCCCCGGCAGCTCCAGCCAGGCCACCAGCCCCAAGAGAGACACATGCGCAGATCAGTCCTCAAAGACAAGCCCCGTAATTACCCTCGGCTGCCAGCAAACGGTATCCACGTCAATGATAAGCCGACTCCGGGTGAGAGGCACTGCATCCCACAGACACCTCTGAGGTGGGCCACGGTCTGCTGACATCAGCGGCTTGCCTGCCTGCAACCGGAGTCCTGGGTGTGCGCCAGGGAAGCAGCAGCCCGCCCTTGGAGGAAATCTGAGAGGGCCGCCTGCAACCAGCCAGCGGCAGGGGCTGCGGGGGAACCGCTGCCTCCCGGTATGAGGCTTTGCAGCAAGCCTGGTGAACAGTGGGCACATTATCGGTGTGGCCTCCCAGGTCCACAGACCCAACTTGACAGTCCCATGGTGGAGGAGCTGTGGTCTCCCCTGTCCTGCCTTTGATTTCACTTTCTAAGTCCACCTGGGTGGGCCTCCCGGGGAGGCAGGCTGGAGGCAGCACTGCATGTCTGCGCTTGTGTGGGCCCAGAAGAAGCCCCTGCCCAAGCCTGAGGCCACGCCTGGCTGTGCTCAGCAATAACTGACCACGTGATCAGTCCGTCCCAACACTGGTGCTGTGTCCCGCAGGCCCCAGGGGCTTTGAGGGACCTGACATAAAGCTTCAGCAGGTGGGGACAAGAGAAATCTGCTGCACTCTGAATTTGGAAGTCCTCATGCCTTGCCCCAGACTCACACTGCCCAGAACACAGGCCACAGCCACAAGTGGCTAAGGAGCATTTGAAATGGGGTGAGTCCTAGTGGGAGGGGCCAACAGCACTGAATCCACAAGGATTTCCGAGACTTAGAACAGCAACGGTCATCGTAAGAGAAGCCCAGCGTCAATGTTTATGCTGCCAAGAAGGTGAAATGACAATATTTGGACACCCAGGGGCAAATGAAATACATTATTAAAATAATTTGGCCAATTTCTTATTACTTTGTGTTGCGGGGTGGTGAGGCAAGGTCATGCTGTGTCATCCAGGCTGGCCTGGAACTCCCGTCAGCCTCCTGAGTGCTGGGATTGCAGCTGTGTGCCAGCATACCTGGCTTCTGATTACTCTTTAAATGTGATTACCAGAAATTTAAAAAGCACAGAGGGAAGCCAGGCGTGGCGGTGAGTGCTTGTACTTCCAGCACCTGGAAGGCTGAGATAGAAGGATCTCTTGAGCCTAGGGGTTCAGTACAGCCAGGGCAACACAGCGAGATCCTGTCTCTAAAACATAAAAATTAAAATTGAAGTTACAGAAGTGGCATCCATCTTTTTTGTTGTTGTTTTGGCTTGGTTTTGGTTTTTTAAGACAGGGTCTCACTATGTAGCCCAGGCTGGCCTCAAACTCACAGTGCCCGTCTCACATGGTATTTTTATCAGACAGCGAGGCCTTGGATCATCCGTATAAATAGGTAAGCCCACTCCACTGCTCCGAGTGACACCAAGTAGGTCATCTGGTCCCTCTGAGAATCATCTGTGGAACAGAGAGCCCCTATGTCTGACTCCACCTGTCGGGAGCGTTAATGAGGAGTTTTGTAAAGTGCTCAGAGAGCAGCTGGTATCTGGCCTGAAGGGAGGGCGGCCTCGTGGCCAGTATCACAGTTTGCTGCACATCGTGTGCATCCCTGAACAGAGAAAGGCCACACAGGTGCCTGAGTGCCAGCTGGGGACGCTAGGAGATTGGGGAGAAGCAGCAGGCACATCCCAGCCACCTGGAATTTATGGCCCAGCAGGAAAGATGGCCCACACAGGGCCATGAGGTGTCAACACGGAGCTGTGCTGAGTGCCCATGGGAAGGGGCAGGTCCCCAAGGCAGCATTTGCCCAGGGCTGGCAGAACTGGGGACACCCAGTGGCTGTGGAGAGCACAGATCATAGAGATGGAAGGAGGTTTGCAGCCCCAGCTCTCCACTCAGGCGCCTTGCAAAGCCACTTCGCCAGCATCTGAGCCTCAGCCTCCTCGTTTGTAAGACGGAGATGAGGTCAAGGTCTGGACAGTTATGAGGGGCCAGTCAAGGGCCTCAGTTCCATCCCCTTCCTCCTTCCCCTGAAATGGAAGGGGCACACCCCAAAGGTCAGCTGTGCAAAGCTGCTCAGTGGGGAGCTGGCCTCTCCTAGGGGAGCAGGGGACAGAGAGAGGGGCGCTTGCCCAGTGTGGCCGAAGAAAGCCACTGACCAGAGAAACCAGACTTGCATTGAGAGGTAAGAGCCAGCCCCAGGGCTGGGGCCTAGGGAAGCCCTGAGGCTTGTGTCTTTGCAGACCTTGCCCAGGTGTGCAGAGCGAGCTCTGGGTTTCTGAAGGCAGCTTGCTGTGCCTCAGTTAGCAATCTGCTGTTTCACTCAACCTCACACATCCAGGGGCATTTCAGTGACAGTTCATTTCCAGTTTTAGTTTGACAAGGTGAAGGGCTGCCCAGAGATCTGGCAAAACATTTCTGGGTGTGTCTGTGAGGGAGTTTCTGAAAGGAGGAAATTGTTGTTGTTGTTAGGTGCCATGGAATCGGGCCTGACTCATAGTGACCCTATGTACAACAGAAGGAAACACTCCCTGACACTGTGCCATGCCCAGCACTATGTCAATGCTTCTCTGGTATTCATAGGGGTTTCAATGGCCAATTTTTTTTTTTTTTTTTCAGAATTGTTCAGGGAATGCTCTGCCAGGTCCTTCTCCCATTTTTGCAGTACTGGGGATCAAATCCAGGGCCTCATCCAATCCTGAAGGGCCCAAGTGGAACAAAGAGGCCAAGCACAGCCAAATTCACTGGCTGCTGCCACAGGGACCTGCACAACTTCTGCACATGGACACCGGAGCTCCAGCCTCTCAGGCCTTTGGATGTGGACTGAACTGGAGCCAGCTTCCCGGCTTCTCCAGCCTGGAGACTGCAGACAGCAGGATTTCTCAGCCTCCGAAATTGTGTGAGCCAGCCCATAATAACTCCACTCCTACACATCTATCTTTACCTAGCCTATGGCTTCTGTTTTCCTGGAGACCCCTGACTGATATATGGAAAACTATAGCCTCGAGATCCACAGCCCGCCTCTGAGAGCCCCTGCACCCAGTGCCTGGCCAGGGCCACGTCCAAAGTGCCCCTGCATCTATAAGATGGATAATAATGAAGGTTCCACAGGTTGGCATGGAAATAAAATGAGATTTGTCCCAGCACCTGGCCTATGGTAGGTGCTCAAGAATGAATGGTCTTTGTCTTCTTCCTAATAAGAAATTTCAAGCCGTGCGTGGTGGTAGTGCAGGCCTGTAACAGAGCCACACATTCTGGGATGTAGGCCTTGCCCTAGTCCAGGCACTCTCACCTCCAGATCCTCCCCTTAGTCACAGCTACAAAGGTCTCTCCAAACAAGAGCACATCCTGCGGTTCTAGGTAGCAAATGTTCTGGAGGGGGTACCATCCGACCCACTGCAGTGCACCCCTTGGTGCCCCCAATCCCCATCTGTTTCCATATCTGCAAAACCTTTGCCCCTTAATGCCCCTTGCATACCATTTGGCTTTCTCTTTCTCTCCTTTCTTTCTTTCTTTTTTTTCTTTTCCTTTTTTCGTTTTTCTTCCTTTCTTTTCCTTTGTGGTACTGGGGGTTGAATCCAGGGCTTCACAAACACTTTGCAAGTGCCCTACCACTAAACTGCACCCCCATCCCCTTTTTTATTTTCTATCTTGAAACAAGGTCTCACTGAGTTGTGAAGGCTGCCTCTGGCCTTGAACTTGCAATCCTCCTTCCTCCAACCCCCAAGTTGCTGGGATTATAGGCATGTGCCACTGTGCCCTGCCTCTGTTCAGCTCTCTGAGCCTCAGTGTCCCCCACAGAGCTGAAGATGATGACCATCTCATGGTGTGGGTGTGTGGGCAGGACCAGGGCATGTTCACCTGGCCTCTGCCTCACACCTGCCTGGCGTCTGTCACTACCCTTCCCAGCTCCACCTGCTGATTATAAACTACAGGACTGCGGGGACTTGGGTCTGTTTAATGCACTACACACTGCAGCAAGACCCCAGGCCAAAGCCTGGGCTCAGGCTTGGAGTCCCAGGAGCTCGATGGGGGAACGAGGGAGAAGGCCTTCGAGATGCTTTCCTTCAAGGCGTGCAAGGGTGCAGAACTCGTGTACCTAGCTCTGCTGCTCCTTGGCCCAACTAGTTAGAACCTCGGTTCCCCTCTGGGAGTGGGGCAAGACGCATTTCTCAGGAGAGGTGAGAGCTTTGGGATCACCATTCCAACACTCCGTCACTCCAGGCACCTGCCTTGGGCGGCTCCCCATCCTCCACGTGAGCCAGCAGGTGGCTCCCACGAGCTGGCAGCCCCTCGTCTGTCCCCTGTGGCATCTGCAGCCACCACCTCCCTTTTCTAGCCAGGTAGAGGGCTGCCCACTGAGCCATTCAGGCCAGGTCCTACATCTCTCAGGCTGACACCAGGCTGGGCATTGAAATATCCTCCTCACATACAGAGAGCCAAAGACCCAAAGTAGATGACACAGGACTCGGGAGGCTGAGGCAAGAGAATCACAAGTTTGAGGCCAGCAGAGGCTACATAGCTAGACCCCACCACACAATAAAACAAAACAAGATAGGTGACCCAGATACCCCAAACCTAGCCTCTGCTCCTCAGAGACAGCCCCACCTCAGCCTAGCAGCACTCGGCTGGCACAGGGCTCCTCTGCCAAGAGCCTCTCCCTCCCTGCACTACGGACCTCATGGGGGTAAACATGGCCAGTGGAGGTGCTCAGAAAGACTTCACCTGTGCCAGGGTCACCTATCACTGCCAGCAGGGGGCAAAAGGGCAGCCATGGGAAGGCAGTATAGCTCTGGACCCTGGAGCTTTGAGGACCCCAAGGGCTGTTGGGCCTCCATGGGCCTCAAGTGGAGGCTCCTTCAGTTCTGGAGGCTTCTCCAAGATGCACCCATCTGCTTCTCCAGAGATGCATGGGGCATGCAGCTCAGGGCAGAGGGAAGGAGTGGAGTCAGCCTCCATCTGTGATCAGGGAGGCCTCGGCCCACAAGTCCACACCCACCTCGTAGCCAACGGGAGGGTCTCATCAGCAGCCTGGATGGGAATTCTGCCCCACACTGGCTGTCCTGGGCACTGTCCTCTCTTCATAGTAAAAGTACAAACAGAAGAAACAGTTACAGCCCCTATGTGGTGGCCACATGCCCCCGTAAGCACTTTGCCTACCACTTAACCTCCACGGATACCAACTGCTTTGTCATGAACCCTGTCTTCAGCATGGGGAAACCAAGGCACAAGAAGACAGGTCAGTTGCTCAAGGCCACAGGCCAAGTGAGTGGCCCAGCTAGGATGCAAAGTTATGAAGTCTGGCTGCTGAAGCCCAGGCTCAGCTTGGCCCTCTGCCATCAGATCCATGCCCTCAGAGGGGCAGGATGGCACTTCTGGGCTGCTTCTGGAAACACAGCCAGTGGAAGGAGAAAAAGTCACCAGGGAGGCCAATGGCCTGGCTGCTCGTTCTCCTCAGCAAGCATCAGTGCTACTGGCTCTTTATCAAGGATGGAGAATTGTCCTCCGGCCCCAGGCCTGGCCCCCACTCCCTGCTTAGAACTTGCAAAGGCTTTTCATGACAATGACAATCCCGCCCAAACGCCTAGCTACCAGCCCTTCGGGCAACTGCCTTCCTCATTCTTTAACCTGCGGGGACCCCTCCCACTTGCCTTCTGTCTGGGCCTCAGGAGACCCTGGGGCCTTTGAATCCGCTGTCCTCCCACCCCCTCCATGGAACACCCCTCTGGGATAGTTGCATGGCTGGCTCCTCCTCACCATACAGGTCACAACTCACGTGTAACTTGCTCCACAAGGCCTTCCGTGTCCACCCAACCTAAAGCCTACTTTCTGCAAGTGAATTTACAATGTGAAGCCAGAAAAGAAAGGATAATTCTTTCCAAACAGCAAGCAGGGCTGGGGTGAGACCGGCCCATCCTGGAGTTTGGCAGGTACAGAGAGTGGGTGGCATCAGCTCTAGGACACAAGGTCCACTAACAGCTGGGAGGACAGAGAGAGAGCAGTAGCACCATGAAGGGCAGCCCATAGAAAGGAGCAAAGTGACCATGGAGCAGAAGTCACAAATCTTGTCCTGAAAGGCCCCATCCTGTCCACAGGACTGGGCTGAGACACTGGTCATGGCCTCGCCTAAATGCGGGCACTCTGGGCCCAGTCTCTGCCTGGCACTCCCTGGGCCCCGCCTCTTCCCACCCCTGTGTGCTGGGTGGACTCTCCACCCAGCTCCTCACCTTCTGGGGTCTGCCTGTCTATGGGTCAGAATTAGTCCTCTCAGCCCCATTCTATCAAACACATTCCACTTACTCATGATCACCTGAATGCTGCCTCTGGCCTGGTCTCTGCATGAGATGGTTAGGAAATGTTCAGCACTAGCCGCTGGCGCTCTTGGGGGGAAAGGTATGCATGCATATATAGCAACTTCTTTATTGCAGATATTATGGAAATACAGAATGGATAGCACACAATTTGCAAAGAACAATAAATGCCCAGTACTGTTCACAGTAGACACCACACAAGTCGAACCATGGAACGTTCCTAATGCCTTTGGCCAAATTCTTGAGTCTGGGTCAGAAGCCACCCTGTGTTTGCAGGTGACAGATGAGCACATTTTGGTGCAAATGTTCATTGACATTTCACCTACAACAACCAGTCAGGTGAAATGAAACAACAAAGAAGCAAGTCAGACTTCACTTGTTTGTAAAGTCTTAAGTGACTTCTGTGAATCAAGTAGGGTCTCTTAATCGTGGAAGGGCAGGTCTTCCACGGTTTTGTGCTTCTCACTCGTGTCAGCTGTGGACACAACACAACTTTCTGTGTAGTCTGCATCTGTGACTTTCTCTATTCCCAGCACTAGTGGGTTGATCCCAGGGCCTCACACATGCTACACAAGCGCTCCTCTACTGAGCTGCTCCCCTAGCCTCTTTTTTTATTTTTTATCTTGAGACAGGGTCTGGCAAAGGTATAAAGGCTGCCTCTGACCTTAAACTTGTCATCCTCCTGCCTCTGCCTCCAGAGTCGCTGGAATTGCAGGCATGTGCCACTGCGTCAGGATTCCATTAATACTTTTTCTATCACTTTTATAAGTCTAGACAATCAAGAATAGGACGACAAATAAAGCCCTGATTCATAGAATTTATGAGTTTCTGTGGTATAAAAACTCCCACTGCAGCTGATTTCACTCTACCAATGGGACACCACTGGCGGCATGTCAGGGTTTGAGAAATGTCCCCCACAGGTTTGCATGTTACATGCTTGGTTAGTGGCACAATTGTGGGAGGATCTGGGAACTTTAGGAGGTGGGGCCTCGTTGGAGGAAGTAGGGCACTGGGGGTGTGATTTGAAGGTTATACCTGGTCCCCGGTCCTCTCCTCTTTCTCTGCCTCCTGTCTGCCGTGGGGTAAGAACTTCCTTTTCCGCATGCTCCCACCACCACAATGCTCTGCCCATGGTGAGCATGGGGCCAAATGACCAGAATAAACCCTCTGAAACCGTTAAGCAAAATGTGCTTACGTCCTCCCATAAATTGTTCTCAGGTATTTTGTTCACAGCTATGCAAAAGTAACCTACACAACCCAGAGCTGTGGCGAGATGTGTGTGAGCCCCATTATACAGGTGGCCTTCACATGGCAAATTTACTTCACCCACACAACTGTTCTGTTTTTCACTTTCAATACAGTATTCAATAAGTTACATAAGACAAGCCAGGCATGGTAGTACACGCCTGTAATCCCAGTGACTCAGGAGGCTGAAGCAGGAGGATCGAGGCCAGAGGCAGCCTTCATAACCAAGCAAGGCCTTGTCTCAAAATAAAATGTAAAAAAATGGGCTGGCGGGGCAGCTCAGTGGTAGAGCACATGTCAAGCATGTGGGAGACCCTGGGTTCAACCCCCAATACTGAAAAAAAATTACATAAGACAGTTAACCCTGTATTATCAAAAAGTCTCTGTGTTAAGTTGATCGTGTCCAAGCACATTAGGCTGGGTTCAGCCAGGATGTCCAGCAGTCAGACGTAGTCAGTGCAATTTCTACTTACAATGTTTTCCAATTGTGACTGCTTCATGGGGACAGACCCCGGTTGTAAGTCAAAGAGCATCTGGGTCATGTTTCTGTCATAGAGATGCAACAGATATGAGTCACCCCAGGAATGTAGTAATAGAAAATACTGTAAAAATAGGAAAGAATGAGTTTTGAACATTTATTACCTATGCTCACTTGGTTTGGTTTGGTTGAGAGTCTTGCTAGGAAGTCCAGGCTGTCCTCAAATTTTGAGAGCCTCCTGCCTCTGCCTCCTGAGGGCTGGGATTACAGGCGTGCACCGCCATGCCTGGCCAATGCCTTTGCTCTTAAAATAACTCGCTTAATGGCAATTTTAAATCATTTCATCTCCAATAATGGCCAAGTTTAACAACTGGCTTCCTGACCTGGGGAATCATGGCTATGGGCTCCAGCCAACCTGTGAGAGCATCTCGGCTTGTTCCTCCCAAATCCCGTTATTCAGAGTCCATTTGACCAGCATGTCCTAGGCAGTTACTGTGTACCAGGCACTGTTCTCGATGCTGGGGACCATCAGAGATGGGAGTGGAGCCTGCTCTCAGGAGAGACTAAGGAGCACTGTCAACATAGATGAGACTATCTGCCAGGGGGAAGGGGCTTAAATACAGGGACAGAGGGTGGGAGTGCAGGTGGGTGCAAGGGTTGCTGTGGTCATAGGGCAGTTAGGGTCAGCTCACAAAAGACAACCTTGACTCAGAAGGCTCAGACAGGACAATTGTGAGTTCATGGCCAGCCTGGGCTACACAGCAAGACCCTGTCAAAGAAGAGAGAGAGAAGAAGCAGCAGGAGGAGGAGGAGAAGGGGAAGGAAGGGAGGAAGGGAGAAAAAAAGAGAAAGGATATTAGGGTGAAGGCTTGGATGAAAAGGAGGGAACTGTGCAGACATTTAAGGAAGAACATTCTGGGCTGCAGTCACCACTGGTGCAAAAATCCTGGGGTAGCAGTATGCCTGGCATGTTGAGAATCAGCCACGGGGTGCATGTGGATGCAGTGGAGTGTGTGAGGGGGAGAGTGGCAGGAGAAGAAAACAGAACCACAGGGACAGGGCACAAGGGCCCTTACAGGACTCTGTAGGGTGTTGAGCCAAGAAGGTCTTATCTCACTTTGGAAATGAATAGAGGGAGCCTGGTGTCTCCAGTGCAGCAGGTGGAAAAGCCTTCTGCCTCTCACTACCGTGCGCTCCTGTTCTGACGTCCCTACTTCTTACCGTCTCCCAGGTCTGAGAGTCTCCTTGGGCCAGAACCCCTGATCTCAACCCCTCCGGGAGGGAGCTCCCTGAGGAGAGATGCTCCCTTGGAGTTGGGACCAGGGCTCAGGGAGTCCCAAGGTGGAGGAGAAGGCAGAGGTGCCAGGCCAGCGTGCAAGGGATTAAGGGGCACCCATGGCAGGGGCCAGCCCCCAGGGGAGGGGCTCAGTCACAGCTGGCTGGGGACCTACAGCCTCCTAAAGTGAGGTGGCAAAGAAAGGCTGGGACAGCTGTGGGGAGGGCACTGTGTGAGAGGCAGAACTGGGGACCTCACTGGACTTCTGGGGTGGCCAAACCCAAACTCCAAGGCTCACCTTGCCCAGGGGCCCCTTACTCTCTCCTCTGCCCCTAGAGCCTGGTCAGCTGGACTCTGAGACCCACCATTAGGGGATGCAACCAGGCTTACAGGGACTCACGAGCCAGGTGCCTTCCTGAGGAATGAGCTGGTTTGTTGGGGGGCGGGTGACAGGAGCCTGAAAGACCCAGAGGAGAGCTGAGACCAGACAGGTGGAGCCACAGACCGTGAGAGCCCGTGGAGATGAGGCTGTAAATGAGCTACCTCCAGCTGAAGGGGCATGTTGGGCTCAGGGGGGTGGGACCACACAGACCCATACTGGTTTCATGCCTGCCATCTGGAACTTGTCCATAATCCTCAAACAAGGGGCTCCATGTTTCCACTCTGCCCTCCAAAGTGGACATGGCCACCTCAGACTTGCCCGGGGCTGGCAGGAGGTTGGGGAAATCCAGCAAGGGGTGGGGTGCCTCTTGGGCAGCATCGTGAAGCTAAAGGATGGATGGGTTCCTGTGAGCTGGGATATTCTTTATGTCACAGTGAGTTGCAAGCAGGGGTGGCAATGAGGGAGGAAGGGAACCCAGGGTTTTGGGCTCAGGTGTCCTTGGCACAGGTGGGGCTCTGGTGGGCTCTTAGCACCTGACATAGACTTTCCCAGGACTCTGGCCCACTAGCACCCTGCAAGGCTCTGGGCCATGCGAGGAGGACCTGGGGCTGGCTTCCAGAAGCACTGTGATAGCCAGGCAGACCGGCCTGTTCAATATTCTATTGACAGATTCACCTTGGTAACCCTGAGCTGCTCCTCCGCAGGGCTGCTACCTCCTGGCAACGTACTGGTCTTAAAGGCCCATCTCCAGACCCTTCTGGCCAGCACATGACCCCGGGGAAAGGGACAGAGCCGAGCAGGAGCAGAAGGTGGAGGCGCCCCTCGCTGCTCCATGGATGGTGAGAGGCCTTCCTTTGTGTCCTCCCACCCCCAGGCCCAGAAACCTCACAATAAAGCTCTTGTTCACCGGGGGCTGGCATTGCCGGAGGTAGATGCTTGACTTTCACCCCAACCTTCCCTGGAGGGGGGCCTCTGTGGGGCCAGAGGGGCCAAGTTCGGGGGAAATCGCTGGTGTGCGTTGCCACTCATCAGGCCCCTAATGAGCAACATGAAAAACGACAGTGGCCTAATCAATGCTGTTCAGAAGCAGCTTGCGCAACTCAGCAGGCTGTGTGTGCAGACGCTGCCCTCCTCTTCTGGAGGACAGAGCTACCCCAGAGCAGAGACTCACGCCATGGGGCACACTCAGTGCCCCAGCAGAGCTCGTGCTTCTCCATAGTCCCCTCAACGTGTGACAGTCAGAAGGTGGGTGCGGCTCCCCCCACCACCTGGACGTCTGGGAAGCAAGGGGAAAATTGCCAGGGTTCTGGTCCCCCCGACATCACATCATGTCCACCTGTCTGCCTTCCGTCCAGCAAAGGCTGCGCGGGGAAAGAAGGCAGAAGGCTGGTGTGGTGCTGATGGGAGGTACCTTCGCCAGGGAGAAGCCAGGAAGGCCATGAGAAAGTCAAAGCCACAGAGCGCGGGAGGGAGCAGCTCTCAGACATGGAAACAGCTGTAGCCGGTTTTCAGAATTGCCAGAGACTTCCCTCCCACATGGGCTCCTCTGGCTGGGAACCCTGTTTCCTGGCTTCTATAGGACTAGCTCTTGGTCTTCAGGCTGAAAAACAAAGCCCAGTAATCACCAGGCGCGTGAAGAAGCGAAAAGCCTTGCTTCTGGATGGCTTTTCTTCCACGAGATTTGGCCATTTCTCTCAAATCAAAGAAAACACCAGTTTTAAGCAGGGAGGTGGGGGCGGGGGGGCACAAGCCCATCCTGAATCTCCCAATCCGAATGAGCCAAAGACTATAAAACCACCCCATTACAATCATTACTGTCAAATCACGGAGTAATCAACTTGATGACACAGGCCAGACGGACATCCGGGAGAAATCTGCACTGCCAGAGCCGGTTCAGAGCCCATGGAATTGAACTCTAAAGAAAAGATGGAAAGAGCGTCAGGGCTTGAGTCCTTCCGGGTGTCCCCTGTTGCTTTCACAAGCCTGTCCTTGCAGTCACATCAAACAGAAGCTAGAATTCCGGAGAGAGGAGGGGCTGAGGATCCCCGCATGCCCAGCCACATGGGCAGGTTATGCTCTGCCGCCCCCCCCCCAGGGGCCCCTGGCCAACACCGAATGCACCCAGGAGGGTTGGTGGTCCCAGTTCACTCTGTCTCCCCAAAGATGTCCTTCTCGGTACTCCCCCAGGTGCAGGGCTGTATTGTGACTTTCACTGGCTCTGGGCATGGCATGGCAGCCTTCATGAGCTTCTTTCTTCCATGAAAAAGCATTAAAAATTACATTTTGCAATGCTAATGACATACAGACGAACACATTAATATCATAAATTAAAGCATGTTCTTTGACCTAAAAGTTTTTGCTTCTGATTTCCCAAGAAATTGTACCTACATACAATGTAACATAACTCACCCTTCTTAAAGAAGGAAATTCATCTACATGCTTCAACACGGCATGGCCTCAATGACCTTGTGCACAGTGCAATAGTCCAGTTGCAGAAGGACAGACACTGTATGATGCCATTTGTAGGAGGTTCCTAGAACAATCAGATTAATAGTGTAGAACAATCAGATTCACAGTGAGAAAGTGGAGTGGGGGCCGCAGGGACTGGGGGAGGGGTAGCAGAGATGCAGTGTTTAATCAGGACAGGGGATAGCAGGGCCTTTTGGAGCACTCTTGCAATGCCACCGACTCAGGAGGCAGAGACAGGAGGATAAAGAGTTTGAGTTCAGAAGTAGCCTGTGCAACTTCTCTAGGTTTTGAGATCCTGTGTCAAAATAAAAAATAAAAGAAAGTGCTGGGGGGTATAGCTCAGTGGTGAAGCACTTGCCTAGCAGGCACGAGGCCCTGGGTTCAATCACCCATTACTGAAAGAAAAGGAAAAAAAAAAAAGACAGGTTACTAATTTAGGAAGATGAAGAAGTTCTAGAAGTGGGTGGTGGTGATGGATGCCCCAACAATGTGAACATGTTTAATACTACTGAACTAAAAAATGGTTTAGGACTGGGGCTGTAGCTCAGTGGCAGAGTGATTGTTCTAGTCTGCACAAGGCCCTGGGTTCAATCCTGAGCACCACGAAGAAGAAGAAGAAGAAGAAGAAGAAGAAGAAGAAGAAGAAGAAGAAGAAGAAGAGGAGGAAGTTAAAATGGCCTGCTAGCTTGCATACTAGGCAAGTGCCTGATACAGAGTCCTGCTCAATTGTCCAGGTTGGCTGCAAATTTGCAATCTTTCTGTCTGAGCCTCCAAAGTAGCTAGGATGTGCTACCACACCTGGCTTACCATAATTTTTAAATAAATAGTTGTTTAAAAAAAAGAAAGAAGTTAGAGGATTGGGGAATGTAACTCAGTGGTAGAGCATTTGCCTAGCGTGGGCAAAGTCCTGGGTTCCATCTCCAGCAGAATGAAAGAAAGAAAGAAAGAAAGAAAAGAAAAGAAGCCAGCCAGGTGCAGTGGTGCACGCCTATAATCCCAGCAACTCAGGAAGCTGAGGCAGGAGGATCACAAGTTGGAGACCAGAGGCAGCCTGTACAACTTAGTGAGACCCTGTCTCAAAATAAAAAAAAATAAAAAATAAAATAAAAAAAGGGCTGGGGGTGCAGGTCAGTGGTAAAACATTTGCAAAGTATGCACAAGGCCCTGGGTTCAACCTCCCAATATCACATCCAAAAATAAACAAACAAACTAACAAATAAATAAAAGAGAAAAGAACTAGAACATTTTCATGGGTCCTAAAAGTATGGTGGGCCCTGGGCTGAGCCTCTTGGGACTGAGGGAGAAGTGGCCCTGCCCAGAACCGCTCTGGGCTGGCCACACTCAGGACTGTCCCCTCGCAGGCCCCTTATCAACCCTACACTCAGCCACACTCACAATGGTTCTTTGAGCCAATGACTGTCTGGGCCCAGGGGGGAAAAAATGCTCCACTTTGTCTGGAAGGTCATCGGTGATTATAAATAATTTCAAGACATATTCTGAGCCAGCTCCTGACCCTCTAAAGGTCACTGTCTCCATCAGAGGTCTAAGTCCTGAGGTCCCCTTCCCACTCACTACCTGGGGTATCTTTTGGGGCTCTGGTCTCAGTGGCAGCCAAGGGGAAGCAGCCCTTGTGGGGAGAGGCCCAGGCACTTTCAAGATGGGCATTGAGCAGCCAATCTTTTTCAGCAAATTTCAGTTTAGGAAAAACCCTTCCTGGTGGGGCTTTTGGTTGTAGCCTCTCCCCCAGGACACCAATTGCCTCAGGAAGGTTGGCTGTGGACTCTAGGAAATTTGAACTGAAGTAACAGTTTGTTTCCTATTGGCCCTTTGATAGCAGAACAAGGGGCTCTGTGGTGCTCTGAACCTGAGATTCCTTTAAACACCTCAAGTTGAAAACCAAGTGCGCGGCCCTCAGAGGACTACCCCCCTCCGCCGGGAGCAAGGGCTAGGAGCAAGGGGCCCATCTGGGGAAACAATGGCCCTCACTTGAGATAGGCTCGGGTCCTATGTGTGTAGGGGCACCTAAGGTTCAAAGTCCCTGCGGAGCCGGTGGTTTCTGGCTGGAGAGGCGGTAGCCGGCCCTGGGGTGAGGGGGAAGGGTAGGTGTAGGGCGCACGGTGTGCGAGGATTCTCTGTCCACCCCGAGCCACGGCGGGACCCCCACTCTGCCCCGCGTGCGGATCTCCTTTCCACGGCAGGGTAGGCGCAGAGGGCCAGCCCGGGAGGAGTCTGCCCCCTAGGGGAGGGATCGGCGAGTGCAGGCTCCTCAGCGCCCTGCCCCGGCCTCGCCTGGGCACGCGGGCAGGTGAGAAACCCGGAGGATGCCCCTGGAGCCCTCGGGGGCCGTCCCAGGGACAGTCCTTCCGAAGGGCACTGGGGAGGGAGACCTCCCGGCCACGCCTGGGGAACCTCGCCGGAGGCGGACTCCGAGGGACACCGGCACATTTCAGGCCTCGGGAGGGCGGGGCCAGGGGACGGACTGGTGACCACGTCCCACGACCTCGTCATCGCGGGTGGGGGTGGGGCCCGGACGCGGCCTGCGCTGAGAGGGACAAAGTTGCACCGCGGTCAGCCTCGGCTCCGGAAGCGTCCGAAGCCCGGCACGGCCCAGTGTGGAATCTGGGGGTGCCCGAGGCGACAAACACCCTCCCCGGCGCTCGGCGCCGGCCGTGCTGTGGCCCGGCTGGGCCCGCCGGCCGCCATCCCCCAGATGGGCCCCTGAGCCCCGCGCCCAGCCCTCCACGCGCAGAGGCGACCCCCCTCGAGAGGGCTTGGTGGGCTCCCAGCGCTCGCGCCCCGGGGATCGATCCGCGGGCGGGCGGGCAGCGCGCGGCCCCGGCTCCCGGCCTCCGCCCCTTTCCCCGCCCGGGCGACGCAGACACGGCCTCTGAGCAGCGTCCTCGCGGTTCCGGGCGCGGCCAGGCCGGGCTCCGGGCCAACCGAGGAGGCGGAGACGCGCCGGGCCCTTCCGATCCGGGTGGGGGGACCGGACGAGCGCGAGCTGGGCGCCCCCGCCCCGCGCCCCACGGCGCCCCGCGCCCCCTCGGGCGCGCGCTCCACCCCTGGCGCGCCGCGCGGCCGGCGCGGGGAGCGGGGGCGGGGGCGGGGGGCTGGCGACCACTTCGGGGTCCGCCAAGCGATTTTCCTGTCATTCCCAGGCTGGCTGCCGCAGCCGGCGCTCGGGTGCAGAAGAAGAAAGAAATCTGCCCTGCGTGTGGGCCTCGCCAGGCTGGGGCGCGCGACGGGGGCACCCGAGAGCACCAAGCAGGGGCGGGGGCGCAGGGGCGCCCCTCGGGGGCAGAGGACACCCGCGGCGAGGCCTCGGGCAAACGAAGCCGCGATAAAACCCGCGCAGCGCGCCGAGGCCGTTGTGAGCGCGGCGGCGCGGGCGCAGAGCGGCTCCCCTCAGCGTCTTCGGAACGCGGTCCCGGGGCGCAGATCCCGGGCGGCGGAGCCTCGTGGCCGGGCGCGGCGGGGGCCGGGCGGGCTCCTCCGGGCCGGCCCGGGGCGGCTGCCTGGCGCCCGGCGGGAAGGGGCAGCCGATGTCGCAGTCACCATCGCGTCCCGCCCGGGTGCCCGCGACCTCGGCCTGCCGCAATGCGGAGGCGCGGCCATGCAGGCGCCGGTGTGGCCCCGAGGGGGGTCCAGGCCCTGCCCAAGGGCCATAGCCTCACGGCGCTCCGGCCCCTTGTCCCCGCCCGACCCCCCAGCCAAGCCTACCCGCCTGGGCCCCACAGCCCCCCGCCGCCCTTGGGCTGGGACGGGGGTGTCGGGGGCTTCGCAGCGCAAATGAAAACCGACCCTTGGCGGGCGGTGCGACAAAGAGCAGAAACGTGGGAGTGGGGACGTGGCGGCTGGAGGGGCGCTGTTAGAAACAAAGCTGCTCTTCCCAGAGGGTGGAGGGAGGCGTGCGGGGCTCGTGCCTAGCCTCTCCCTCCCCAGCACTGTCACCAAGTCAGCTCCCCCTAAGCTAAGCCGCCGCTTAAAATACGGTATCACCAACGCCAGCGCTAAAGCCAAAGACAATTCCCCTACTAGGAGCAGGGGGAGAAGTGAGCGCTTGCAAAATCCGGCAGATTCGTAGTCATTTCTAGTGAATTCCCCCTCTGCTATCTGCAATCCACCTGGGGGCAGCTGGTCGGGGAAGCCACAGGCCGTCCCTTCCGAGCAGAGCCCGGAGCTGGACTCCGTGGGCGGCAGTGACAATCTCTGTTCGGCTCCAGCGCTCATTCGGGGAGAGGACTCCTTTAAAAAGTCGTTTATTTTCCTGGGTTAGCGCGGGGTCGTACCTGCTGAGAGACTTGACGCTCAGTAAGCACCCTCCAATCCACTGGCATTAAAAAGCTCCTGACTTCCCCAGGGTCCGCTCTTCAGCCCTCTCCCCTCCAGGGGTGAGCCTACCGGTAGGCAAGGAAACGTCGCTCCTCTCTTGGGGCCCTTAAAGGCCCCTGGGGGCCCCAGACCCAGCTGACATCGGGAGGGCTTCTGCCCCACATCGGAGCAGAGGGAGCAATCTGATCCTGTCTGGGAGGGGGAAGGACCAAATGCACGAGAACCAGTGACTTTATAAGGGTTCCCCGAGGGACCCTGGGCATACCAGGTCGGGAGCAAGGGCCCCATCAGAAGGCCCCGGAATCCCGGGTTTGTAGCCAATCTCTCCTGCAGCTCCTTCAGAGGAGCCAAGATGAGAAGTTGGGATGGTCGGGGCGGCCCAGTGGGAGGCTTTCCTGGAAGAGGTTGGGGGGCCACTAGGAGAGCTTTCCAGGGTACCCTCTGCCCACCCAGGGGCTTCTGTCCAACCTCCTCCCTGCCCTGCCATTCTACCACTGGGGACGTGAGCTCCTCCCCAAGTCCGCTCGGAGGGGAGGGGTGGTCTAGGCCCTGGTGGGGGGTTAGGACAGGGTTCCAGAGGCCACCTCTCTCCTTATCTGCCCACCCTCCAGGAAGACAAATGAGCGCTCAGGGGAGGCAAGTTCCTCGAGTGCTTCTGTGTTTCCGCCACTTTCCCAGTGGACCACGGGAAGGGCCCCGTGCGGAGGCTGGGGAATGGCCCGCAGCTCTCAGGCTTCTGAAGGGCTCCTTGGTGGCCCCTCAGGCAGTGTGAGGAGCCCTGCGTTCCTCTCCCTGCAGGACTGGCAGCTTCAGAAAATATCTGCTGTACCTCAGCTGCAGCCCTCCTTCTCCCCCAGGGTGCCACCCTGCTCCTATGCAAACTCGCCATGGTCGTGGGGGCACCGTTCTGAAGAGTGGCCCCAAGCATAGGCCCCCGAGGGCCCTGGGGCCAGGGAGCTGCTGCCACTGCCGCAGTCCAATGTCCCTGCCAGCCAGGAGGCTGCAGCAGCTGCTTGCTGTCCCCCAGTGTCCCACAACCTGGACACCACGGAAACACCCATAGCAAGCAGATTTCCCAGGGGGTTTTCGAGTAAGGGGACCCGCAGAGTCAGGAAGTTCAGCCTCTTCCCGGACCACAGGACTAGCCCTGACAAGATCGCTGCAGACCTGGGGACTGACTGGCAGCGTGGACTACCCAGATGGCTCAGAGTGGATGAGTGCTGTCACGCAGACAGTGCTTCACCCACTGGCCTCAGTAACCCCACTCGTCCCATGGACGAGCCGTCCCACCTCACAGTGCCTGGCCTTGGGCAAGTGTCAGGAGAAAGCCAAACAGTGGGGTAGGAGAAACCCTTTCCTGTGCCCCTCCCTCAGCCTCAAGAGTTTGTCGGAGTGCTAACCAGCGTTGTTCCCCATCTTGAGCACCCGTACTTCTAGAGGAATCCTAGAGTTGTGCCTGGAAGTCGTCAGACACCAGGCACTATACACTGAGGCCCTGTCTTCTGCCTCCAAAGGAGGACCCCTACCCTAATACTATTCCGGGAGGAGCCACACGGGTCTTGGGCAGTATTAGCTGCGAGGTGGGGGTGCAATGGTGGCGTCCACAAGCGTTCAACACTCGACCGTCTGCACGGTTGTCCTAGGAGAACACGAGACCTGGCAGGCTTTTGGGGGGTTCGCTTCCGCACCTCGCCCCTCCCAGGTTTGCCCGAGCCCTGGCGCAGTCCCCACCAGGCATTCTGGGACGCCTGTCAAAGCAGGAGCGCAGACCCAGATGGCTCTTTGCCCGCCTCCCTCGCTCGCTCCCCTCTCGCTAGGCTTTTGCGCTCTTTCTTTCTACGTGGAATCTCAGCCAAGGGATTGCGCAAGCTTCCTGCTCGCTGTCCTTCAAGCGCCCTGAGCCTGGGGCCCGGACACACTACAGCCTAGGCGTGCCTCTGCCCCTCTCACTCAGGCCGCCCTACCACCCGCCAGGTCCACCCACTGCGACCCCACTGGGTTCGCGGTCCCACCAGTGGCGCCCTCAGAAGGCCACGTGGGGCGTAGCAGCTCCTCCAGCCGGATGCTGGAACTGCAAGCGGGAACGCGCTGTGTCGCCGGAGGTGCTAAACTTCACACTCCGCGGCCACTCCGGCTACGTCGGCAAGGCCTCGACTTGGATGTCGGGGACCAGGGGACGCGAATTCATGAGGAATGCATGGCTCCCCGGGCCGTTCTGTTCGCCTCCTCTCCTCTGCCCGCTCTCCTCCGGCTCAGCACCAACCCCTTCTTGGTACTCCCCCGCTCCCTCTTCGGAGGCCCTTCCCAGGACCTCACGAAGACTCCTCCTGCCCCCAGGCCTACTGGGACACTCCCCACGTCCTCTGTCCTCTCCGCCTCTCGCTCCGCTTGGCCCTGTGGACTGCTGGAAACCGGCACTCCCGCCCCTGCCCCGCACAGGAGTAGGCCCGGCGTCCATCCTGAGCCGTTCAGGATGGGGTGGGATCGCACTCGGAGCCGCTTTCTGACGAGGCTGGTGAGCGCTAGGGCCCGGGGACCAGCTGCTCCTCCGCTCCCTTCCTCCTCCTCGGGCTCCTTCGCATCCTGTCCTCAGTCTCCTCCCCGCCCTTTCTCTCCCTACCTCGCCTTCCTAAATGCCCGGAGCCGGGCGGGGTGGGGCGGGGCGGCGGACACGGACGGTGAGGCAGAGTTGCCCCCGCCCCAATTCCGCCCCCTGCAGGCGGCTCCCCTCGCCTCCCGAGCTGCCCTTGACGCAATTTGGAGCAACTGTAAACTGCGGCGGATGCTTCCGTGGCCCCCACCAGGGGACCCTGGGCTGTGCATACTGAGAGCCAGAGGCTGGGAAGCGGGGAGGCTGGGCGCCTGGCTGAGAGCGAGGCGAGGTGCGCACCCCCTCGCCCAGGCCCGCACACCTCCGCTCCACGGCCCCGCTCCCTCTCCCGGCGCGGAGATCCCTCCCCTGCGCCACCCCTCCCTCCCAGTCCCCCTCCCCCTCCCCGTCCCCCTCCCCCTCCCCCGGCTCCCAGGCTGGGGGCCTCCGGTAGGCCGGGCTGCGCCAATCCGCGCCGCGGCCCGCCCCCTGACGCGGAGCTGGGCCTTGCGAGGCCCCGCCCGCTGACGTCCGGGATTTGCATGAGTTCTTGTGCAGCGGCGGCCCGGGCTCAGTTGTCTGAGCGAGCGCGAGCAGGCAGCGGGGCGGGTGGAGGCGGCGGCGGCCTGGCTGTGCGGGGCGAGCGGAGGCGGCGGTGGCGGCGGCGGCGGCGGCGCGGGCAGCGCCGGCGGCGGGGCTCCTGGGCCGGACGGCAGCCGGACGCCGGCAAGAGCCGGCAGCGTCTGCAGCCGCGCCGGCCGCCCGCGCCCCGGCGCGCTCAGTCTCGGCCATGGAACTGCCAGCTGTTGGCGAGCACGTCTTCGCGGTGGAGAGCATCGAGAAGAAGCGGATCCGCAAGGTAGGGCAGCGCGGGGGCGGCGGCGCGGCGGCGCGGGAGTCGCGGCCGGAGCAGCCCGCGAGAGGCGAGGAGGGGGTGGGGAGACTGCGGGCCGGAGCCGGGGATCCCGCGGAAGCTGATGGAGTGCTGTCTCTTCCCCCTTCAGGGCAGAGTGGAGTATCTGGTGAAATGGAGAGGCTGGTCCCCCAAGTAAGTAGCGGCGGGGGCGGCTGCCGAGGCGCGGGGCGCCCGGGCCGCCGGACCCGCCGAGCTGGTGGGGTGGTGGGGGAGCGGACGGGAGGCGGGGTGGAGGTGGGGTGGAGGGAGGAGGGGGTGGGGAAGTCGGTGGCAGGCACTGGGAAGCCGAGCCGCCGAGCCCGAGCCCGGCGCCCTGTGTTGTGCTCCGCTCTCCGGGAAATGCCATCACTAATTTATGCACTAAAAGGAGCCGGAGGAGCTGGAGAGACGCGGGGCCGAGCCGGGGAGGCCGGCGGAGGGAGGGAGGGCGCAGGCACTGACTGATGTGCAGCAGAAAATGGCTCCTTTCCCCTTTCCCTCCACCGAACGGCTCCATATTGCAAAACCAAAAAAAAAAAAAAAATTAAAAAGCGACGAAAATGCAATTGTGTGCCTCCTCCCTCCTAGTGGTGCAGAGAGGGGAAGAAAAAAGGCAGAAAATGTTGGGAACTGTCACTGCGGCGCTTTTGGTGGGGAATTTTTTTCTTTAATTTGAAATGCGAAGGCACCGGATGGAGACAGGCGCAGGCACACGCACACACACACACACACACACACACACACACACACACCCTCACACACACAGAGGCATATTTTTGTGTTGTTGAGTATTTGGGGTTTGCTGCCCGTGACAACAGGCTCCTGGGCCTCGAAGGGTTGTGGGGGGCCACCGGGCTGTTGGTTATCGGATTAGGGGTCAAATGCAGAACGGCTGAAGTCCTCGCGGAGACTTGGGCTTGGCGAGAGGAGAAGGGGCTACGACTTTGCATTTCAGCGGCTTTGCACACAGGGTTCCTGGTGAGCAAAGTGGCTTTGGAAATGTCGCAGTAACACGCTTAAAATTCTTGACAACTGCAAAATAAACTGCTAGTTTCATTTTCCTTGCTCCTCCCCTTTCTTCCTGCCCTTGTGTGTTTATTTTGACTTGGGGGGCTGTATCAAGGATCTTCTTAGGCCTGCAGAAATCTACCCTCCACCTACACAGCTAGATGGCTTTTGGTTTATGAAGACAGAGTAGGGCCTTATGTCATTCCCCTCCTGGAGGCCGCCAAGCTGGCTTTTTTTTTTTTTTTTTTTTACGCCGTGTCCCCCTCCCTTTTCACTTGCAAGATATAACACGTGGGAACCAGAGGAGAACATCCTGGATCCTCGGCTGCTGATCGCCTTCCAGAACAGGTGAGCGTCCCTCAAGCTTCCCGTGACCGTATATGGGTATGAGAAAGTGGGCGACGCGGCAGTACAAAAGGGGCAAAGGGTGGGGGAGGGAGACCAGTGGGAGCGCCCCCCCACCGCCAAAGGTTGCGGCCTCGGCCCTTCTAACCAATGTCCTTGGCGGTTGCTGCAGCTTGGGAGTGGGGGCAGGGCAGGGAAGGCAAGGCTTGTGTTTTGGGGAAATTGTGGGAAAAGTGCATGTGGGTGGCCCTGCAGCTGCCCCGAACTCCAGGCTGCTCCTGGCTCCCCACGTCCTCCTCCCGTGGCAGCCTTGGAGCGCCACCCCCGGAGCCTAGGTGTTGCTTTCCTGCAGCCGCTGGCGCTCTGGCACCGGCACCTCGCGGGGCAGCTCCAGAGGAGCTGGCGTTGTGAAATTGCTCGGACGTCACGGAACTGAACTTAACCTGTTGGAGGCTGGAGAAAAGTTAGCAAGGCTTTAAACCCCTGCCCTCACCCCTCAGGGAGCCGGGGACAGGCCGGGGTAGATGCAGTATAGAGCCCGTGCCTGTCACACCCCACACTGGGCTATTTGGTGGGGCAAGGCACTCCATCAGGGCAGGGGGAGCTTGGCCCAAGGACATGGGGTGGACGCTGCCTGATGGTGAAGGGGCGTCTTCTCTGGAAGGGGGCTCATCCTCTTACACACAGATGCTTGTTACGCTGCAGCTGCTACAGCTGGATTCGCTGCCAGTAGCTGTGTTCTCTGTTTCGGAAGGGTAGAGGGGGAAGGGCGTGGATGGGGAGGATCCCAGCCGAGCCCGGCCACCTCGCTGCCTTCCCTCCCTCCTCCCCTTTTATTTTGCATTATTTCCTGTGGCGCCTTTGGCGCTAAAAGTAAACTGTAGACCCTCTAAGCAAGCGGCTGGTGGGGGAAGTTGCTCTCCCTCGACGCAGGGGGGCGCTGGGCATGGATTGTGCCCCGACTCCACCTGGGAGTTCACCACCCTGTAACCATGTCAGCGGCTGATGCCATATTGCATAATGGGTCCCTGAAGAATTAAAACGCAGGCTGTTGCAATGCCGCGCAACTTCAGAGTCAGGCCCGAGCCTGGCCCCAGGGCATGGTGGGACTCCCCTGGGTTGGCTTGGGGGCAGTTCGGTGAGAATGGTGACTTGGTGAGAATGGTGACTCAGGCCACTGGACAGCGATTCTCTAAGCCAGAAATGGGCTGCAGTGTGGGCAAACCTAAAGGGGCGCCTCCCTGTCTCCCGAGGAGGGCCGGGAAGTGCTCAGGATAATCTATCACTCTTGGTTGGCTCACAGGCAGGAACCTGGTGGTTATAGTGACCAATGCCCTCACCTATGGGCTACATTAATAAGTTAGAAATCAAGGAGGCGGGGATCCAGCTCTGAAGAGGAGGCAGTGTTCCCTGGGCCACCCCGACCCCGCCCACTGGCTCAAAGAGGGCTGTGCTGGGGCTGGTTCACCTGGTGACTGAGAACCTGGCCAGACTCCGGCCTCACCAGCGGGCTCCCACCCCCAACCCCTAATTGGCTCATTTGCTGCTGTGTAAACAAGGGCGCAGCCCCTCCCCCTGTCTAATGCCTGGCCTTTAAGAAAGCAGGCCCTCCCTTCTGCCAGTGGCTCTGGTTATCTGAATCTTAATGAGGTCGTTAGCATCTCAAGCTTCTGACCAGGAAGGAGAGGTCTGCCACACACCTCATCTGGGCAGCTCAGTGTTTCCTGGAGCCCTGCGCCTGCTCCATTTTTCCCAGAGTTACGGGCCCATACCTGTGTTCCGGTGCCAGCAGTTCAGCCCCAACCTGCAGTCTCCCGGGCACAGAGGCAGTGCTGGGGGGCAGGTACCAGTTTAAATATGAGTACCAGAGATGGGGGAGCCACTGGGCAGGTGAGGTCCGGTGCCAACATTAAGCAAGGTGCTGCTTGGGACCTTGACAGCTGCCCAACTAGCAGTGGAGGCGACCTTTTGTCTTCTGCTCTTTTCCCTCGATATCCTGTTGATCACTACCTACCTGATACTTCAAAAGCCATGGTTGGGATGAGACTGACGATTGGGGCAGTGACCCTAGGCTAACCACGCCCCCCTCTGTTCCCTCCCCAGGGAACGGCAGGAGCAGCTGATGGGATATCGGAAGAGAGGGCCGAAGCCCAAGCCGCTGGTGGTACAGGTGAATGAATGCTCGCAGCTGGCCCTGGGATCCCCAAGTCCTTCCTGAACATTGCCACTCTAGCTACCTGCAGGCGAGGGAGGATTCCTCCCAAGCACCCAATTCCTCCTCCTTTCTCTTAAGACCTCTCGTGCTCTGCCCCCAATGACACACCTGCAGTCCGGTGGGAGCTGGGCATTCCTGAGGCTCTCGGCATGCAATGAGGCCAACCTCCTCCTTCCTCTTGCCCTTCCCCTCCCCCCTTTAGGTACCTACCTTTGCCCGGCGCTCTAATGTCCTGACTGGGCTCCAAGACTCTTCTGCTGACAACCGTGCCAAGCTGGAGCTGGGCACACAGGGCAAGGGCCAGGCGCACCAGTATGAACTCAACAGCAAGAAGCACCACCAGTACCAGCCGCACAGCAAGGAGCGGTCCGGCAAGCCCCCACCGCCAGGCAAGAGCGGCAAGTACTACTACCAGCTGAACAGCAAGAAGCACCACCCCTACCAGCCAGACCCCAAGATGTATGACCTGCAGTACCAGGGCGGCCACAAGGAGGCGTCCAGCCCCACCTGCCCGGACCTGGGCGCCAAGAGCCACCCTCCCGACAAGTGGGCCCATAGTGCGGCAGCCAAGGGCTACCTGGGGGCCGTGAAACCCTTGGCTGGAGGGGCGGGAGCCCCAGGCAAGGGTTCAGAGAAGGGCCCCCCCAACGGGTTGACCCCAGCCCCCAAGGAGGCAGTGACAGGGAATGGAATCGGGGGCAAGATGAAGATCGTCAAGAACAAGAACAAGAACGGGCGCATCGTGATCGTGATGAGCAAGTACATGGAGAACGGCATGCAGGCGGTGAAGATTAAGTCGGGCGAGGCAGCCGAAGGCGAGGCCCGCTCCCCCAGCCACAAGAAACGCACCTCGGAGGAGCGCCACCCCCAGGCTGACAGGACTTTCAAAAAGACGGCGGGCGGCGCCGAGGAGAAGAAGGCGGAAGTGCCGTGCAAGCGGAGAGAGGAGGATGCGCCGGGTCCCGGGGACCCCCAGCCCCAGGACACGGTCTCACGAAAGCTCTCCCCGACCAAGGAGGCCTTTGCTGAGCAACCGCTGCAGCTCACTACCAAGCCAGACCTGCTGGCCTGGGACCCAGCCCGGAGCTCGCATCCGACTGCCCACCACCACCACCACCACCACCACCACCACCATCACACCGTTGGCCTCAACCTCTCCCACGCGCGCAAACGCTGCCTCTCCGAAACCCACGGGGAGCGCGAGCCCTGCAAGAAGCGGCTGACCGCCCGCAGCATCAGCACGCCCACCTGCCTGGGGGGCAGCCCTGCCGCAGAGCGCCCCACCGACATGTCACCGGCCACCGCGCTCCCGCAGCCCGAGGTCATCCTGCTGGACTCGGACCTGGATGAGCCTATAGACTTGCGCTGCGTCAAGACACGCAGCGAAGCCGGGGAACCCACCAGCTCGCTCCAGGTGAAGCCCGAGGCTCCCCCTGCGGCAGTGGTGGCGCCGGCGACATCGGCAGAGAAGCCCCCGGCTGAGGCCCAGGACGAGCCTGCAGAGTCGCTGAGCGAGTTCAAGCCCTTCTTTGGGAATATAATTATCACCGACGTCACAGCGAACTGCCTCACGGTCACGTTCAAGGAGTACCTGACCGTGTAGCTGGAGGCCGTGGGAAGGCGCAGCGCCTCCGCCCGGGCTCAGGCCCTGCAGCCTCCACGTTCTGGAGCGCAGGCGGCCCTAGGGGACGACACCTGCGCCCTGGTGGCCACGGACCTCGCCTGTGCCCTGAGCTCCCGACAGAGGCGCCCACCCCCCGACTGTCTCCTTCCAGGTGCCTGCGGTCTCACCGCCATCTGCCCCTCCCCCACAGGAGACTGGAGCAGCGCCCTCCCCAGGACCTTCGGAATTGACCCGGCAGCCCCGCGTGGTCTCAAGAGTTATAGTATTATATTTTAACCGTGCTAACTTGTCCAGTGCTGACCTACTCCTGTTTGTACGTGGTGTTATTATTGAAATGTATTGTTTGAGCGCAAAGGCCCGGCCATTCCCCTTCGGGCCGAGGTATATATATATATATATATATTTATTTGTAGGTATTTATATATTGAAATATAAAAACCTAGATTTATGGAGTTTCCTCTAGATCATGTTATATTCTATATCAAACTATTTTCTGTTGACTTTTCTTCCCTTTCATTCAGTATTTCTGTTTATCTCCTCCCCTTCAGGAACCGCAATACCAGTAACCTTGGTATATATTTTTTGATACTGTACACATGGATGTGTTGTTTCTATGTGCAAAAAAAAAGTTTGTTAAAAGGCTAAACGAGCTCTCTAGAACCTGCTGCTACTAGAAATGTCTAAACTATAAGCTTCCAATTATTACCTGCTTGAATGTAAATATTAAATGGAGATGTTGAAGGTGCACTTTTGCTGTTTGAGATTAACGCAGAGGGACATCAGTTGTTGGGGGAGGAGTGTGGACCTCCCACCCCGCCTTCCCTTCAGACAAGTGGTCTGATTTCTCAGGAGCTGCGCCCACACGGCAGGGTGACCCTACTCTGGGGAAGTTGAGAGGCACTCCACTTGAAGGGGAATTCCTAGGGTGGGGGGTGACAGCCACCCCAGTCCCCAGGGCTTTCTAGCTGGTGGTGCCCGAGGCGCTGGCAAACGCTGGCATCTGGGTGGTGGAGGAGGGGGTGCAGGGGTGAGCAGCATGGAGACGTGGGTGAGGCTACCCCCTCTCCGGGTAGTCACGCGCCACCAGCTGTTGACCTTTGTCCTGCGGGGCACCAGGCCCTGGAGGGGCAGCGTGGAGCCTTAGTGCATCCCGCCAGTTGGGCAGGTTCTGAAAGGAGGGGACCCTCACCCTCTCCGGAGTCCCTGGCTGGCATCAGCGACCTGCCCCGCCAAGGAAGCCGCAGAGGCTCTTTCTCTGGCAGGCTCTTTCCCCAGAAACCACCAGGCCAGAGGCCCCGACTGGAGGGTAGGGACCAAGGGGCCGGTGCTGCTGCATGGGGGGGGAGGGGCGGCGGGCAAGCCGGGTGAGGTAGGCCCGCCGTCCCCACTTATTAAATGAGTGGGATAAACTGGCACTCACACCCATCCCTCTTTGGGTGGCAAGGCCGAGGCTCTTGATGTCTTTGAGGGAGGAAAGGGTTAAGGTCCCCAGGGGGCGAGGGATGTGGCTCAGCTGGCCAGAAAGCAGAGACCCCCGAATGCGGTGGCCCTGGCCATCTTTCTGTAGACACAGCGATCTTCCTCCTGTTGGGGTGGCCGAACAGGCCTAGGGACCTAGTAGGCGCCGGCACTCCCAGCCTCCAAAGCCTGCCTGGGAGGGAGGGCAGAGCCCGAAGAATGGGGCTTGGGTGGGGGGCATCAGGGCAGAAGACAGTAACTCGGTTGAGAATAGGGTAGGGGGTGGCCAGAGGCACATAGTTGGGGAAGGCTGGGGAAGAGATGGAGAGGAAGGCCGGGAGGGCGGGAGCCTGGATGCGCACAGAGTGGCCAGTGTTGGCGGCAGGCCACCAGCGGCTGGAGGTGGGGGAGGGGACCCTGGCAGGGGAGGGGAGGAGGGAAGAGAAACGGTTTTTAAAAAAAGAAGCTATTGGGAGTTTCTAGCCCTGGCTTTTGTGAATTGTCCCTCCCACTACCCTCATCACCCCCAGCCCCCTTTAGAGTGAGTTAAACACCCCTCCCCCTCCATGTAATGAATGCCCTTTGCCACCCTGTGAGCGGAGGAGGCTGATCTTGCTGCTGGCAAACCGCCTGCTCAGCACTAAAATTGGGCCTGTCCTTCACTGGCTGGCACACAAAGGCCCATGCCAGGCAGGAACCTTGGCCCCTGAAAACTCCTGGATGCTAGCGAGACCCTGCTCAGTTCTGCAGAGCTGGTGAGTTTGGAGAAGGCCTATCATCTGGGGGTGGCCCCTGTTCTTGAGGGGGATGGCAGAGGATAGCCCTCCTAGCAGTCAGGGAGGAACAACAGTCCACTGCCACTCCTGGAAAGGCAGGATGTGCAGGTGGCCTTAGGCCCTGAAACCAGGGCATGGAGTCAGGGCCTTTGGGGGTGGTCCTGGGCAGAGCCTAGAGCCTGAGGTCAGAAGGCAGAAAATGGGCCAGAGGCATGGGAGGGCCAAAGGAGCAGCTGAGGTACCCAGCCTGGTGTCCAAGAGCCTTTTCTGTCCCAAGAGGGACAAGAGCCTATCTTTCACTGTCACCTGAGCACCTCCTCCTATTCAGTCCTTGCAGAGATTGAGCCCTCTGTGGGACAGGTCTGAGGTCCTCCTGGGCAGTTTGTCCAGGGGGTGTGGCCACCACCTCCTTCTATGATGACTCTAGAACCAAGCTGGCTGCTCCATCACCCTGCAGATGCTTCCTGGTACGCCGCCGCAGGGCTCTTTGCCACTGGCCTTGCAGGACACGGCCTGGTCCTGGGACAGGAGGCCCTCTGCAAGGGCCTTTGAGGAAGGGAGTGTTATCTTGGGTGTGGACTTGTGACTAGAACTTCACAAACAGAGGGTTCTAAACCCTCTCTTTGGGCCCAACTTCAGGGGAGAGAGAGAAAGCAAGGAGCAGAGGTCTTAACCCTGCATGCTAGAAACGAACTACTCTGTTGTTTCTCCAAATGGACCTTTCTCATGGGTCTGAGGCTTCAGCAGAGGCTGAAGCTGGCCTGGCGAAAGGGTGGAGCCTTTGCCTAGCCATCCTCCTGTGCCATCCTGACTCACACTGCAGCTCTGGTCTCCTTGTAGCCTACCTCCTCCCCAGCTTTCTTTCAGAAGAGCCAAGTTCGGTCCCCTAGTGCTTACCCCATCCTTGGATAACATGAGGTGGAGGGAAATCCACAGATACAGGGTGCATTGGGTCCAGGGTTGTTTGAGCAAGCAAACAGAAATCTAGAATGCCCAGTTCAATGTGAATATCAGAATGCACAGTGCAGAATTTTTTAGTATACGTAGGTCCCATGAAATACCTGAGCCATGGCTGAGTGCGGTGGCACACACCTACAGTCCCATTGACTTGGGAGGCAAAGGCAGGAGGCTGAAAAGTTCGAGGCTAGAGGCAGCCTGAGTAACTTAGAAAAACCCTGTCCCAAGATAAAGCAGATAAATCAAAAAGAGGCTGGGAGGGCAGCTCCGTGGTAAAGCCCTTGCAAAGTATGTTCACCCTCCGCCCATACCCCCTAAAAAAAGAAACAGAAATATTTGAGACATACTTTATGCTTGTAATCCCAGCGATTCTGGAGGTAGAGGCAGGAGGATCACAGGTTTGAGGCCAGAAGCAGCCTGTACAATTTAGCAAGACCCTAGTGCAAAATAAAAACTAGAAAAGGTGCTTGGGGTGCAGCTCAGTGGTAGAGCACTTGCCTAGCATGTGTGAGGCTCTGAGTTCAACCCCTAGCACTAACTGGAGAAAAAAAAAGATGCATTGTTGAAGTGAAATAAGTGAAATTGAATTTCAGCTGGCACCTAAGTTTTCTTGGGAAACTCCTTCCTGAGCAGCCACCATGGTCCACCTCTGATTAGGAGAGGCTGGAGTGTGAGTTCCATGAACACGTGACACACAGAGACCAAGGAGTGGGAAAGACAGGAACTGGACCTTTTGCCTTTTGGCCCACTTTGGGCTCCTGAGTTGAGGTTCCTCCCCACTCCTACCCATACCACACAGCAACCTTATAGAACATCAAGGAAGATGGACCAGATCCAGGTGCCCTCCCCACTCCCTTCACCAAAACCACTTTGCCTTCCTCTGCCTGTTTCCTGGCTGTCTTGAAAGCGGAGCCAGACAAGGTGAGGCTGAACTGGGTCAGAGACAGCCTTGAGCACTCCTGGAAAGCCCCATGTACACAGGGAGGCTGCTTCTTCACCAGGGAACATTAAACATCCCAAGTCAGATGCAAACGGCCTCTTCCAACGGCCGCTGGCATACGGCCTTACAGCAATGTTTACCTCCAAACTACCCTGAGCTCTGCCCCCAGCCCCTGTTGGGTGGACGGTCTATGTACCTGGGGCCTCGGCCTCAGCCTCCATAGCTTCACCCTGGATGGCTGAGAGGGGTACCGGGCAGGGGTTAGGGTGAGGCACAGAGGAGCAAGCCCACACGGGGACAAGACCAGATCCTCGTGCTTTGGGGACTGAGTCTATGCTGTGGTCCTGTGTTAGGCTGGCTTCTGGTCTGAGAAGGTGCAGACTCTGGAGAGGAAATTGTATTGAAGGCTGTTATTCTTGGATACAAGTGTCTACTTCCTGTGGCCACTGGTTCAGAGAGCCCCCTCCCCCACTCCCTCCTCCTCCTTCTCCTCCTTTCCTCTTCCTTTCCCATGAATGATAATGGCTACCATTGATGGAGGCCTTATTATGTGCTGGCACTCTAGCAGGATCATCTCACTTAATTCTTGACCCTGTTTTTGAGGTGCATGCTATCACAGTCCCTGTTTAAAGGCAATAGGAGGGCCTGGTGGCTAACCAGCCTCAGGTCAAAGAGCCAGTGGGTGGGGAAAGGGACAGGAGGCCATGGCTAGCACTGGCTTGCCAGGGCCCCACTCCCGGTCTGTAAGGCTCTATAGGTCTTCAGATGCTGGCCCAGGCCTACTCCCCTCTCTGAGATTGTTCTAGATCATTCCAGCATGGGGGCCTGCTCTGTGGAGTTCCTGAAGTATCCCCTGTTCACTGCCCACCCCCATTGGCCCCCCACTACTCCTTGTCGGTCAGGGGTGTGTTGGGGTATCTACACACCCATGACTTGTGCATAGCTCTTAATTAAAGACCCCAGAATCTGATACCTCTTGTGTGTGTCCATAAAAGTCAGCAAACTCCCAGTCTCATGCCCCAGGTCAAGGGGCAGGGTATCCGTGTGGCACTTGCAGGTAGCGATCCACACCTAGGAGAGGCACACCTGTGGCCCCAGCTACTCAGAAGGTTGAGGTGAGAAGATTGCCCGAGCTGAGGAGTTTGGAGCCAGCCCAGTGACATAGTAAGACATTTTCTCAAAAAAAAAAGTTTAAAGAAATATATTAAAATTTATTTAACAAGTCTATTTAAATTTAAGAATAAAGCAGAATCTTCTGAAGAGTTTCACTAAACTTTGTGACATTTAAAAATTAAGGAAACACAAATGATGTCATTTCACTGAGGTTTGTTGTTTTTGTTTTTTGCTTTACTGAGTAATGTTTAGATTTTGCAGTGAAAGACGAGGGGAAATAAAATAAATCTTACTAACCTATAAGATTCCTCACAATTAGTGGGAATGGAGCAGAAACTCTGGTCTGGACCTTCTGAGGTTTGCCTGCACTTGGCTAGAGAGCAAGACGTAGCCAGTATGGTCTCTTCCAACTCAGAGCTGGCTGCTTTCCTACCATAGGTTAGATGCCTGGTAAGGAGAGACTTGTGTTCTGTGTGTGTGCATGTATGCATGTGACAGGCTCTCAGACGTGAAGCCCTTCCTACAGCGCAAGCCACCAACATCCTCCACAAGCCAAGGGCCCAGAGCAGCCTTGAGAGTTCTGGTGTCCAGGTGGCTCAGCTCCACACAGCCACCAGGCTGTTCCTTTCTCTGTGCCAGGGGCAGAGAGCAGACCTGCTCAGCCCAGCAGCTCTGGGGTCCTCTTGCCACCCCCATGCCTCACCTGAGCACTTTGTGAGAATTGCCAGAGACTCCAAGCAATTATGTAGTAATTCAATTTAGGGAAACAGACCTTTAGGATAATCCTGGAGTAACTTCCAGGAAGGCTGGTGGTTTAATTTTGGTTCTTTTCTCTGAGATAGGGTCTCACTTTGTAGCCCAGGCTGGCCTCGAACTCACATCCATCCTCCTGCTTCAGCCTCACCAGTGCTGGGAGGACAGGCGTGGCCATGATGCCGGACTGACCTATGGTTTAATTTTTATGTGTAGCCCTGTGATCCTGACAGCCGGAAAACCACCTCGTTCTTATGGGTGTAGTTTTAACAAGTGGCTCAGGATGGTGGAGATGGAGGTGTGCGTAGGACCCTGAGACACACACACATGCACACGTGCACCCAGAGCACACGCACCTTCGCTTTCAGATCTGGTCTTCACAGGAGCCACATGAATAAACCTGACTGCATGCTAGAGGTTGGCTGCAATTATTCCTTCCCTTACCCAAGTGTCTGCACATTTTCAAATCTAGGATGGAACAGAGTGCTGGCATTAATTGACGCTGTTCCAGATGCGTGCATGTGCGTGTGCTCACGCCTGTGCGTGCACGTAGGGCTGGAGGAGAGTGACAGGGTTGCCACTTGTACTGGCAGGAAGCCCTCTCACTTGCTGCCCGAGGAGAAGACCCTTTCAAACATGGCCTGGAGTATAATGTTGCCAACAACTGGCCCCGGGTCCTTTCAACCTGAGCCAGGTGTCCTGTAAGCCCCCCTGGATTTCCTCCCTTTCCTGTTTCATCTGAGAAATTCTTTGCTAATTCCATGGTATCTGGTTTCTCATTGTTTCTCACTGCTTCAGACAGCCTCCTGGGGTGGGCCTCAGAAAGGTGTACTTCATGCCCTGGCCTTTCCAAGAGGACACTGGCTCGATGCTCACTCCCATCGTGATCCGCGAAGACCTCTTAAACAAGGCTGGGGAGCTGTCAGGGCAGTATGAGCCACACTGTCCTAAAGGAATGAGCAAATGCCTCTCCCACAGCCAGACAGTGATCCAGTGTGGCCATGTCACTTCCCTGAAGCAGTAGCCAAGCTGCAAAGACAAGACAGCTGTGTGAGGCTCCTTTGGAGTATACCACTGCGATTAAATGATGATCATGAAATAAAGGGTGCCCTCCACTCTGTTAGGATGTGTGTTGTTGGGGGTTGAAGACAAAGGAAAATGTAGGCCTTAGGGAGGAGGCCTGGGCTATTCTAAAGCGGGGAGGACCAGCTCTTCTCCTGGAGCCTCTATGGGAGGCGGGGTTACAAAAACACTAGAAAGTTGGGGGTGGGGAGGGAAGAGCTTGGCCAGCAGACCCCTCCCTGGATAGCTGAAGAGCCCCAAGCATTGTGCTGGCCACTTCTTGCTTTGTTTATGGTGCTCCCCAACCTTCCATCGGCACTGAGGACCTGAGAGGAAGCCCGGCAGGGTGAGGGAGCCTCCAGGCCAGCTGCACCACCCCCAGCCTCCCATGCATCTTCCCACCGGCTCCTCTCCTGGCATGGAAAATTATTTATGTTTGCAAATTGCTTTTGACTCACATGAGTTATTCCTCTTGCCTGCCACCAGGTCTGGGGATAGGAGTTATTGAGCCTGCAAACTGAGAATCCAAGGGAGACGAAGAAAGGGCAGCGAAGTGGAAGTCAGTAGTGAGCCTTGGGATTCAGTCCCTGCTATCCCACTGCCACGACCATTTATGTCCCCTGCCTGGGCTGTGGGTTGCACTTTTGCAAAGCAAGAGCCTGGGCAGAGCGCGAGCTCTCCAGGCCTTTGTGTCTCTTAGTCCCCTGGGCCTGTGTCCCCTGGACAGGCAGAGCACAGGGTGGCCCCAGCCTCCTCCCTGCTCCCCAGAAATCCCCTCTACCACAGAGCTGGAATCTGGAGACAGTCATCTGCCCAGCAGGAAGGATGAGCTGGGTGGCCAGGAACCTTTCCTTTCTTTGTCTTTTGCTCCATGCTGGTCCTTAGTGATGCTTCATTCCATAGATGAAAACAAATGTCTGCAGAGGAGCGGAAAGTCCTCGGGGCTGGCCCTGGAGAGAAACACACACAATCATGCTGGGTGATCACAGTAATCACGAGCAAAGCCTGAGCAGGACCGGCTCCGTGGATGTGAATGGAGCCCCAGTGCCTCTGAAAGGAAAGGGTTGTCCCATTGATGGTGGCCTCATAGGTTCCTGGGGCTCAGATAGAGGGGCCATGGAGTTTCTCCTGCAAGCCCCTCATTCTACAGATGGGGAAACTTAGCCCCACACAGCAGTGTCCTCATCAACATGAATTACAGATTTCATCCAAGAGACCTGCGCACAAGTGGGTGTCTAGGTCTCAGTGAGGAGCACGGTTTACCAACTTGCCTCCTGTAAAGTTGGCTGTATTAATTGGGGTGATGACTACATAATTCAAATTCTAAGCCGTGGTGGTGAGTGAGTGGCCATGTGCGGCTGGGAGAATGCCGTGGTCTGGCTGTTGTTCTCTGGACTGTGGTTTGGGGCCTAATCCAGACAACAGACGGGAGAGTCTGGGCTTCCTCCAATCCAGTGACCACCAAGTGGGGATGAAGGGTGCTACAGGTCCAGTTCTCCGAGGCTGTGAGAAACCGGCTAACTTCAGAGCTCTGAGTTGGTCTACCCTGACAGAAAGACAGCACGTGCCCAGCTCTGGACAGACCACTGTGAACCTCAGCTCTGGGCCTAGTGGGGTATTTGGGGTCTGCACCCACCCTCAGGACAGGGCCTATGGGTGGTCTACAGGCAGCTGGAGAGTGGGGGGAGCACCTTTCCCCTGAAGCCTGACCCTTACTCTGGGCCCAGAGATGAGGCCCTGGGGTGAGAGGTGGGATACCCTACCTTGCGTAGATGTGATGCCACCTAAGCCTTATCCTCAGAGGCCACTACTTTCTTTTGACTCCTCGTAAGGAAGAGGCACAAACCTGGGCTACATCCAGAGCTGGGGCCAGCTGTGAGTTGACCTGTGGATTGGTCTAAGTGGCTCTTGCTCTTGAGGGCAATTCAGAATTTTGGAGTTGCCTGGGAAGGGTTCATGAGAACCTGGGAAGGGAGAGGATTGATACCAAAGCAAAGGCAGGAGGCAGCAGCAGAGAGAAAGGCAAACCAAGAGAAGTCGAGAGAGAGAGAGAGACAGAGAGAGAGAGAGAGAGAGAGAGAGAGAGAGAGAGAGAGAGAGAGAAAGGAAGGAAGAAAGCAGGAGACCTGAGAAATGGACAGGGAACAAAGCCTTATCCTAACCAAAGAGAGAGAAAGAAGCAGTTTGAGGAGAGAGACAAAAACAGATAAGTCAGGAGGTCCAGAGGCCAAACCAAAGCCAGGAGAAACACAGAAGTTCAAAAACACTGGTTTGCCCCTTTGAACAGTAAAAAGAAAAAAAATTTAAAAATAAGGCTAGCGTGTTGATGCACGTCTATAATCCCAAAACTCAAGAGGCTGAGGCAGGAGGATTGAGGCCAGTTTAAGGCCAGCCTGGTCTACATAGTGAGTTCCAGGCCAGCCTGGTCTATACAGCAAGACCCTGTCTCCAAAAACCAAACCAAAGCAACAACAAAAACTCTAACTGGTTATAAAGAGTTCTGCTGAGGAAATTGATGTTGGCATATGGGCTACAGGGAATCTCATACTGGTTGGATGTAAACATCCTGATCCTGGTAACCATGGGTGAGATCCCCCTGTTCTTAGTAGGCCACTCAACTTACTCTCACTTTGGGAAATTCTGGGGGAAGACACAGAACGAGACTGCAAACAGAGCAAGTGGAAATAACAGGCGAAGCCACACAGAGCACATGGAAGTGCTTTTACCAATCCTGCAGCTTTCTGCTGTTGTTGTTAGGTGCCATTGAGCTGGGTCCGGCTCTGTACAACAGAACAAAGCACTCCCTGATACTGTGCCATGTCCGGCAGTATTGTGGGTGCTTCTCTGCTATTCATAGGGTTTTAAATGGCTGATTGTTTCAGGAGTGGGCTGCTGGCTCCTTCTCCCATTTTTGTGGGGCAGGGGATTGAACCCAGGGCCTCAGCACAGAGAAGGACTCTGTAAGTTGGCAAAAATGCTGGATTGAGGTTTTAAAAGAAGTCCTTGGCGATCTGCCTTGGGTTTGGGGATAGGTGCTGGCCATGGAGCCTCATGGACTGAGTGGGGAAGGACCGAAAGCCTGCCTCTTACATGGGCAAAACTGTGGGGAGCTCCTTGCCACCTCCCTGCCTGCGCATGTGTGTGCACATTTTCCAACCCTTCCTTTACCCCATGATCTGGACACAAATGAGTGGGGATCCAGGAGGGTGGGGACTCAGGGGCCTCAACCCTGCACCAGGAGGGTCCAGCCACCCTGGCTCCTCCCGGCTCCTCCCACCACTCAGCTGAGTCCAACCTTCCTCTTTGGCCAAGGGAGGAAGCAGAGTGAGGCAGAAAGAGCAAAGCTTAGGCACCTGGGCCAGCCTCTTTGGCCTTACCAGCTCTGTGCCCTGGGGCTGGAGCCTCTGGCACTCAGAGCTCCCCTGCTTTGGCTCATTCTTGTCAGTTAGTCTCCTAAATGGCACCTCTTGAGAAAAGCCTCCCCTGACCACTGGCCTGAGGGACACTCCATCTTACTGCCCTGCTTTTCTTCTTCAGAGGTATAAGTTTATCAGAAACTATTCTGTTTACCCTTCCGCCTCCCCAGCAGGATGTAAACACCATGAGAGCAAGTCCTTGTCGGTCCTGCCCATCTCTCCATTCTCAGCAACTAGAACTTGGCAAGTACTCCAGGGCTGTTTGTTGAAGGAAAGAAGGAAGGAAGGAAGGAAGGAAGGAAGGAAGGAAGGAAGGAAGGAAAAGAGGGAGGGAACCCAGGGCAGGCAAGGGCTATGATCGCAGAGCCCCTCAGCCTGTCTGAGAGCTGCTTGCGGCCAGTACATTCCTACTTCAAAACTCTGTCATTAATCTAGCCACACAGTAGTCTTTATTTCATCTGAGAAGGGTAGATTGGAAGGGGTTAATTCTTTGGTTGTGATGAGGCCAGGCATGTGGCCAGCTCCCCATGTGGCCAGCTCCCGGAGACAGTGTGGGCCCCAGAAATGTATGTCTCTGGTGAACAAATTCTAAAACCGAAGCACCCCTGAGGCCCCAGCTCACCCTCCTCATGCTGACCTGGGTGCTCCATTCTGACTGTGGGCCACGCTAGTAAAGAATTATACCTCTCCACTCTCTTGCTTGCCTCCCTACAACGGGAAGAGCCCAGGTCAATGGAAATAGTCAGTAGAGGCTGCTGGGCAGCTGAGTGATGACTGAAGAAGGAGAGAAAGAATGAATGACATCTTTGGGTAGCTCCGGCCACCATTTGATTTCTCCCTAGGCCCATGTGACTCTGTGAAAAGACAGGATAGCCCCCAATATGGGTCTGATCTTGATCTCCCTGGGGAGCTGGCATTAGGCAGTGCTGTAGCACACCAGGCTGGCCAGAGGGGATATCCCAAATGGACCTAGTCCCTCCCCCAACCCAGTCAGGCCAAAGGGAAGAATCTTATGGAAACCCATGCAATGGAGCGAAAAGCCTGCAGGCCCACAGCCAGTGAAATCTGCATGTTGTCCTTGACTGCGGTCTAGCCTCCCTGGTGACATGTCGCAAGATCTGAATCCACACATGCATCCAGCTAGCACACACACCGGCCAGTGTAGCCAATCAGATCTCAGCTCTCAGCAAGCGAGAGCCACATGGACACTGAGAACGTTGGTAGTCATCCACTGGTCTGCTCCCACCACCCCCCAGCTGGGCACCGAAATGAGCTGGTGCCTCTGGCTCAGCCCAGCTGGCCCTGTGCAGCAAGCCATCTCTTTGTGCGGCCTGCGCCTTGTGCAGCAAGTGTGAGATGGCTGTGCTGAATGGACTGCTGACAAAGGAAGGGAGCAACTTATGACCTAGTGTCCCAAATTTTTGTCCTCAAGATAAGTACAGGCATACAGTCAGACTTAAAAATATTGCCTTTCCAAGTGGCCTTCCGGAGTGCCTTGCGGGGTATGGGCCACTTGTTCTGTCTACGCCATGAGCAGAGCTAGCTGGCTCTCCCCATGCCTCTGGAAGCCCACGGCGGAAGAGCCATGTCATCTCCTCTGCCCAGCATATCCCAGACCCAGGAATGCCATGAGACGCTTCTCACCCTGGGTGGCCCCACAGCCTCGCAGCTGCCCAGAAGTTAATTCAGGTGGGGAAGAGCCCTGCCTCTTGGGGTTTCAGATCCCCAATTTACCTCCAATAAGGGTGAAGAGCCTCTGCCAAGTGACTGGGGGCGTATCCAGGATTTCAGACCACAGCCACGTGCTTGGGAGCACACAGCCTTGTCCTGTCTCCCCCACATCAGGGACTTGTGTCCCTCAGAGCCTGCTGGGCACCATACTTCTCCCTGGTTGGGGCTGTGTCTTCTTCACCATCCTTCCCCAGTGCAGCCCAACACAGGGGCTGGGAGGCTGGATAGGTACTGCATGAGTTCTTCCACTGAGGCCTCTGTCACAGCTGCCCCAGGAAAAAGGAGAATCCCAGGGCATGGTGACCATCATAGGTGGGCCCAGCCCACCCAGGAGACTGTCCCAGTTTCCTCATCAGTGTTACCTCCCACCTGCGTGCTCGTTCTGTCTCTTTGGTCTTTATCCCTTACCCTTCGTTCACATGTGAAGTAGACTTGGTCATTGCTCTTGTCATAGCTTCTAGGTGTCGTATTCTGTCTCTTATAATTCCCATCAGCAGCTTGAATTTAGGAGATGCTAGAAGTTAACGCTGACCCCGAAAACCAGACCATTGCAGATTGCTCCCGGAGCCAGACACCACTCCATGCAATAACATGAAGCTGTCTGTTCTGTGATTTCCGACACGAGGACGTGAATCTGAAAGGCCACGTGGCAAGTGAGCAGTGGAGCAGGGGCTCAGGGAACTAGGCTCCAAGCTGGGTACTGCGTGGCTGCCCTCGGGAGTTTGGACAGGAAGAGAGTGCAGGCCAGGGTCCCCCTGATAAGAGGGATGGCGCAGCCACAACCACCCCCATCAGAGGCATCTGCTATTGACCAAGATGAACCTCACATAGAGCAGCCATCTAGGACAATAGGGTCGCCACAAGGATGGGGCTGGGAAGAGCCTTGGGGAGGCTTCCCAGAAGCCACTGGCCAAGTGACAGGGGATAGCACTGAGCCCAGTGCCCCTATTCTCAGACCATAGGGAACAGAACTTCTCCCTGAGGCCCTTCTTGGGGTCCATGCTCAGTCAGCACAGACGGGTGAGGGAGGACAGCTACATATCGGGTGGATCTGCTCTGGCCCTGGCTGTGTCCCAGGTACCTTGTCTTGTTCCAGAACTGGCTCAGGCCCCTGGAGGCCTTCCAAGGGGAGCTTAGCTTCAAGGTGGCCTCCAGGAAAGTTTGCAAGTCACTGGGTCTGCTCAGCAGGATGAGCAACTCGCTCCCTCTCCTTCCCCCTGACTTTTTTTGCAGGGTGAGGTGCAAGGGATCCAACCCAGGGCCTTACATGTGCTAAGCATGCACGAAACAAATGGGCTACGCCCTCAGCCCTGACCCCTCAGTTCCTCTGCAGCCTCTACCTTTTTTGAAATCCTCAGCTGGTGAGATGATTGTTTACTCCCTCCCTTCAGCTGGTGGTTGTTTCTTAACCACAGGTAGTATGCGAATGCTCCACTTTTGGTCCCTTCTTGGAGGGCTGTACCGCCAGCCTAACAGAACCTGAGCCAGAAGCCCAAGTTGGTCTGACAACTTCCACACGGCCTTTTCTCACCACTCAGCCCCGTTATCTTCTACTACATGTCCTCCACAGCACCCAGCACCTCCATTCGCAGTACTTCTCAGGTTGTAAGTCACAGAAAGTGGGTAGCTGCTTGTCTCTCCTCAGCCCAGGTGGTAAGTGCCACGAGGCCAGAAGCCACGTCTACTTTACTCACAAAAACCCTCCTATGCCAGGTATGGCGGCCCGTAGGCAGCTTGGCAGGCAGAGGAAGAGTACGAGGCCAGAAGCAGCCTGGGAACCAAATGGAACCCATGACTCAAAATTCAAAAAATAAAAAAATGAGCCAGTCATAGTGGTGTATACCTGTAATTCCAGCGACTCAGGAGGCAGAGGCAGGAGGATCGCAAGTTCAAGACCAAAGGCAGTCTGCATAATTTAGCGAGACCCTGTCTCAAAAACTAAAAAAAGTGGGCTAGGGGTGCCGCTCAGGAGTACAGCACTTGTAAAGCATGCAAGCACGAGGCCCTGGGTTAAACCCCCAATACCACACACACACACACACACACACACACACACACAAATAATAATAATAATAATAATAATAATAATAATGAGTTGAGGGTGCAGCCCAGTTGTACAGCACTTGAAAAGGATGTAAGAGGCCCTGGATTCAGCCCCCAAATACTGCCAAACAAAACAAAACAAAACAACACTCCTAATCCTGAGCCCAGGGCCTGGCCAAAGCAGAGAAAGTACCCAAGGCCCAAGGAAATCTGTTGGATGAACGCAGGAGGGTGGATGGATGGAGGGCAGTTATCAAACCAGGGAGTGGGAGAAGAAAGCGAGGACAGGTCCATGCTTGGAGGCGTGGGTTCCTTACTGCTGCTACCTCTGTGCTAGTGACGCAGAGGACCTCATAAGCACCTTCATCACACCCTCAGTGTGTGACCTGGATCAGTGCAGCAGCAGAGGAACCCCCAGGGCACAGAGGAAAGGTTGTCCACTGTCTTGACAGAAGGGGAGCAAGAGCACAGGGGCCACCATGGAAAGGAGGCTGAGACCCTGCAGGGATGGCCTTCAGCCCCAGGCCGGGGTCATGTCTCCATAGAGTTTGTTCCCCAGAAATGCAGAGTCTTGGAAGAGGAAGGCCCTAGGCATCATTCAGGTCCCCCTCTCCAACCTGAGTAGCAAGGCCTCCTGGATTTCCCACACCTGTAGATCTGGGAGTTCCCAGCTGTCAAGCTGGCCCTCCCCACCCAGGGCAATCCCAGTGGTTGGCTGCTCCTCCCTAACCACCAGAATCCAACTTCCCTGCAACTTCCATCTAGGTGCACCCCAGGGTGGGCTCTATGCTCACTGGGTGGCTGTAGAGGACACAGCCTTGGCAGGTGACCCAGACCTCGCCCTGCCATGGCCTATTCCACCTGTCCTGTACTCTTACCAGGGCTCCCACACAATTCCCCCAGCACCAGAAGGGAGAGCAGCCTCTGACCTGTGACGTTTCCTTGTTTGACCCACCCCCACCTGCTTTTCTTCAGCCTTTCAGCCTGGCCTAGAAAGAAGCAGCAAGCCCCCGTGGGGCAGATTGCTGGGGCTCTCTTTACCCTCCTCCTCGGGTTAAAGGGAAGAGGAACCAGAGGTAGCACACAGGAGGGCTCCTACAGGGAGCAGTGGGGCTGGCCCTGGACGACCTCCCCCTACCCCTCCCAGTGCCAGTACTGCCTGCACCTGCTCACCGCACTCCTGAAACTCCACAGAAAGCGACTGGGGGCGGGGCTCCCTACTGACTGCAAGACTGGCCCCGAGGGTCCCAGCCCGGCACCAGGAGTCGCCGGACCGCCTGACCGAGTCCTGGAGAGCACTACACCTCCACTGGCAGCGCCTACCTGCCCTCCCGCGGCCCGGCCCGACGACGCTGGCTTCCGGCCATTTTCCTTCTGGCCCTGGGCTGCGCCTTCGCTCAGCCACGCACAGCGCCAGGGGCTCCCCACCTGGCAGGGACAGCAGCTCCTGGGCCACGCACCATCCCGTCCCATCTGCGGGTTTGGGTCAGCTGGCGCCCAATACAGGCGCTCACCACGAACGGGTGGGATCCCCAGCAGCTGGGTTCTGCCCTCGGGGTGTTCCCGCCGACAGGGGCCTCTGGTTGGACGCGGAAGGGCCATTGCTTTTTGCAGCGACCTGAAGAATTGATCGCGGAGCCGCTGAGACACGTGTGCGAAGGGGCTGCCGGGCCACGTGCCTCTACCCCGTGGCGACGGCAATGCTGCAGCCTGACGCTGACGCCCTGCTGCCTCCTGCCCCTCCAGCCCTGTCCTCTCCAGGCAGTCCATCTTCGACGGCATGGGTCTCGAGACACTCCACGACCCCACACAGCCTCCCGGGCCGGCCTGGCCCACTGCTCACAACCCGCCCATCGGTCCGGGGCTGGCTCGCCGTCCTAGCCAGGCGGAACCCCCCCCCCCGGGGGGCAGCCCACACCTCTGCGGATGCGCACAGGACCAAGCGCGAGAGACCGCTCTGCGCCGGGCCGTGCAGTGAGAGGCGACCCTGGTCGGGAGGGGAGCAGTTTTCGTGATGGGGAGGCCCGGTCGGTAGCCTCCGAAGGCCCCCCGCTCGAGGGCGGGAGCGTCGCTTGGACGCCAGCCTTCCTGGCGAATCCATTCAGTGGAGCGCGGCCGAAACCTGCTCACCCCACCCTAGAAGTCGGTCACCCGCTGCCGCGGAGGCTTGGGAAATGGGCGAAGTGGTCAGACTGGTTTCCGGAACGGGGCTCGGAATCCACGCGGGCTGGCAGGCAGCGGTGGGGAGGACCGAACCCCGTGGGTGGAAGAGGCCAGGCTACCCCCAGATGCTATTTTTCGACCCTAGGAGGGATCCCGCGGGATCGAGGCACAGCAGGCGTGGGGCTGGGGAAACCCACTGTGCAGTGTGGTCCAGCAGCATGGCCGCTCCCCACCCCCACCCCGCCGAGCCCTTCAATGTGGCTGGGAGAACTCGGAAGGGAGTGAGCACCCGCGAGACTGGGCCTTGATCTTGGGGTGGGTGGGAGTGGAAGAGAACTCGCTCTGCCCTAACTTGCGAAATGACCTTACACCAGTCACCCACATGCCCTCGTTCAGCCTCTGTTTCTTCCTTTGTCGCTGTCCCTTGCAGTCCACAAGCCTGGGAGCCTAGGTGGATGAGGGATGGGGACTCCTGGGGTCCGTGGAGGAGGGAGGAGGCTAGAGCCGGTGTCCCTGTGCTCCCCCCCGGGTTTGGCTATCTCAAAGAAATCCAACCGGTTTTGGGGAACTCTGGACTCTCCCACCTCACCATCCGGCGCTGGGGACCCGGAGACAGGAAAATGGAGTCTTGGGGAGCAAATTCCCCAGCAAGGAGTTGACACAGAGGCTGAAAGACACCCAGTTCTCCGGTGCTTCTAGGCTGAGGCAGAGGTATCTTTCGCTTCCCGCCACCCAAGGTCCTGGGTCTCCAGTTCCTGTGCCGGGGTGTAGAGGGAAGGGTCTGAGAAACTGGTGCACCGAGGCGACAGTACTGTCATCCCAGAAATTGGAGTCTGCGGTGGGGGGCAGAGGGCGGAGGGGGTGTGTGTCTTGACAGTCGCCCATGCTAAGGTGTTCTGTGTTCCTCTTGGGAAAAGAGGGGAGTGAGCCTGGCACTGCAAGGGAGTGACGGGACTCCACTACGATCGACCCACCCACCCCCATGGAAAGACAAGGAACCCAGAGCTAAAAAAGTATCTTGCCCTCATCTCTGCCGAACCGGGGGTGGGGGGCACCCCACTTCCACAACCAGGCTGGGCTGGGGCTGGGACGCGGGTCCAGGTTGGCCAGCCAGTGTAGAGGGCGGGTCCACGCCGCCCTCCGGGACTGCGCCAGTGGCTGGCGCGCAGAGCCCCCCTTGGGCAGGGACGCGCCAGCCCTCGGGCAGGGGCGGGGCAGGGTGCGGGTCCCCGTGCCCCTCGGCTGCCTAGCCCCGGAGGGCTGCGAGGGCCCCCGCGGCCCGGGGCGGCTTTGTCTGCGGAGCTCCGCGTTGGGAAGGCGCCAGCCGGGGTACAAGATGGCGGGAGAAGGGTGGGATCGCGGGCGCTCGCCACGCGGAGCCGCGCGCCCTGCCCGCGTGCGGCGGGGGCGGCCCCCGGCACCCCGGCCGCCCCGCGTCCCGGCCGTGGCCGCCCCCCTCCAGCGACCCCGCGCCCGCCGCCTGGCGCCCCTGCCCGCTCCGCGGCGGCCGCCTGCGCCTCGCTGCGCGGAGCCCGGGCCGCGGCAGCTGCAGAAAATGGCTGCCAACGCGGCGCCAGTCGCCACGCTGCCACGGGCGGGGGGCGCGCAGCCCCCGCAGCCGCGCCTCTCCCCGCCGGGGACTCTGCGCCCGCCGGGCCCTCCTGGCTGCGTGGCACGGGGGCTGCAGCGGGGAGGGGGCGGGAGGAGGGGCGGCTATCTGCCAGCCAAGGGCGTCCCGGGTGGGGGTGGCGGGGACGGGGCAGGAAGGACGCCCTTGGGGTGTCCCCACCCCCACCCCACGCCCGGTGCCCTCGCGAGGTCCTGGCGCCCGGGTGGGGCAGTGCTCCTGGGGCGCTGACCTCGGTGACCGCAGGAGCCACACCCATCGAGATAAGCCGTGCCTCCTCCCCCGGCTCTGCAGCGGGTCTGGTGGGTCAGACGCTCCCCGCAGAAAAATTAAAAATCACAAATACAAAGCAGCGTGCGTGCGACTGCTAAACGACCCAAGCCCGGAACTCCGCCGCCGAGAAGATCCGGGTGGATCCTCACACGCCATGAACCGCAGCAGCAGCGGCAGCTCAGCAGGTGCCGAGCGCCCACCCTCCTCCCGGCGGAAAGCCGATCGGGACCCCCGCCCCGGCTCCGCCGAGAGCCGCCGGCGCGGAGGAGGTGCCTGCGGCCGCCCCGCCGCTCCCCGGCACCAAGGCTCAAGCACCTTTCTCCTGGCGCCAAGGGGAGCCCAGGGCTCGGGGAGGGACGCGCAGGGCGAGTTGGAGCCCTGGCCCGGGGCGTGGGCTCAGGGTAGGGCCGAACACGCACCAGGGCAGGGGAGGAAACTGCCCCAGGAGCTGCGGGGCTGAGGTCGCTGAGGAATAAACGAAAAGTTCAGAGGACCCGTGGGTGGGGTTGGGCTCTGGAGTCGGGACCCCTTGGCGTAATTTCGCAGATCTTTATCTCGCTCTCCCCCGAACCCGAAGGAACCCAGGCTTCCAGCGGGCCAGGTCGGCCAGGGAAAGGTGTGTCTGCAGATTTGAGGTTTATTTTTCCCTATGTGCAAGTTTCTCTGTCACCCCTGCTGCCAGCGGCGCTCTGGACCTCTGATGATTTCTCCAGCAGTGACTGGGATATTCAGATTCCAGGAATAAGAGGGCAGGAGCCACGGACCAAGAGCAAACAGGTTAGGGAGAGGGGGTTCCAGATTCGGGAACGGCTTCTGCTGCTGGGGTTTCAAAGTAAAGTGTCGCACTTAAGATAATGTGTCCCTCTTTGGGGAGAAGTTGGAGGGCATCTGGGGTTCCGCATCCCCCTCCCCCACCTGAACGAAAGTGTCCATGTACCTAAGCACACAGAAACCTGGAGATGGGGATTTAATGTAAATGTCCATGCTAAATGGGTGTGGGCAAGCTTGGGACAGGGGTAGGCTATTGCAGGGGCGCCCAGAGGGTGCACCCAGGTATCCACAGGTTTCTAAGGGTTCGAAAACTTCCTCCATGGCAGAGGTCCGGAGCTGGACGCAGAATCGGGCAAACTCTCTGCCCCAAGAATAACCCCAATCGCTACTCAGTAGGAGAACTGTTTTCTGCTGGGCAATATAAAGAGGCAGCAAATCTCAGCCAAGGTCAGGGAGAGATATGTGCTGGCACCAAAGGCTTGCTGCGGCCACAGCGCTTCCTTCTGCAGAAACAGCGAGGAGGAGGAGGAAGAGGCGGCGGTCGGAGCTAACTCGATCCAGAAGGCAGCGCCGTCCCCAATTTTGCACCCGTGTTCCCTGGCAGTGCCCACTTCCGCCGCCACTTTCCCCCACTCCCCCAGAGATCAGGTTAAGGAATTTGACATTTGGAGGGAAGGAAGGCGAGGATGGGGAGGATGCACAAGACCAATAGGAGGTCACGTGGGTCATTGCTTCCCGGTCCCCATCACCCTGGGTAGCTCGTCGGACCGGACGACACCCACCTGCGCCGTGTTCCCAGCTCAGGCTGCCCAGTAGGGGGCATCGCTGAGCGCCTCCAGGAGGTGGTAGTCCTAGAAGCAGCTCTGTCACAGGCAAAGTCCCCAGGGCGCTAGAGTGCCCATTGTCTTAGCTATCACCTTTGGGTCCCCTCCGAACAGAACTGAGTCCCTTGGGAGTAGCGCAAGCGCCGAGGCGCCGTCAGAACACAGTTGTCAGGACTGGCGACCGCTCCCAGGAGGGGTCAGTCGGACACCTGTGCGTGCGTGCGCGTGCACGCGCTGCTGAGCGTGGGGGAGGGGAAGAGGCGCCCCTGGATCTGAAGTGCCTTTTCTGCTTGAGGTATTTGGGAACCTCATCCCCGAAGGAATAGCGACACAACCGACGCTTTCTGCCTCCGCAGGCTTCCGCGGGTGGGCCCAGCGCTGGGCACCTGATCTGCATCCCGCACCCATTGCTCCACTGCATTCTGCCTGGAGACCTGAGCGTGGCTCTTCCAGCGCATTTCTCGCCCCGCACCTACGTGCTTCTACGGGGCTTCTTTTTTTCTCAACAATTGGCAGGTTTTTTTAAGTAACCTTTAAATGAGACATCGATTTATCATTATCTTGATTGCATTCTGAAATCCAGCCCGAAGGAACACCCTGGGAAATGTTAATTTGGTAGTACCTAAGGCTGTTCTGGTGGAGCACATCCCTAACCCCACAAGCGCTTTTCTTCCGCAGCTAATTGCTCTGATTATAGGAGGTGGGGGTAGGCGGGAGAAGGAGGTGAGTGCGGGCGTGGCGGGTGTCGGACAGTCCCCGCAGCCCACTGCGTTCGTGCGTGCGTGAATCTGATGCTGCAGCGGCTACTGCGGCAGCGACGCGCGCGCTCGCGCACTCAACACACACATCAGCTATCCTCCCGCATCCGGGCCTTCCCACTCCTTCGCGTTGCTCTCTGGGCTTGGGGAGGGGGGTGCGTGGGGTGGGACTGTGCGCCAAGAGGCTAGGACGGCCACTGGAGGAGAATGACAACGAGAGGGAGGGGACGATCGCGGGAAGCAAAATTGGGGAGAGGGTGCAGGCAAAAGCGGGGGACAGGCAAGGAAGTGGGTGCCAAGGCGAGAGGCGGGGACGCCGGGGGAGAAAGAAAGGGAGGGGGCGGGGAGCGGGCGGGGGCGGCTGGCTCGTTTCCACTCGTGAGAGCCGGTTGCCGAGAGACGCGCGGGCCAATGAGCGCGCACCAGCTCAGCCCGGCGTCCGCCGCGTGTCCTTATATGGTGCGGCCGCTCGGCGGGCGCTCGTGCACATCGCCATATAAGGGCAGAACCTAAATACAGGCTATACCTTGTTCTCTGCTCCCGGCCGCTGCCCGGGAGATCGATGAGTGCGCCGCCGAGCGGCTGTGGCGCGCGGGCCTTGGGAGCTGGCGGGGAGGGGGCGGTGGCGGCCACCATGCCGGACCAGCTGTGGCCGACTCAATGGCCTCTGGGCCAGCTGTGGCGCTCGGAAGGTGCCACCCGCCAGGCTCTCCCTCCTTCCCTCTTGCTTTCCCTCCTCCACCCCGTTTTCGAGGTGCAAATGCAAATGAACCACGATTGAAGTCTAATTGCTTTTTTAAAAAAAGTGAGCGAATCTGTGTTGGGTTTGAGCAAAGGCCCACGATCCCAGGAAACCAAGCTGAGCGCTGGTGGAGGAGGCAGGCCTCATTTCTGATCTGGGGGTTCAGGGTCCTTCCAGCTGTCTCCTGAGATCTGGCCCGACCTGCTGTCATCTTAGGCCCAGCGCCCCATTTCCCCCACCTCTTGATGCCAGACCTGTCTGAGGTCCCAGGCCTGGGTGCGAGGGGCAGAGGCTTCGATAGTGAGGAGGCCACGGGCTGGACCTTGGGACCCGCGGGCTGGCTGCCCCCAGCATACCGCCTAGAGCCAGCCAGGCAGTGGGAGGGTGAGGCTAGACATGGCGCTGTCACACCTCTCTTCTCTGTGGCTGCGCTGGCCTTGCTTCCTGACAGCGGCCTCTGGTGACAGGTCTGCTCCGGCTGCACCCAGCTCAGGGACTGGGCCACCTGGGCAGGATCCGGAGTGCTGGATGAGGAGTCACAGAGGGTTTCTGCCAGAGAGGCCGCTGGCCAAGGGGGGATCCTTCCCGACCCCTGGTGAGCCTCCATCCTCTCTGGGCCGGCCTTGCTGATAGTTCCAGTAGTGTTTCCAACAGGGTGACCCATGTGCCTCCTCTCCACTTCTGGCTGGGCTCCTGTACACCACAAGAGTTTGGGCCACTCTGGAGGGAGAGTCTGGCCCCTGACAGAATGCCCAGGGACAGTGTTTGGGGTGGAGGGGCCTCTGGCTGGGCTGGGAGGCCCACTTCTGCCCCCGCCCCAGTTCCAAGCACAATGACTGACTCCATGCAGGTGAATGCTGTTGTCAGTCCGTGGATAGCCCACCAGGCACCCCCACCAAATGCAAACTGAGGCCTGAAGGTGGGCAGGGAAGTGGCCTGGATTCTCCCAGCTCTCCAGGCCTCGCCAACAGATGGCCAGGGAGAAACCTGTGTGCCAGGACCAGTGGCCCTGGAGATGCAGGGAACCATCCCCAATGCCCCCCAGCGGCCCGCAGATGTCCCTCTCTGGGCAGTTTGGACTGGCTGCCATGGAGATGCCTGGGAGAGAGCCTGGCCCTCCAAGGAGGCCATTTCCAGTAGCATGATGCCACCTATAGCACGTACCTGGAATTAGTCCGAGCTGTAGCAATGCCGCCAGCAGCGCGGAGCTGGAGGGAGCATTGCTTTCTGGATTGTGGGGGTGGGTCTGGAGAGGTCGTCTAGTCACCCAGGGCTTCCTCCTGGATGCTTTCTCTTGCTTTCTGGGGTCCTCTAGCTCGGTGTTCAGTATCTCTGGGCTTGGCAGCACTGGGGAAACTGAGGCCAGTACCTGGTGCAGTTGGGACAAGATTCTGGAACCCCCATGCTTTGCAGGCAGGTGCAGACGTTGGGGTTCTGTGTGTTGTCCTACGCGTGTGCAGCTGTGGTCAGCTGTCAGTGGCCAACAAGAATTTTCTAAACATGCTGAAATCCCATTTAGCCTGCCTTGATGGTCCCTTGATGTGTCCCATTGTGGAGACCAGACAAACTGCTCCAAGACTGGCTGCCCCAGACATTCTTTGCAGGGAGAAACTGACTCAGGAGAATAGGACTTGTCCAGGGCAACTCAGTGGGTCAGGGGCAAGTGAGCCTGGGTCTGGAAGGAGCTGAGCATCTGAGCGGCAGCCCGGGCATAGACGTCTGTGTCGGTGGAGCTTATTGGCCCATGAACCCAGAGCCCCAGTTTGGGGGCTTGCTGCTGTAGCTGCCAGACTCACTGTGCCGTTGCTGCAAATGCACCACCACTGATCTCAGTGGCTCTCTCTGGGCAGCTGGTGAAAGGAGGACAGAAGCAGGAAAACACTGTCGGGCTCCAGCCCTGGCTGCTCAGCTCCTCGTCCTACTGGAGGCTGGGAACACCAAGAACCAGTGACCCCCACTTTCTCCCGCCAAATCCTACAACCTGGAGTATCAGGGCCATGTCCACTTCCCTAAGTGCCTGGTCCACGTCAGTGAAAGCTACCTCCCCTGAAGCCCCTCAAACCAAGGTGACTGATTTAGGTTAATTCCTGCCCCTCTGCTTAATGTGGTCATCATCAGGTTACTTAACTCCCTGAGTCTGTTTCTTCATCTTTGATGGAGTTAATAAACCTCCCTCAAAGGGCTATGATGAGGAATTAAAGCAGAGTCCAGGAAGCATCCAGTACATCTCCTTCGGGGGGCTGCAGCTACAGCCATCCACCCCAGCATGCCCTTGTGTGCCAGGGGCTGGGGATACTCAAGCCAGTGTGGAAGCACACTCTCAGTGCTCCCCAGCGGCTTCCCTGGCTGATGGGTTGGTGGCTGTCAGCACCAGCCTTCTTCCTGCCCTGCTACAATTTCCTCCAGTCCCACTTGTCTCCACCCTCTCCCTGGCCCTGCCCTGCTCCCTGTGACAGTCCAGGCTCCCGAGGGAAAAGCTTTCCTCCAAGGAGAGGGATTCCTGCGCCTGCAGAGGCTGGGAAGAAGCACCGCATTGCTGTACCACATTGAGCCTGGGACTCCTTTCTCATCTTGGAAACACTGCAGGGCGGGGTGTATATGCAGTTTGTGTGTAGTGGAGGCCAGTGTTCCCGTTCTACAGGGGGCTCAGATGTGATCCTTCATGGATGCTTGTCACAGCAACAGAGGGAAAAAGAACCTGCCCATTTGGGAGGTGGGACCACTGACTTACTTCTTCAAGAACGATGTGATCTTGGGCTCCTGGGTGATAGGCACTTGTGGTATCTCCAGAATCTCTGATTCTGCTGAACTCTTGAGTCGCTCAGTCAGGAGGGACTGACAGCCTTCAGGGCAGCAGGGAGGCTAACTTGGGTTAGTAAGCAGGCTCTGTGGGATGCCACGGGCAGTGGTGGGGAGGTGGCGCTGCCTTGCCGCTCCAAGTCATCCTCCCCATATCTACCTGGGGTCCTTCTCTCCCCCAAGGCACCACTCCTCACCCTGGGAATTGGAATGCTCATACTCCCCCATTGGCTGTGTCCAGCGATGCCCCCACCACTTCTGAGTGCTCCTCTTTCCCCAGAGGGGGCACCTTAAAGCCCGGCCAGCCCCTGCCTCTGCTGCTCTACCTTCCCTTTCTCTATATCAACTGGACACCCCCACAGGGCGGCTTGTGCAAAGTGGAGTGAGGACTTCCCACCTGATTAGACTGGGGATTTGCTTTTAAAAGTGCCTGACACCTTGACGGGAAGCAGGCCAACCCCATCACCCTCACTAGGTAGCAATAGGGCGGCGACTCTGAAGGCGACAACCAAAGTTCTGTGCCCCCCAGGCCCTTCCAGTGGGTCAGCAGCACCTCTTCCCTCTTCCACCAGGGGCTGCCTTTCATTCTCCTTGGGCAGTGTCACAGCTGGCTCTGTCTCTGTCTCTGGGGCAAAATGAAGCTCCAGCCCTCCCTGACTGGATGGCACCCCCAGAAGGATGGGATCAGCCTCTCTGCTCAGCGTGGAGTGGACATGGAACGACAGTTTCTGGACGAACCACCCAAACCTCCTGAAATGCCCAGAGCAGACCACCAGAGGGGGGGGTGGATAGATAGAGACCCTCTCCTACAGACCTAAGAAGTTTGGAGTTCAGGAGAATTGGCAATGCCTCGCACAGCTTCCCAGCAGCCGCCTCTCTGCTACTAATCCCAGGTCCTCCCTACTCCAAAAGGGAGAGGTTGAAACCTGGGACTGAGATTGGGAGGCCTGGAATCCTAACTCCTCTGGAGTTTTCTCGCTAGGACAAGACTTCGGGGAGGGGGCTTAAGTCTTTGCTGGGGTGGTACAGAGTGCTGTCCCCAAGGACCTCTCCTCTGCCTACGGGAAGCTTCGGTCTCTCCCACCGGCCCCTGACAGAGGCAGAGAGGTGTAAAAAAGTCATGACAGAGAAACTTCCAGGAGGAAGGGTGATGAGGAAGGAGGTGGAGCAAGGCCCGAGGTGCCAAGCCAGCAGCCCAGCCTATCCAGAGATACACCCTCCCTACTACCCACAGGGCCTTTGCACACTCCCGTCTCCCCCAAAAGCATCAGTCCTCTAGGTGGGAATGAGATCCTTGCTCTTTCCCTCCTGCTTCCCCATCTCACTCTGCAGCAGATTCTTTCCTTAGCTTCCACCAGCACCCCTGACTATAAAAGGAACGTAAGAATTAGATCGGGTTTCTGGGTGGCAAGCCTGAACTGTGAGGATTTCCTTCATTAAACACAGAACTTTTATGTTTTCAGAAGAGACAGGGAGTTCATGTGTGGGGAGGGGTGCAGGGAAGCAGGATGGATCTTCTGCCCTTTTGCCCTCCTCCCAATATTTACTGCAAGAGGGGAGATGGTGGCTTTGGAGGGGACAAGTTATGCAGCAAAAATCCCCTGGAGCCCAGAATTAGTGAAAAGTGGCCCCATAATTAGAATTCTCCTCCTAACTCATTGACCATATTTATTTGTGGATTTCCCCCTCCCACTCCTCTTCACGGTCAGAAAGATCAAGAAGATTTTTTAATGTATAAAAGATTTCCTTCCAAAGTGCCCCCACCACCCACACACCCTTTTATTCTGCTTTGAATCTAACGATTTCTGTCACCACAGTGGACAAGGCAGCCATCCTACAGCAAGGAAGTGCTCTGACTCAGTTGTCCAAAGGGTGGGGCATTAAGTGGCCCGAGGGTCCCGGCCCAGGCACTAAACCCTGGCCAGCGGACACTTCCTCGATTCCTTACCATAGGAAGTTCGATTCTGCCCTCCTCCCCACTGGCCACATTCACGGTCAGCTTCCACACCCCCAGCCACGCTTCACACTGTCCCGGTGTCCGGATGATGAACCTCCCACCATAGATGGGGTGATTGTTGTTGTTGTTAGGTGCCATCGGGTCGGTATCCGACTCATAGCGACTCTCATAGGGTTTTCATAGATGGGGTGTTTTAGGAGATTCCTGCAGTGGCTCCATCCTTTATTCTTTTGGCAAAATAAAATAAAAAGTTAAGCTCTAAGGCAGGAAAATACAGAAAGTCGGCGTGAACACCACATTCCACCGCTTCCAACTTCATCTCTTCCTGGTCCCAGCCAAGAACCCGACCCTCTGCAAAATCAGCTTTTCTTGCCTTGAGCCTCTGTTTTCAGGCTCTCAAGGAAGAGCCAAAGAAAAGAAAATTAATTTCGCCTCTGATTGCAGTGTTATTCTAGATAAGCCATTATTATGCAAATAAGGGCGTTCGGCTCTCAGGATGAATAAGAACGGTACGGCCAGCCGAACAGGACAGCCCCAGATGTTTGCATAATTACCTCTGCCCCAACTTCGGGAGTGTGAAATGTCAAGGGAGGAAGTTGTGCGGGTAAATACGGTACCCCGGTCTCTGAATTGGATTTCCTAGAGAAGGGCGAGGAAGCCCGGCTGACGCTTCCTCTGAGGAGGGACCCGCGTCGCGGCTCCTGGGCCAGGGCATCTCGCCCCGTGCGGCCGGCCGCCCTCGGCGGGGGAGCACAGTCTCGCCCGGTGGCGGGGCGCTTGCGTGGGGCGGTAGCCGTCGCCGGCCTTGCGCTTTCCGGCAGTCCGGGAACCGGCGAGGCGGCTTCTGGGCGTGCGCAGAGCTGCTGCGCGCTGGCCGCCAGTCTCGACGCCAGGTGGCCCGGGCCCAGGGACAGCGCCCCCTCCCAGGTGCCGCCTGGGGGCGTCCCACGCAAGGCCGGTGCGCGGGTGCCGGGGCAGGCGCCGACCAGAGCGCAGGGCGCCGAGATGTCGCACAATCCCACGAGGGGCGAGAAGCGCGGAGCCCTCGGGCACCGTCGCGTTTTCCCTTCGATGCCCACCCAGCTGCTCTCAGGTTTGCCGCCGCCGCCGGGGCAGCCCCAGTTTCGCCCACTCCCGCGGGGCACAGGCGGGCGGCGCGGGCTTCTGCTCCCAGAGATGCTCAGGGAGCCCCGGCCGCCTCGCCCTCTTGTCCTTCCTCCCATGGCCCGGCGGGCTCCTGCGCTTGCTGACCTCCCCCGGGGGACACTGGACGTTGGCTCTCTGCGTGACCCCCTCAGGAAGCAGCATCGCGGGCTGAACCCAGCCCTACGTCTCCGACTGCCCGGCAAAAAGTCACTTCAATTCTCTGCTTGGGTGCGGGGTAGGCAAGGGGAATGAACTGGACTGCAGACGGAGTGGACGCGTCCTCTGAGCGCTCCTGGGACGATGGCGAGCCTGCGTGGGGCCCAAGGAGGGGCAGGACGGCAGCCACCAGCGTGGTTGGCAGCCGACGTGGTCCTGGCAGGGCTCGGGTTCGAGGGAGACCAAGCAGCCCAGCGACTGGGCGGTACACAGGCTCGGGTGCCACCATCCGTGGCCATGCCGCGCCTGCCCTCACTTCGTGTTTCCTCGTGGGGCGGTGGGTGCTCCCTGACCTCCCAGTGGGAATGGTCACCAGGGGACACGGGAGCTCACGAATCGCGCCGCCCACCCCTTAGTCCAAGGCTGTCTCCGTGTAGATAGAGCCCGGTCACTCCCCACCTGGGACATCTTGAACCAGACTGACGCCAACGGGTGGCGCCGTCCAGCTCCCGGGCAGCATCAGCGTCCGTGCCAGGAGGGGTCTGCGAGGGGAGGATTCCAACAACCCATTGTCTCCGATGGGGCTTCACGGACCTGACCTTTGCCTCGGCCACCCATCTGTCCCAAGATCTGTAGCCGCACCCCACTTCCCTGCTCCCTCCGAGCATGGAGCGGACCCTCCCTGGGATGGGCTCTGCAGTGTGCAGTCCGTCCTCCCGCGCCCCTTCTCTTCTGGCGGAGGGAAGAGTGTGCCCACATTCATCTGTCCCGCACCATTTTCAGGACAGTGGGCGAGGGCCCGTCACTCAACTCTCCTGCCCACCCTTGGGCCTGCGCCCGGAGGTCACCTTGGGGACCCCAGAGCCGGCTTTCGCCACCAACATCAGGCTGCTTTCTGGGGAAGGTTGTGGTTGGGTGTGGGGGCGGCAACAACGCCCAGTGGCGCGCATGCGTACCAGGTCGGGCGCTGTGCGCGTGCTCTGCCTCGAAGCACCCGCTGCACGCTCGCCCCCTGCCCTCGTGAGGGTAGTGTGCGGGTTTCCCGGTTAGCCACTGTCCCAAGGGCCGAGTCTAAACTGCTTCTGTGAAGCACGCAGCCGGTTTCGTGGGGGTGGGCAGATTTGGGGTCAGCTCCCTTTCCGTGGGTGCCCCTCAGTAAGAAGGGGCTGTCTGCACTGATGCTGGGTTCCCTGGGGAAGGTTACCCAAGCCAGAACCGCTGCGCCACACTTGCCTGTCTTGGTCCCAGAACATTAGTAACAGCAACAATAGTAACAGTGAATAACATTTTAGAAGGCATTTGCCTGTACAGACGGCAGTGTGATAGTGCTTATCTATCTCATTTTACCATCCTGTGGACCCTGTTGGGTAAGCATGCTAGTATTCCTTTAGAAAAGTAGTGATAGGAGGTGAAGCACAGAGAAGTTAAGTAACTGGCACACGGCTGGTAAGTGGATTTGAACCCAAGCAAACGGGTCTCAGAGCCAATGTTTAGCTACTGCTGGAGCACTAAAGGAAAAACAAAGGTTTCCACCCACACCCAGCCCCCCAGGAGGTTGACTGGCTTCTAGAAACTCTCCCTTTTCTATTGTTCCGACCAGTCTTTTTAGCTGAAGACACTGCTAGGGGACTGCTGTAGTCATTCCAAGACCTTACCCCAGCCCTTTCTCACCTCTGATTCTTTCCTCCAGGACTGGAGGAGCTGAAGTGCAAGGAGGGTCCAAAGCCCTGGCAGTGGAGTAGGAGAGACCCAATCTTGGGATTTCCCAGTTAGATCCCTGATGTATGCACTGGGCAAGCTACTTAGGCCCACTGTGCCTCACTTTAATCTGTTAAATTGGGACAAAAGAGGTGGTTTGTCCAGGTTGTTGTGACTCAATGGGCTAGTGCAGGCGCTAGACACACAGCAACTGCCCAGTACCTGTGCTTAACTCCAAGGAATTGTTTTGTCCCCAGACGGTATGCAGGGGTTTGAGCTGGTGCCTGTGGCTAAGGGGCACAAGTGGAAGGTTATGTGTCCTCTAGAGTCTAGTGTGTGCAAGGCTATGGGAAATCCACTGGAAGTGGTCAGCCCTTCTCATTTTGGACTGCCTGCCATTTTGCTCTTCCCTAGCGGGGAGGCGCTGTCTTCTACTGAGGAGGAGAAAGTAGGACAGGAAAGGAAGTCTTCTTGCTCAGGGAACAATTAGAGGCTGGAGTCACAGCCAGAAACTCAGACAACCTCACTTTTAGTCACTTGCCGGCTCCCACAGGCCTGGCTTTCAGACCTCCATCCAGGGCATCATGGTGCCCTGCCACATTCCCACAGCAGGCAGCCAGCTCAGGAAGCACCCAGCCCTGGCTGGAGCATCCTCGGGGAGGCAGGGCTGAGCTCCACCCACTGACTCCAGGGCTGCGGGAGGTAAGCCGAGGGCCACAGCCACTACAGGACCCACATGGCCATGCCTTGGCCCATGGCACTCACCTCACAGCTCCTCCCACCAGCCAGAGGCAGACGGTTGGGTTCCAAATCCACCAGTGTCCGCCCGCCAAGACCAGGCAGGTCCAACGCCTGCCAAGCCGCAGAGTTGAAACACTACCAAAGAACTAGCCGAGGCCTGGCCTCAGCCCGGAGCTAGAGGACTCGCTGGGGCTTGCTGGCCGGCCCCGGGGACCCGGGAGACTAGCATCCCGCCCTGCCAGGCCTGCCCAGCCTCCTCTCGATGGAGGCAACTTGGGGCTTCCCTCCCAGGAGGATAAGTTGGTGGGCGACGGGCACATAGAGGCCTAAGAGGACCTTAAATGTCGGACAGCCTCCGAGCTCGCAGGAAGCCCGGCTTGCAGCGCAGACATGGCACTCAAGTCTGTCCAGGCACCTTCTGGAGGCTGGGACCAAGAGGTCTGGTGGGCTCCCTCAGTAGGTTAGAGCTCTTTGTGGAGAAGGGCAGTCTTGAGCCCGGCACCCAGGTCACCAGAACGAATGAGGAATAATGCAAAAGAGGGCTTCGGGAAGCAGGTGACTCCTGGCCGCAGGAGTCTGCTTTTTTGTAAACAAAGAAACAGGGTAGCTCTTCTCTGGAGGGAAGGAGGCTGTTAAGAGAATCGCCGACAATTTCCTTCATAAAAACGCGATCTAAGAGCATTTGATTTCCACTTTCACTCCCCCCAACACATGAACTGTCTCCAAAGACACTCAAATTGCAGCCATATGGGCTAAAGTAATAGGAAGCAGTTACCTTATTTACTGCAGAGGCGGCGCAGGCAAACCTGGCAGCCGAAGTCCTAGTCCGGGAGAAGTGGGATTAAGAGCAGCAGGTTCTTCTGTTTTGAAACTTTGTTTACTCCTGAGAAGTGCACATGGGAAAAGAAATGATCTTTGAACAAAGAAAACCATTGTGTAGGCAAAAGAGAGGTGCGGAGAATTGAGTTGGTGAGGAAGGTGGTTCAGTAAGAAAGGTGTGCAGCAGGGATTCTCCTTCCATTATTTCCTGGGACATTGCCACCAGCTGACCGGCCCCAAAGAACTGATCCAGACTCTGACACTACTCGCATGCTAGTGCCCTCTTCTGGCATAAACGGGCATCCTTCCATGCCCACCCAATGAGACCCCAGTTCTTGTTTGTGTGGGATTGTAAACCCGTTTCTCAGACTGCCACCTCTCCCTTTGTCTCCTAACTGTCCAGAAGTGAGGCCACCCAGGCACCCGTTTTCACACCCTGGGCAACAATGCTCTCTCAGAGTACACCAGACACCCCACCTAGTCGGAGATGCTCATATTCCTAAACTGACTGAGCACTTCTGCTCCCAATGAGCCAGGCTCCTTCCGACCTTAGATGATTCTGTACCTCTCATTTGCTTCTGAATGGAGTACCAACATTGCCATATGCTCTGCAGGAATCCCCCACGTTTACAAACTCAAAACACCTCCTAGGCGCAAATTTTGTTCACAGCAAGGTTTTCGGGAAGAATAGCCTTCGGGCATAAAGAGGGCAGAAAAATGAGGCAAGAAACCAGAAACAATCACCAACTACCCCTTCAGAGGAGGGGACTGTGCTTGGCAAAGCCAAGGGCATCCTTTCCTCAAGTCAAGTTTTAGAACTATGTAGGCAAAGAAGGAAAAATGAGACAGAAAGACAGGGTCAGGGAAGGGAGGATGGAAAGGAGAGAAGGAGAGAGAGGAGAGGAGAGAGCTAGATTTTTCAGCGTGAAACTGAAACCATCGACCTGTGCATGACTGGTGCAAACCCTATAAGGGCACCGGGAAGCAGGACTCTGGGACCGGGTTGTAGAAACCCTATCTGAAGGGAAACCACTACTTTTCTCGGGGCAGGAGCGCTTCCTAGAGGTGGGGGATGGCAGTATGTGAGGGGGGATCTGGTCCCCAGATCACTTCGGGCTGCTCCCTCCTTCCCCCTCCTAGGTGGCCCTGCGGCCAGCTGAAGAGCAGTGGCCTGCGCTTGGCTCGGGGTGGCCCGGCAGTCATCGCCCGCGGCGGGCAGCGGATTCCAAAAAGAGGCAGGCTGGGCGAGCAGAGAGACCCAAGCCCAGGGCATAGGGTGGGCTTTCTCTGGGCGGGGAAACCAGACACTTACAGGCGGCTGAGGCCGACTTTATTTTTACTGCCCAAACTGTTGGAAAGTATTTAAGCTTAAACAGAAACAGCTGTATCGCTGGCACCGGCCAACGAAACTATTTGTTACCGAGAATGACTTTTTATGATTAAGGACGCAGCCCTCGGCGGCCTCTCGCAGGCGGCCGGCGTGGGTCGTAGGGGCGCTCTGGTCGTCTTCGACGTGTTGTTCGTTAAGAGCTCGTAAGAGAGGGGACTGTTCACCCAGCGCCCACCTTGTAAAGTCTGGGAGCAGGGCCAACACTGGAACCCGCGTTTCCAGCGGTGAGGGGAGGACTGGGAGGGAGGGCGGGCCCAGCGTCCCGCCTGTGCCGCGGTGAGGGACCTTGCCGCGCCCGCCGCGCACCTCACTTTGGACAGGAGACGCGCTTTCCGCTCTGGGCTCCCTGCCCTTCGAGCCAGACTCCTTGGATCGCGTCCTGTGTTCCTTTCTCTCCTCCTCGGCTCCCCTTCCTTCCTCCCACCCCACCCCTGGCCAGCGGAACCCGCTTCTAGTTGATCATCGATGTCTTAACTAAATCGTGGGCTCCAAGGAGTGGGCGTCGTGGCCTGGAGCTTGGGCAATGAGGGAGGAGGGTGGGACGTCGCTGGGCCCGGAGAGAGACTGCTGTCCCTACCCCGGCCCCGCCGGAGGAAGCGAAGGGCTGGCGAGTGCCCTACCCTCACTCCCCGCTGGGACCCGCCGCCAAGTCGGCCCTGCACCCTGCGGCGCCCTGCCACGCCCGCGCCGTCATGTCCCGCCGCGTGTCCACCGCGCACGTCGGGAGGAGTAGTGGACAGGAAGCCGGGCACGGGGTCTGGAGAAAGCCCGAGGCGCCCCCAGCCACGCACCCCAACACTAGCCGAGCTCCAGGCTCTGCTCCGACGGCCTTCCACGCCCCTAATCCACCCCGGCTGGAGGGGCGAATGGCGAGAGCCGCGGCCGGGACAGAGGCAGGTGCCTGGGCGTCGGGACGGCCGGACCCGGGGCGCTCCCGACTGCTCCCGCGGGGTCCGGGGCCGCGGCCCGGCTCAGACGGGAGCGGCCGGGCCTCTGCCAGGTCTGCGCTGGGTCCGAATCCGGGGCGCCACCGGCCCCGGGCCCGCAGGGGGGGCGAGCACAGCGGGGCGTGCAGGAGACCCGAGCGGGTCTATCGATTCGTCGGCGGCAGGGGACTAGCCTCAGTGGGGCGGGGGCGTTGCCATGGAGACCGAGAACCAGCGGTGCGGTGGGGGGCGGGAGCAGGGAGCCGGCGAGGGCTCCTCGCGGTCCCGGGGTTCGCGCGGCCCGCGGCTCCCCGGCACCTGTGCATTGTGCATTGTGCTGCCTGGCGGCGGGGGAGGGGACGGGGAGAGCGCGGGGCAGGCAGAGTGGGGCGGGCCGGGGTCCGCGAGGGGCGGGGCCGGGCTGACACCGCCGCGGGGGTCCCGGGTAGGGCGGCGGGGTACGGAGAGCCCCGCAGGGACGACTGGGCGGGGAGGGAGGGGGCGCTGGCTAGGACGGAATGCAGCCGGCCCCCCTCGCCCGCCTCACAGACTGACAACGGCCAGGCCCGCCCTCCCACTGGCGTCACTTCCGCCGGTGCCCCCGCCTCGGCGCGTTCTGTCTCAGGAGTCTCCCCGGACTCCGCCCCCTGGCGATTGGAACGCGAGTCACGTAGCAACGCGGGGGAGAAGGGGAGAGGGGCGTGGCTGGGCGCTCGCCCAATCAACGCGCGGGCAGCGGGCCTCGGCCGCTCGGCTTTAGCAACGTCGTTAGCAACACGTGGGGCGGGAGGGCCCGCTGGGCGGGGGAGGAGGGAGCTGAGCGCTGCGGCGCGGGCGGGGGGCCGCGGGAGGGAGCGAGCGCTGGGAGGGAGCAGAACTGACGTCAGCGGGAGAGTATTATGGGCTGTCGTGTGCTGGCTGCTGCTTTTCTGCTCCTGGAAGCGGCCAAGGGGGGAAGCGGCGAGTCAACATGGAGCTTTCGGCGGTGGGGGAGCGAGTGTTCGCGGCCGAAGCCCTCCTGAAGCGGCGCATACGGAAAGTAGGTGCCCCGGGCCTCGGGCGGCGGCGCGGCCAGGCCCTCCCCTCGGGCCCGCGTTCCCTCCCCCTGCTGCAGCCCAGCTTCCCTTCCCCCAGGTCCCAGTAGCGGCCGCGGCCGTGGCGGCGGCGGCGGCGGCGGCTCTGAGCCCCATCGTCCTCCTTAGACTTGCAGCTATGCACAGATTGCATGGGCGGTGGGCGGGGTGGGGGGCGATGAATGCTAGTGCATGCACTTTGTGCAGCGTTTCATGCAGGGGTGATGCAGCGGGCGCATGCCTTCGGCGGCGGGGTTTCCAGCATTCATCTGGTGCATGCATTTTCGCGTGTATTTCTTGTGTGCTCGCCATGCATTCCTCTCCGTGCACACGTTTCCCCTTTGCATTCGCAGGGACGCATGGAATACCTCGTGAAATGGAAGGGCTGGTCGCAGAAGTAAGTAGGTTATGTGCAATTGTCAAGCCCACACTGCAATTCGGGAGGTTTCTTTCTTCCTCTTTTTGGCTTTACGTCGAAATACAATGCAAGGCCACGAGAAAAGTTACACACACACACCCCATCTCGCGGTCTCCCTGCTCGCGGGACCTACGCCCACTTCTTCCTCATTCTGTTTAGGTACAGCACATGGGAGCCAGAAGAAAACATCCTGGATGCTCGCCTGCTTGCAGCCTTTGAAGAAAGGTACAGACCCTTCTAAGTCCCAGCACTCCCTTGGAAGGATGCAGGGTGGCTTCTGTCCAGCCTGGGCCGGAGCCCCGCTTGGTTTCTTTACTCACAGCTCCCTTCTCCCTCCTTCATTTCTCTAGGGAGCGGGAGATGGAGCTCTATGGCCCCAAGAAACGAGGACCCAAACCCAAAACCTTCCTTCTCAAGGTAGGCTGGCAGTGTCTAGAGGTGGACTGAAATGTTGTCTCCTTCCGTCAGTTCATTCAAAGGGGACCCTGAGGGCTTGTGGACCAGTGGGTGTCCATACCCACTACCTATTTGTCATGTAGGAGGGAGTCCCCTGACAGCATGTCACCAAGTCAGTGGCAGCACCAGGGGTATCTGGTGAGAGGGGCTGAGCCACATCAAAATGCCTCTGTGTCCTTGTCGTCCCCCATAGCTGTCCAAAACGGACCTATAGTGGAACATAGGCTGTGCTGTGGCTGCAAATGGCTGCTTCCAGCCAAATCCTTTCCCCTCCCCCAGACTGCCACCACTAAGCCCCACCTCCTCCCCACCCATGTAGAACTTCCCAGGCTTGGGGTGAAGCTGGGAGGTCAAGGCTGGAGGAGGGGAGGGGGGCGGGGCCCTGTTTCATTCTTGACAGCACCTTTTCTCTGCAGGCCCAGGCCAAGGCGAAGGCCAAAACCTATGAGTTCAGAAGCGACTCTGCCCGGGGCATCCGGATTCCCTACCCAGGCCGCTCGCCCCAGGACCTGGCATCCACTTCCCGGGCCCGGGAGGGCCTTCGGAACATGGGTCTGTCGCCACCGGGGAGCAGCAGCAGCACCAGCAGCACCTGCCGAGCAGAGCCCCCTCGGGACCGGGAGAGGGACCGGGAGAGAGAGAGGGAGCGAGAGCGAGGTGCCAGCCGTGTGGATGAGAAGCCCAGCTCGCCCGGGGACAGTTCCAAGAAGCGAGGCCCCAAGCCCCGGAAGGAGCTTCTGGACCCTTCACAGAGGCCCTTGGGAGAGCCCAGCGACGGCCTGGGAGAGTACCTCAAGGGCAGGAAGCTGGAGGACACCCCTTCTGGGACAGGAAAGTTCCCGGCCGGCCACAGCGTGATCCAGCTCGCCCGGAGGCAGGACTCAGACCTGGTGCAATGTGGTGTGACCAGCCCTAGCTCTGCGGAGGCCACGGGCAAGCTGGCCGTGGACACCTTTCCAGCTAGGGTGATAAAGCACAGGGCCGCTTTCCTGGAGGCCAAAGGCCAGAGTGCCCTGGATCCTAGCAGCCCCAGAGTCCGGCATGGTTCAGGCACCCCAGGCTCTATAGGGAACCTGTATCGGGACATGGGGAGCCAGGGGGGACGGCCCTCCCTCATCGCCAGGATCCCAGTGGCCAGAATCCTGGGGGACCCAGAGGAAGAATCCTGGAGCCCCTCTCTGACTAACCTGGAGAAGGTGGTGGTCACTGATGTGACCTCAAACTTTTTGACCGTTACCATCAAGGAAAGTAACACGGACCAAGGCTTCTTTAAAGAGAAAAGATGAATTGCTGGGGGCAGGGGAAGCCCAGGACAAGAGCAGGAGAGAGTGAGCAGCGGAAACTTGGCATAGTGCTTTTTATTTCTGGGTGGGATGTGGCCTTCTGGCTGGTCCTGTCCCCAACCTCACACCCCCTCAGCCCCTTTCATTCCTCCTCCTTTCCTCAGTTTTGGTTGGAAAATTATCTCTAGAGTTATATTTTCTATTAGATGTAAATATGTTATTTAAGAAAAAATATCTAAATATATATATTTCAACTCTTGAAGTTGTTTTATTTAAACAAGGAGAAAGAGAGGCATTGTGGCTTAGTGGGGGCAGACAGACTTGAGTTGGGACAGGAGGGTCCCCTCTCTCCCAGGGCACTAGGAAAGGTGGGGGCCTGGGCACTGGTTTTCTGAGGGTGTCTGGAGGGATCAGCCAGCCCCCCTCCCCCCTCCTCCACATTTCCAATGCCAGACTCCTGGCCTCCAGGCACGACCCCCCCACACGCTTTTTCTCTCTTCCTATTGGTCAGCTAGGCCAACAAAAGGTTGGCTTCCCAATCAGAAAAAGAGAGGGGGGGTCATCAGCCAGATTTTCTTCTTTTCTATTTATTTTTTAAGATTAAGAAGTCTATTAGGGGAAAAAGTATTAACTTGAATAGCTTTTCTGCGTGGGTTGAAAGTGAAAAGTCGCGGGTGGGTGGGGAGCAGCTTCCCCCTACGACCACACCAGGAAATGCACTTTACGGGAGGTGTGGGTGCTGTACACACGCCGTGTACATGTCACGTGGACAAAGTCTCCCCGTCCCCTTCCTCTGCCGAGAGAAAAGAAATCCAGCGAATCTGTTTACATTCCCGAAATGCCAGGATAAATTGGGAGGATTGCGAGTTGGTGCCCAGAGCTCCAGACAGTTGTTTTACGAGGAAAGCGTTCGGGTGGACTTTTCCTTTGCGCGTCCTCTAGCTTGGCCGGAGAGATGGCAGCCCTACCTCCCAGGAAGACGTCCACGAGCCTCCCTCCCTTCGGGAGGGCGGGCCTCGCTCTCCGAGGGACGCACAGAAGACCTGGCCACCCGGAGAGGCCCGTGGCTGGCGCGTCTGGAGAGGGCTGCGCACCGCACCGGGCCGGGGGAGCCGCTGAGCGAGCGGGGCGCGGGGCAGGAGGAGCGACGCGGGGTTTTCCCCCACGAATGCGCATCAGAACTTTTGATTTTTCCTTTTTTCTCCCCCTCTTAAAAGCAAAAGCTGTAATTTATAGGCCTTTTCGATTCGCGGAGTGTTGTGTTCTGGTGAACTCGACATCCGAACTCCACCGAAGGGGAGGAGGAGCGAGAGCCGGCCGGGGAGACCGTCGCGGCGGGGCAGGCCGGGCGCCGCTCGGTCCCGGCGGACTCCGGACTGTGCCGCGCGCCCCTCTTTGACTTAAAAGCACAAATCTGTCCCCACACTCCACCTCTGGTCCCTTCCACTTCGGATCCTGCAGCCTCGTCGCCCTCCCCGCCCTTAAAGGGCCAGTGAAGAGCTAACTTCCTTGGCTTGGCTTGTCGAGGGAGGGGCGCGGGCCCCTGCTCGCTGGACCAAGCACACTCGGAGCCAGCGAGACGGCGCCGGGTCGGGGAGCTACGCGATGGGGAGGATCCGGGAGGGACCCCAGCCAGGTCCTCCACACCCTCAGCTACCCACCTCTAGCTTCTCAGCCTCTCTCCCCTCCAGACTTTCTTGCCTTTAAAAAGAGAGAGAGAGAGAGAGAGAGAGAGAGAGAGAGAGAGAGGGAGAGAGAGAGAGAAAAGGAGGGAGGTGGTGTACGACTTGGTTTTGTTGGGTTTTGAGTATTAAATTGCGCCTAAAGAGAAGCCCCTGGAATGGGGATTTTTATCTGTTCACATTTGTAAAACTGGTGTTTTAGAATTTGTATAAAGAAGCGCCCTTGACCCGTGTGTCTATTTAAATGTCTGCACTATTTTCAGGCGGAACTGCATTGAAGGGGGCACGTCCACTACCGATGAGTGGTAACTCTAGCTCCGGGATGCCCATCTTTATCTGGCCGATGCCTTCCTTTCCCTTCCTTCCTTCCTCGTTCCCACCTCCCACTTTAAGGAGACTGCCTGCTCCTCCTGGCCTTCCTCTGGCCAGCTGGGTTCTGCGGCCATCGCACCTTGTCCTGCCATCTGTCTGTGGGCATCCTGTGTGTCGTCTTTGCTTGCTTTCTTGAGACGCTGACCTGGGGGTGGGGGTGGGCAGGGCAGGGGCAGGGGCTTGTGGCTGGGAGTCTGCAACCACACGGTACTTGCAGGGCTTAGGCGTGCTGGGTTTGTTTAATTCTCAGATTTGTACAGATCTCGAACTGATCTCCTCCTCAGCTCAAGAGTGAAGCTTCGGTACCTATCTTCTTCGGTGGTGAATGTCTGTACCCAATCCCGCTTTTTATGTGTTTAAATATATGCTTTGTAAATAGACACACGTCTTGGTCTATTCTTTTAATTTACTTAATTCCCAGAGCAAAGGGAAGAGAAGACCTCGAGGGGAGGCTCTGTCCCTCCTCTCTAATTACCCCCCCATGCCCCCACCTCAACCCTTTCTGCCCAGGAGGGATGATTAGCCCCAAAGACCATCTCCTAACTAGTAGAACCCTGAGGGTATGTGTGGGAGAGGTGAGTTTGGGAGGGAGTGGGGTAGAATTCTGCAGCATCCCCCAGGGAAGAGCCTGGCTTTCCTCACCTACTGACTGCACTTCTTTGGGACCCAGGCAGAAGTCAGGGACACCAGGAGGGTTCTTGAGACTTGGGGTTCCTCTTTCCTTTGCTAGGGCTCCCCAAGACGCACCCATCCCCAGGCCAGACCTAGCTGGTCTTTGAAACCCAGGAGTCTCACAATCACACTCCCACAGCCTGTCTGGTCTGCTCCCCAAGGCTGTCATGGGACCCATGCCCCAGACCCACCGAGCCTTGCCAGCGCTCCCCGAAATGCATAGCCTTTTGCCTATTGATTGAGGAATTGAATTCGAGGGTATTGCTAGGCAACTGCCTGCTTGGAGCCGGCGCAGAGCTCGCTGATGTGATTAGTGAACCTGCAGCCCCGCAGCCTCCTCCACCCTTGAGTCTCCAGGCCTCTCATCCCCGTGCCCCCCATCCCTAGGGTCCCTATAGCCTCTCAGCCCCTGGTCTTGTGGGCAGATACCCCAGATTGGGCGAGGGACTGTTGAGGAAGCACAGAGTCAGAGCATACTGTGCTGGTGGGGGTGTCCTTGGCCCTTTGGACACAGACTTCATAGCAGTGGGGGCAGAGTCGTTGTGAAGCCAGCAAAGGAGAGTCACCTCCAGAAGCCCAAAGAGCAATTGCACCGAACCCAGTTTCACCTCTATAGTCTCTCACAAAAGTCATCTCCTGCTAAAGAGCATCAATCTGGGTGGGCCCATGGGGGGAGGGGAAGTTGCGGTCCCATCTCCTGCCCTTGGCCTGAAGCCAGTGGCCCGGCGGGCATTGGTGGAGAGCCTTCCCCACTTCCCTCCTCCAGCTCAGTCGTGCTGAATGGAACAGCCCGTTGCCTAAGGTATGGGCAGCGGGTCACATAGGGTTGAACGCCCTTCTGATGTGAGCTGTCTGAGCCTTTCTCAGGCACCAGAGGTCCACGGTCTATACCTGGGGCTGCCGCACCACACCACGCCCTGGGGATGGGTGGGTTCTTTGCTGGGCTCTCTGGAGGGCTGTGGGCATCAGGGGACAAGAAGGCAGTGGAATGGCTTGACAGCTGAGCAGCCACAGCCAGCCCCATAGCAGAACTCCTTCCTGCAGATTCTGGATGTGGGGTCCTCCTTAGGCAGATGGGAGGGCGTCGACTCTGTCCCTTTTCCCGATGTGCTGGCCACCCTCAAGCTTGGCTTTGGCCAGGAACTCCTGCGGGCTTCTGTTTCCTGGGCAGATTGTCCTGGAAAGCAGAGACCAGGTATGGGGGTGTCTGCCACTGTGCTGCCTCCAGGCTGGTTCCCCTGTCTCCCCAGGGCAGAGAAGGCTGATGTAGCCACTGCCAGAGCTGAGCCTGGGAGAGCACAGACACTGGTTGAGTGGAATATTTGTGGCTCTTTGCAGAGTATCGGATGGGGTCCGTTTTCTGTCCCTTTGATGCTGGTAGCACCCAGCTCTCTGTGGGCACATCCTTGACTTTCCTCTTCTCACCAAAAAGTCCTCCATGCCCAGAGGCATCTTGGATCCAGCTGGAGCCCAAGGAGGGGATGACTGAGAACCGGCAGGGCTCTGCCCCATCCAGGGCAGCTGACTATGGCAAGAGAAACTATGGGCTGGGGCCTGGGCTTTCCTCCTGACAGTTCAGAGACACAGGTGGTTGGGGGCTGCTCCAAGCTGCCCAGGTGCAGGCAGTACAACTGCGCTCAGTGCAGCTCAGAGCCTCCGGTGGGGACTGTCCACCACACACCCAACGTGCCAGCAGCCTGAACGTCATGGGCCGTATGCGCCCTCTAGAGGCTGCCTGTCCCTGGCGCCACCCCTCCCTGCCCCCCAGAGTGCCTCTGGTTCCTTGACCTGAGCAGAGAAAGCTTTATCTCTGATCCCCACCCTTCAAAGGCATCTCTGAACACTGGGTCACCATGGGCACCCTCTCTGTGTCCTTCCTAAGGCTCAGTCCTCAAGCCACGGGGTGGGGGTGCGGAGAATGGGGTCCATCTGCCGACATCTCCCAGCCTGGCTACCCCAATCCTGCTGGACACCCTGGGGGTGGTCACAGCAGTGATGGCTGGACTCTCGGGCAGGGCCGGGCCCCTTGCATCCCAGCCCATTCTTCAGGGAAGGCAGTGGATTAGGCGATCAGATCAGCAGGGCAGAAACTAACAAAGGCTGGTGTGGGCTGGGCGCTGCACTCGCCCAGCCCACAGTGGCTGAAGAAATGGGCTCTCAAGAAAACTGGCCATTGGGGCCAGGGCCAGCTTCACCCAGCTAGCTTGCTAGCTCTTGGCGTTCCACATGCCCTTGCTTTGGCTCTTAAAATCCAGAAGACAGGACCTCTGGGATGGCCCCTGTTCACCTTTGCCAAAACAAAAACAGAGCCTCTGAAGGCAACAAAAGAAAACACACCAGCCCTGATCAACACCACTGCACAGGCACAGGCCCGTCTGGAACAGCGGATGGGGTTTGTGTTTCCATCTGCAGCAGCTCCCTGTCCTGAACAGGAACCTTCAGGCCTTCTTTCTCCCAACTAGCCTTTCAACAGGGGCCTGACATCCAGGCCCAAGCTCTCTCTTCACTTCAAAGGAAGCTCCATTCTCCCTGGAGGCTCCAATTTATGAATAAATTCATGCTGAGGGTAATGCAAACCTTAAGAGACCAGGGAAGGTTATATAATAAGCGAATCATCTCTTTATTATGAACCATGGCTTAGGAATTGCAGTAGCCGCTGACTCAAGACTTCTGTGCTTCATAGTGGCTCCTTGGAATGGCATAGCTGTGTCTTTTTAAAGTGTTACAAGCAACGAGCCCAGGAGTCCGTGAGCTTCCCTGCAGCGTGTCTTTGGATACTATGGGGGTGAGGATTTTCGTTGCCTTTACCTCTGTGCTTCTGGAAAGGAGCTGTCATGAAGTGAGTTTCCTGTGTATTACTGAAGCCATGGCCTCTACCCACAAGATCCCAGCAGCACCCCTCATCTAACTCCCCCATTTTATTAGTATTTTTTCTTTTCTGTTAAACCAAGGTTTCTCAAACTTAGCACCACTGACACCCTAGGAAGGACCCCTTTTGTTGTGGGGGACTGTCTTGTACATTGTAGGGTCTCACAGCACGCCTGGTTTCTATTCACTAAATGCCTGTAGCACCCCTCCCAGGTCCAGTGTGACGGCCAAAGGTGTTTCCAGACACCCCGATTATGGACTGTTGGTATAGGGACTCTTAAATGTCATCTTAAATGTCATCCCTTGGGTAGGAGTGGTGGTGGCCACCTGCAATGCTAGCACTCAGGAGAGGGAGGCAGGAGACTGAAAATATAAGGCCAGCCTGGAGTACATAATGACACCCTGTCAAAATAAAACCCCCCAAAATCCTAAGCCCAATCACCCCCTAAAAGGCCAAATCCCATCCCTCGCTTCCAAACATCACTTCCTGTATCCTACGAAAGTGGCTAAGTCTTTCCCCAGGTCTGGCCTTACCATACCACTCTTCAGACCACGTCCAGATGAATATTTTGCCCCAAGACAGGCAAAGTGAAGACTTTTGTTTCCAGGCACCACTAAGTCCACCAAGCCACAAGTTTAAAAAAATATTTATTGATATACTAAGATTTAACAGAATCTTCTGACGCCATTTACTAATGTTGTTCCACTGCAAAATAAATTAACATCAGTCTAAAAAACCCTGCAACCTATGCTAGCGTTTTCTTAAAATACTAGAACCCCCAGGGGCTGTGAATGGCATCTGGGTAACAATGTGGTCATCCGGGCACCACCTCTCCTCTACTCCAACCCTTCCCCAAACCACAGTGGGCTTCCTAAGGAGGCATTTCTTTCAATTGGCTGTTTGAACAAAGATCCTAAGTTTTCCCAAGGTAATAACACTCTCTTTCGCCCATGCTCAAGAAGACAAACAGCCATAGTTTAAAGCAGTTGGAAGTGGCATACATGAATGATTTGCCTTTTGTTTTTAATTAAAAAACACAAATCAAGCCAGTGATTGGCACTGGTTCAAAGATCTGGTTGTAAGCCCCAACCTCCATTTTCCTGATGAAACCTCAGGCCCACCGCTCTCTAGTTGGGTCAGAATTTGGAGTGTAACCTAAACAAGGAACACTTTTTGGTACCAAAAATACATATAAAAATATACCAAGACGTCTAAAGTACAGGACAGACAGGTTAGCTGTGTCTTCCCACCCAGAGCAGAAGCAGACACAAAGACCAGACCGGGTTCAGATATTCACTCAGCTCACAAACACCAGCCTGTTCACCTGGGACCCTTAGGAGCAAAGGAAGGGATCTTAAGTCAGACATGTGACCAAAGCCTACATGCATACACACAAATAGCAGCAAACAAAAATATAAAAACGACGACGTTTATTTATTGGTAAACCCAAGACGACTGACTCTGAGTATCTGGCACCCCTCTCCAGAGGGGCTCTTGCGCCTACACGTGTGCACATGCGCTCTTTGTAACAAATCATGGGGGTCACAAGCACCAGAACACCCACCACAGTAAGAAGGCAAAGTGGCTGGGACTAAGGTGTTCACAGATTTAAACTTTGGGATTGAAGTAGCTGGTAAAGAGAAAGGCACCACATTGGGGTTTGGAGAGATCTGACGGCTTTGGACGACCAGGACACTGAAACACGGTCATTTCTTCACCAGCTCCTGGCAGGCAAGAAGCCGCAACACCCGGAAGGTATGAGTCCCTTTGAAGGAGACAGTGAGGGGCCCTGGGCTGCTGGAGACAGCAGGGGAGGCTGGGGCCCTGGCTCAAGAGCAGCAGAGCAGCCAAGTCCTCTCCTTGCTGCCCCTCTCTGGCCCACCAGACTGCATGGCCCATGTGCCGGACCTGGATGGCCCTCAGCAGCCCCAGACATAGGTCCATCCTCAAAGGCACACTGTTGAGGTCAGCTCAGCTACACAAAGGCCCTATCTTCCTATTTGGTGTGGGAGGTGAGGTACTGGGGGTCTCTGTGGCCTGCAGGCCTCCAGGCACCAAAGCCTTCTGTTGAGGGTGGGTTTAGAACAGTCAAGTCCTCCCTGCAGAGCGAGTGGAGGACAGAGCCCCACATCAGCTGGCTGACCACCCAACAGACAAGCACAGAACAAGAGTCCCAGGCCCTCCTCTCCTTTTTGGCATCACAAAAACCTGACCAGATTGCCTGTCACTGTCACCACCCTGTCCCAAGTGGACATTTCAGGACAGAAATCCTGATGTTGGCCAGACACACAACAAGGTAACTATAAGACTCAGCCACCTGGGGGGTGGAGGCAGGGAAAGGCACCTAGAAGAGCTTGGAATCTCGAATGCATCCCCAGGAGGGGAGTGAACAGGGCTTCAAGGCCAGAGCAGGCAGGTGTGGCCTTTCTGGGCTGCTCACTCTGTCCTGTTCAGGGTTATTGCTTCTCAGCTAGGAAGGAAAACATGGAACCCCCAAGGATGGGGGCGATTGTCAGGGAAAATGGCACTCAAGGAACAGCCCATCATGGGGCAGGCCCTGCACCAGGGTAGTTGTCAGGGGCAGAACTACAGTGAACACCTGCATGCCAGGCAGGTGGCAGCCAGGGAGCAAGGTGGGGGCCTGCAGCAGGTGCCTGTGCTCCCAGCCTGGCACCCTGAAGCCAAAGCTAGTGCTTTAGCATCAGCTGGTGGAGAACTGGCCAGCCAAGGGCTCTCCCCGTCCTCTTTGGGCTCATCTGGGTCTGTGGTATGTACCCCTTCCCAGGCTCAGCCATGTCACTCACACAACTAGGGCATACTCCAGTGGTCCTGGGCAGGGCTGGGTTTGGAAGGGGACACTGTCACTTGCCACTGGGGGACAGGCCCACAATAAAGAGGCAGCAGTGATGCCTGGCTCCTCCAGCTTCCAAACCTGATAGCTCCTTGGTGCACCTGGCATTGGGACAAGCCCCTGCCCAGCCTGGTGGGGACTTCTGGGCTCAAAAAATGGTGCTTGAGGTGTAATTCTGAGAGCTAGACAGTGCTCAAGCCAAATTCTGCAAGGTTCCTGACCTGGCCCCAGCCTTAGCTACCAAAGACAGGGTTCTCACCACACCTGTGAAGGCCCAGGCACTACTCTGAAAAGGGGTCCTTCCCACCCTGTTTCATCATCTAGAGACTGGTGCCCGGCAGAGGGATGCTAGGCCCTTGTACCCTGGGAGTCAGCTGCCCCAGAAGCTCATCCCTTGACCCCAAACTGGCAGCAGGAGCAGTGCTGATGGGGGCCTCACTGGGTCAGGCTGGGCGGCTTGGGCAGTGTGTGCTGAGGAAAGCAGCTCTGTCCACATAGGGTTCCTTGAGCACCAGGGTCCACCCAGACTTTGTAAGGACATGGTGGAGTGAAGCGGAGGCCCGGAGAGGTAGGATTGCCAGGGAAGTCAGGCCCTAGCAAGGCAGAGGCCACTCCCAGCCCGAAGGCCCAGGCCAGGGTCGGGGCTGGGCTGCGGCCTCAGTAATGCCTCAGGTTGAAGAAGCCCACGCTGGTGGGGGACTCCTTCACCGTGACGGTGATGAGGTTGGCTGTGACGTCAGTCACGAAGACGTGCTCGATGAGGCTGCGGGTGGGTTTCCAGTCGTGGCTGGTCTGGACAGACACAGATGGGTTCTGGGCCGTGCCTGGCAGTGAGGACAAGTCGGGGTCCGAGTCCGAGCTGCTGTTCTCCTCACCCGTGCTTACCTCTGACACTGCCACTGGTCGGCGGCCTTCTCCTGGGGCCATGTGGCCTTCCTGCCCACTGGGGGTGGCGCTGCCCTTACTGGTGTCCCTCTTGCCCAGACTGGTGGGCACAGCAGCTGCCCTGGAGACCAGCTTCTCGCCTTTGCTGCTGTCTGTGGGTATGCTGGCCCCGCTCGCCCCAGGGGGGCCACTCCCGCTGCTCTTCCCTGGGGCTGGGTTGGTGGCAGGGACAGCTTTGGTGGCAGTGGTATGGCGGGCAAGCAGGCCGACCCCAGGCATGCCATTCTTGATGCTCTGTAAGTCCAAGACTTGCAGACTCAGCTCCTGGGTGGGTGCCAGCGGTGAGCCCAGGCACCCAGCAGCGACCTTGTTGCTGCTGTGGGTGTTGGGGGCCCCCCCAGCGCTGCTCCCTTTCTGCTCTGCAGCCCCGCTGCTGGGGACCTTTGGAACTTTGTTTCCTGGGGGGCTCAGCCCCACCTCCCCTTTCTGTGTCCGCACCTTCAGGTCCAGCCCGAGGCCACACTTGCTGGCAGGCTGGGCCTTAAGCGTCAGTCTGCTGGCAGCCTGGGCCTGGCTCTGGCTCACGCGATTCATGTAGTGCACGATAGAGCTCTGCCAGCTGATGCCGCCGCGGCTGGGGCTGCTGGCCACGCCCTTCATCAGGCTGGCCAGGCTCTCCGGGGTCGCCATGGTGCTGGGGCCGCCACAGGCCTCTTTGGCGTGGGCCTTCAGGGCTGCCAGACCCGCCCCTGGGGCGCTGAGTGGAGGGGGCAGCTTGCCAGCCGGGGCCCCCAGGTCCTTCCGAGCTGTCTTTAGCACCTTAGCTAAGCTCACGGGTCTCCGTGCTGCCTTCTGCTCTGGGGGCAGGGGCTTGCGCCCCCGCTTCTTGCGGATGGGATCCTTCAGCTCGGGCTTGGCCACCAGGATCTGGGCCTTCTTCTGCGGTACCGGGTGGGTCTCGCGGCTTCGGGGTCCCCTCTTGGCATCTATGTCGCTGTCATCCTCTTCCTCTGAGGAAGAGGAGGAAGACGTGGAAGAAGAGGAAGAGCTGCTGGATTTGGATTTGGAAGGACCATCGGATTCCTAAAAAAGATAAGGACAAGGTCACCCTCTGCTGTCTGGCCGCCAGTCTAGAGCACCGTGCTCTGTAGGCCAGTCCTGAAAGGACTCAACAGGGGCTACAAGGTTCTGAGAAACTTAAAATCAAAGGTAGAGTAGCAAAGAATCATAAAAACAGGGTGTTTGTCAAGTGAAATCCAAGTAATGCGGGTGGAGGCATGCACGTCACACCCCACACTGCCAGGAACCCAGGTTAGCTCTGGGCTGCTTGGCAGCTGAAGGAAGCCAAGTCTAGAGGAGCATGTTGTGTCCCCTGGTGAATGTCACAGGGCACTGAGCTTGGCCATCAGAACCAAGTGGGCATCTTGCCTCAAAACCCCTACCCTGACACCTGGCCCCTCAGGGTCTTCCAACACCCAGGTAAGGGAACCACTGCCCTTTTCTCCTGAATGTCACCCAGATGCTAAACAAGTGCAACCTCCTGGTTCTTGGGTCTCTATGCTCCCTCCCAGGCCAGAGTCTCACAAGGCTGCTCTTGGAGATGGAGCTGACACTGGCCCCTCGTAGTGGAGCTCTCCTAGTTTGAACAGGAGCTGATCCTGTCCCATCTGGGGGGTCCTGGGCTTCCCTGGCAGGCTCCCCAGTCTTGGCACCCCACGGAAATCCTTTCTCGAAGCCAGCAGTACTTCTGTAGCCCACACTGTCTTGTTGGACAAGACACTTAAGTCCATGACGCCTGGGCACGCCAGCCAAGATGATTCACAGGCAGCAAACCCACAGCCTCCTAGATGGGCCTTCCTTGGCGCAGTGGAGTTCAGGGCCACAGCACATCAAGTCTGGAGACTGTGCCCTGAGCTGAGACCAATGCCAGATTCTGTCCCCATCCTTGCCCCGTGTGGAGGGGTGGTGCCAGAGACCCCGGGTATGCATGTTCCTATGGGTGTGGTCACTCCAGCAGGAAGGGGCAGCAGGACAGCTCCAAGATGCCTCAGCACAGCACCACTGTCCTCCTCCTTCCTTGGCCATCCGGTCATCCCCGGCTGGCTACCTTGATTTAAGGTGCATTTAGAAATGGGCCTGGAGTGGCTCAATATCCTGGGCCTCACAGCCATCTGTTGGTCCATGTGTGCAACAAACCTGTGAGCGCCTACTGTATGTATGCCTGCTGTTTCTTCCTGATGACATGCCCGTAGGGGTGAGGGAGTCATGGTCTGTGGCCAAGCTTGACCTTGTTCTCTAGCCAGAAGGGATGCAGAATGAGCAAGGACTGATACAGAAGCACCTCAGGAGGCCCTGGGGGTGGAGGAAGTGCAGAGGCCTGGGAGGCAGGGCTGAGGAGTCCAGCATTCCGATGGGGAAACCTGACAGCTGCCTCCGCCCGCTACCTGCCCAATAGGCCCCACACTTGCTCTGCCCAGGGGTGTGGGAAATGAGTGGCCAATGGGGTGCACAAGGAAGGCCTGCAGCCACCCACCTTGAGCTTGGAGCGCCGGCTGCAGGATGACATCACCGTGTGCTTCCTGGGCCTGCCCCTTGGCCGCTTGCCTCTCTTCCTGTTCTGCACCTCCTTCTCGTGTTCCCTGAAGACACATTGCCAATCAGTGTGGAGCAGCCTCCTCTACTGTGTGGGAACCCCATGACTCTAAACATCACCCGCAGCTCCCCTGCCACTCCAGTCTGTAGCATTTTACCCTCAGTTTCATTACAAAAACATATGCCAGCAATCAAATTCCCCACCACACAGGCCCAGACTCTTTTCTTTGCAGTAGCGATATTATTATTATCATCATCATCTGACACAGCGTTTCACTATGTTGAGCAGATTGGCTTTGAACTCATGATCTCCCTGCTTCAACCTCCTGAGTGCTGGGACTACAGGTATGTGTCACCATGCCTGGCTTTGGGTCAGTGTTATTTTTACAGCCATCCCATCTCATTTGCATCTGGCTAAAGACAAGCTGAAGATATGAAAGCAGAGCTGGGGAAGGTATAGTTCTCATTTCCTCTTAAGCCAACTCTCCATAGGTACTGTATTTCATGGAAATCCCAGCCTGCCTAACTAAAAGCAGCCTTTGGGATCCCATGGTCCAGACTCTACTTCAATACAAGGAGGAGGCATCCGTGCAGCAGCCACAAAGTATGTCCCTCAGCTGCCACCCAAGGGCAGAAATCCTCCCCTCATCTGCCAGCCCAGGTTTCTGGGCCTGCATCTGCAGGCCAGTCTTCTCAGGGCTGGCCATCGGCTCATGTCATTTCTGGTTTCCTCTAACACCTCTCCACTCCTGAGCTCCACTCTTGACGGACATACTGGAAGCTTCCAAGCCCCATGGAGCCAGCGCTCAAAGCCTGTATCCCACACAGCAGTCCTAACACCCCCGGGGCTATCTCCAGCCCCCCCCAAGAGAGCCTGTACTTCAGGGTCCCCTAAAGGGAGTGCCTATTTGGAGAAGATTCCCAGTAATGAAAATAGGAAAATGTCATCTCCCTGGGGCCTAGGTGATCTCTTAACAAATCTGATTAGTTCACACAGGCAAGGTTCACACTCCAAAGCAGCCCCAGGCCCTGGACTTGCAACCTCCTGAAGGGTATGGGGACATCTCATGGCTCACCTCTGCTGACTTGTCAGCCAGTGCCCTGTGAACCTACGCCTTCCCATACATGCAAAGGCCCCACCCCCACCAAACAGATAACTGCTAGCGCCCAGAGTCCAGGGGATCTCTGGTAGATGGGCAGAGGTAGAATATCTACCTTCCTGGTTTTCTTTCTCCCACGATGTAATCCAGACCATCCCATGGTGGTATCTCTCGGATACTTCGGTTCTTGTCAGCTCTAACCAAAAGCTAGGTCAAGGACATGCTGTCTCTCAACAGTTAAGATGCTGTCCCGGCCCCCACCCCCCAGTGCTGGGGATGGAACCAGGGCCTGGCGCAAACTAGGCAAGCGCTCTCTGGCTGAGCTACACCCCCAACTCTAGGATGCTATTTTTGGAGACAGAGTCTTGCTATGTTGCACTGGCTGGTTTCCAACTCCTGGGCTCAAACAATCTTCCTGCCTCAGCCTCCCAAGCAGCCAAGACCACAGAAGTACACCACCACACTGGGTCCAAGGACTGTCATCTCAAATGCAGAGGCACGTATGAGCTTCTGCAAGGTGCCAAGCCACTCCCCAGGCTTATCAGACCAAGTTATGAATTCAACAGATGGCAGCAAGCTTGCTGACATCAGATTTTCCAAAGGTACTGCAAGCACATGCACACACACTTCCTTGCACTCTGCCAAACTAATCCATCTCCCCCTAAAATGTCCTGCTACGGTGAGGAAAAGCGAACGCAGCTTGGCTACCAACGAATAAACGTGCCAGACTCACCGCAGTTGGGAAGGCTGCTGGGCAACCCGTTCCTCTGTGTCTACTGACAGGGCAAGCTTTGGAAAGGGAGATGTCCATGCTGCCCCCTAAATCTTGCTATATTGGTGAACCTCCACACCCAGACAGGGTGGGCACATCTCTCTTCCTTACAACATCTCAAGCGGGTCTCTCTCAACCCAAGTTTCCCACCTAAAAGCATGAACACCACCTTTGATTATACTAGCAACACAGCTGAGTCTGGCAACCTTGTACTGTTCTGTAGCCCATGGCAAAATCTATGTGTTGTTCAGGACATTACGGGCATAATTTTGTGTTGTGGACTGCAGCCTGCTCTCTGAGCCATCTCTTGCTCCATGGCACACTTGGGCAAGGGCAGGACAGGCCTGCCTTTTATGGCAAGCCTGTGACCCCAGTACTTATCAGTGCTACCTGCAAGGTACTCCACAGAAAAGGCCAAGAAAAAGCAGAACCTTTGCACAAGAGAACTAAAGAAGGTTTCTTTTTGTAAGCCCGGCTGTCCAAAATCACACAGACTAGGGCCTCCTCCGGTATGAACACAGCACTGGCCAGGGACTGACTGGGAGCCTGGAGGTGCTCTGCCTTTACAGCCATGGAAATGCCATCAGAGGCCCCGGGATAGTCTTGGTACAGGATCTCAGACCCCAGCCCCACCCCCTAGAGAGCCAGCAGCTGCTAGCACTGTGCCACTGCCCCCCTCCTGTGGGCTGTTCGCTTTCTCACTTCTTCTGGAAGGCCAGGAGTAGCCTCGGGTCCAGGATGTTCTCCTCCGGCTCCCAGCTGTTATGTCTGGAAAAGCAAAAAGCAGGGCTGATGAGACACCAAGCAGTGAGCAGCCTAAGTGGGTGTCCCTGAGCGTCCCCAGCAGGGGTGAGGGCGCTTTGGCGGGCTGGCCGTCTTCTACGGCCCAAAACCCAGGTCTCAGAGGCCCTCAAAGCCAGCCCTGTAACCTCAAACCCAAGGGGAAGCTGCCACCTCAAGTCCCCAATTAAAACAGGCCACAAGAGGACTCTCAGTCTGCGTCCGGGAGGAAAACAAATCCCAATAAAACGCAAAGTTGCAGAGAGGGAATCCCCCAAACCCTGGCCCGGAGCCAGGGAGGGAAGGGAAGGCAGGTCCAGGACGCAGGGAGGGGGGAGCCCGGCAAGGGGGGGAAAGGGCGCAGACGCAGCCCACAGACTCAGAACAATGTGGCGGCGCCCAAGAGAGCGCGGGCCGGGCAACCCGGGTGGGGAGAGCGCGGAAAGGGGGCTGGGGTACGGGAAAAAAGAGGGGCAGGCAGCCCCTTCTGTGGGGAAGCCAAGTCTCCTCCCCCCTTTAAGAGGGAGGAAAAGCAGCCGTGCATCCATCAATAGGAGGGTCAGGTTACAACAGGGCAGATACAGATAGGGGAAGGGGGGCTTGCGCCCCGCGCCTGGCGCGGCTGGCCGGGGAGCCGGGGCGGGGGCTCCTGAAACAAATGCGCGCGGGGGCGGCGGTCGGGCCCGGCCCTGAGGGGCTCCGGGACCGAAAGACGGCCAGCCTGGCTCTCCGCGGGCTCGTAAACAAAGGGTAGCCTCGGGCCGGGCCGGCGCCTCCCGCCCGGAGCGTGCGCGGCGAGACGGCCAACTTCCCGCGCTGCCCGCGCACGGCCCCAGTGCCGGGATGGCGCGGCCAGGGGTCCCCGCCGCCCCCGCCCCCGCCCCGGCGAGAAGGCGCGCGCAGGCCGGCGGGCCCGCCCCGGGGGACTCACTTGGAGGACCAGCCGCGCCACTTGACCAGGTACTCCAGCTTGCCCTGCGGGAGAGAAGAGCGGAGCGTGAGCGGCGCGGCGGGGCGCGCGTGGGCTGCAGCGTGGGGGTGCACGAACCTTGCGCAGCCGCTTGCTCAGGATGCACTCGGCGGCGAAAACCTGCTCGCCCACGCTGCTCAGCTCCTCCATACCGCCGCCCGCCCGCGGCCCGCGTCCCGCGCCCCGCTGCAGCAGCCGCCGCGCGCCCCGCCGCACACAAAGCGCCGCCCCCGCCGCGCCCCGCCCCGCGCACGCGCGCCGCCGCCGCCCGCCCGGCGTTGCCCAAACTCGCTGGGCCAATGGGCGTGCGGGGCGGGGCGCGCATTGTTCGGTGCGGTTGCGCTGGGCGAAGCCGGGGACCTCGGGGCCCGCTCCGGGCGGGAGGGGGCGGCGCGGCTACGGACCTACGGGGCTGCCCGGGCCAGCCAACGTCCCCGCGTCATTCGTTCTCGGCCGAAAGCCATTGTCCGGCCAGAGGAGGAGAGACGCGGGACGGAAGCCGCACTTCCTGCCCCTGCCATCGGGGGGCGCAGCTAGAGCGCGCCCGCCCATCGGACCCCGGCCTTAAGCTGAAGTTCTCCAGGGCTGGGGAGTTCTCCTGTTTTGGACCGCAGCAAAATGGGCCGGGCGTGTGGAAGGATCTGGGAAGGACGGTGGGAGGGCGGTCGCAGCGAAGCTCGGGCAGCCTAGGCTTTTTTCCACGGAAAGGCGAGTGGGGAAAAACGCCAGCCACTCGAGGAGGCAACTTTATGAACTGCCCCGAGTTCCTACTAAGTAGCCGTAGACGTGGGACCCAGCCCCCAATTTGTAGGGGACCCGTGGGGGAGAAGATCAGCCACCCCTTTTTCCTTGATTGGCTTCTCGATCTTGGTTACGTGAACGTGGGCAGGAGGGGGAGGTTTGCAGAGCAGGGTCTGACTTGGGGCTCAGTCACTACCTGCTGCTCAGGGTTGGCAGGCAAGGTCCTTTGGATCAATTGCCCGCAGCGGAAAGGTCAGTGGGCCGCCGTACAAGTAGAGGTGGCCCCGGGTCCTCCCTGGTCGGGGTGGGCTGGCTGCCCTGTGCTTTAATTTTCCTGCTAAGGCACAGATTCCGTTGAGCGCTCTCTCTTTCAAGTTGCAGTTTAAACCAGAGCAAGTCAAACATGTAACAAAGGTGGTGTGCGTTCAGCCGTAACTTTATTCACATTAAGTACAATCTAGTGCAATGAAAACTCACCTTCTGATTTTGTTTCTCCCATCAACAAGGCTGCGAAATACCCTTTGTGTTGAGCAAACCAAAGAGCCCGGTCTTGTAGGAGCCTGTCTCGGTGTAATTGTGACCACTGAAACGGTATTTATGAAGGATTCTGGAAGAGATTTTTGTTTTGTTGTTTTATTGGAAAGGCCTACTGTACAGAATGAACGATAGGAAACCATCTTGCGTTTTGTGGGCATTCTTGAGTTTATTTGGTTAGGACGGTTACATTCGTTTGGTATCTTGGGGAGAACTTGCAGGTTCAGACACTCTTTGCACAAGGGGCAGGAAAAAGGAAATTTTTCCTGAGAGGATGGTGATTGCTCACTTAGGAGGTGCTACATCGGAGAATCCTTGGCTTGGGATAAAACTCGCGTGGAGAGAGTTGCATGCAGTCTCCCAGCCGACTCTTTTTGTCCCTGTTTTATGCAGCTAGGCAGTAAATCGTGGAGCCAGGGCAAAGATGTGTTTATTGTAATGCTACAAATCGCTGGATCCTTTTCAACTGATGTTTCCTTGCAGAATTCATCTTGCGCCTAAGATTTAGCCCTGGATGTTTTCATTTTCCTTGTAGAGACTATGCCAAGATACTTAATTTTCTTTAAGAATAAAAATCTTTTTAAAAAGAAAATCTAGTCTTCTGCTAAGAAATAGTCTAGAATCTGATACTAACACATTAAAAAAAAAAAAAAAAAGCTATTTCCTGGAAGGTTTACCACCTACATCTAACCAACTTTAAACACCCAACGGGGGAAATAATATTTAGATACTTCTTTTGGAGAAACAAATGTGAAAGATTTGCCTAGAATGAGACCATGTGGTAAATATAGTGAAGGTATGACCCAAAAGTATAAAGTGTTCCTGAAATCTTCTGCTGGGAGGGGACAGATGTGAAGAATAATCCCAGCTAATAACTTGAGTGTGTTGGATTCTGGGTTTGGGCTGAAACAGAATCTGTCTTCCGTTTTTGACTCACATATTAAAAATTAGTAGGATAAATTAGAACTAATTCTTTTATTACTAATTGAATAGCTACTCAGTACTTACTCTCATTGAGGTACTGCTGGGTGCGGTAGTCCATCCACAACAGCTCTGCCTAACAGGACTTCCACAAACGCTGGCAATGCCAGAATCCACACTGTCCAGGGTGATGACCACTGTTTGCCTGTGGTTACTGAGCATTTGCAGTGTGGCTAGTGCTACAGAGGAATTGAATCTTAAATTTTATTTAATTTTGTTCTTGTTGGGTGCAGCCAAGATGGCTCCAATTCATCGTGACCCATGTACAACAGAACAAAACACTACCCAACACTGTGCCACACTCATGATCTTTTTATGTTTGAGCCCAATGTTTCAGCTATTATATTTCTTCTCATTTTGAGTCATGCCGCATCAGCAAAAGGAGATTGCAGGGGCTTTACTCCCATCATTAAAGTCAGCTCTACTTTAAGGAGGCAACTCTTCCCCTGTTGTTTCTTGAATGTCTTCCAGCCTGGGGGACTCATTTTCCTGCAGTATATTCAGCAGTGCTTTCTGCTATTCATAGGGCTATCAATAACTAATTGTTTTGGTAGTCTGCTGCTGGGTCTTTCTCCCTCATTTGCCTTCTTTGAAAGCTCAGCTGAAACTTGTCCACCATGGGTGGCGCTACTGGTATCTGAAATACCGGTGGCATAGCATTACAGCAAGATGAAAGCCCCCACAGCCAGGACAGGCTGACAGACACGTAGGGGTTACTTAATTTTAAGCAATTTAAATTTAGATAGCCCCTTGAAGCTCATGTGTAGTCAGTACTGTACACCATGTGGGTCCATAGGAATTCAAAAGATATTTTAAGTGAAAACAGTATAGTTCTGCAAGTTATTCTTTTTTCTTTCTTTCTTTTCTTTTCTTTTTCTTTTTCTTTTTTTTTGCAGTACTTGGGGTTGAACCCAGGACCTTGCACTTGAATGCTCTGCAAGTGCTGGACCACTGAACTGCACCCCCAGCCAATTTTTTTACTTTTCGAGACAGGGTCTCTCTAAGTTACGCAGATTGCCTCTGGTCTTGAACTTGTGATCCTCCTGCCTCCGCCTCCCAAGCTGCTGGGATTACAGGCGTGAGCTACCTCACACGCATGTTTAAAACGCCTGTGCAAAGACATTACAAACACAAGCGCAAAGGAGTGCATTCAGAGAATAAATACTCTGGTCAGAACTGCTTTCTGTGCAAGCAACAGTATAGACGATAAGTCTTAAGCCATTAATGATGAAATGCTGCTAAGAAAGGCTAAATATTCTCATGTTGCGCTTGTGAATTGGAAATTGGAGATACTGAGGCAAGAATGACTTCCTGGTTGTGTTCTAAAGTCAGTGGAATAGTCAGGAATTGAGACCAATCCAGTGCCCCTGGTTTGGGAGTTAAACGTAGATCACCTTAGATATGTCTTACAAAACAACTTCACAACAGCTTAGTGTATCTAAAAATCCTGCTTCCCTATTGCAGTCCAAGAACTAAAAGTTAAAGGGAGTAAGCCGACCCTCCCCACACCAAGTCTGCCTGTGCTAAACTCAAGGTAAATAATATATCTCACAATACTTGACATTTAATGGAATAATTGCCTTCCCATCCCCTCCACATTGCAAGACTAAGGTGTGACTTGAGGCCAGCTGTGTTGAGTTATGTGTTTTTGTCCATGGGATGGATAAATATTATCTATGTGTGACACAGGGAGCTTAAGCACTGTCGGGACGCTTGCCCAAGCTTACAACCTCTCAGTTTGCCTGCGAGCCCCTGGGCACTACCCCAGAATTCTGACCCAGGACACCCCAGGGACAGGCTGGGGCTCAGTTTAGGTCACTTTTAAACAATAGGTGGCATGTCCAAGCCCTCATTTTACACATGAGGAAAGGAATTCAACATTGCTTCCAGTGTGGGAGTGTGGAACTGGGTCCTGCCTTTCTGCTGCCTGTTGAGGGTGTTGGGAAGCAGGCTACCCTAGAGATAGCCATGACTTGTGTGCAGGGCCTTCCAGAGAGGTACACTGTCTCCTGAGACTGCCTCCGCCCCATCCTGTCTCTGCCCCAGGCTGCCTAGTCCACCACAATGTCCCTAAAGACCTGCTCAGATGGGTGCTGCCCTGATCCTGGGTGCAGGGAGAGGTTAGGGCACATAGTTACAGGAGGTGGGAAATGGGCAATGGACCCCTTTGGTGGTGATGTTTTGGGGACAGATGGCAGCCCCCTTACGGTGGCCTCCATCAAATGAGGGGTTTATTCCAAAGGGTGTCATTTGTTAATTTGCAATCAGCTCAGTTCCTGATTCCAGTTTGTTGCTATTAAAATAGCGCCAGGTGAACATCTTTGTCTTTCATGTGCAGAGTGCTGGCTCATCCACAGGATTGCATGCAGAGGTGCTGAATTAAAGGGCACATGCTTTGACTTTTTTTGTTTGCTACTTCCAGACTGCCCTCGAGGGCTGGCACTAATTTGTGCTCATACCCCAGGTGATGGGATGCCGCTGTCCCCCATCTCAGCAACCCCAGCAATTATGGGATCCAGGGGATTTCTGAATGCGCTTGCTCCCTTGCCGGTGGAGTGGGCTAAATGAGCTCATCACAGCACTTACCGCACCTGCTTTTCCCCAAGACCTTTGCCTAGCACATGATTGTTAGAGGATAAAATGGTTTTGGGAGTGCTGTTTTCTGGGGTGAAATGAATTATTTTCAGAATTTTAAAATTAACTTACACTTAGGAAGGTCTCAAATCTAGGATGAAGCCCTTACTTAAAAAGAAAAAACCAGTTCAGAGATTCACAATGGTAGCCCAACGCACAGTTCATGAGCTTGCTAATTGATCATCCTTGTGCTGGAGGGCGTCTCAAGCATCCTCATAATCAATCAACGCAGGGGTTCTGAGAGGGATGGATTTGAGAACTGCCTTGCACCCCATCCCTGAATCAAACACGTGTTGTGTCTGCCCTTCATTGGCTGGCTGCTTATTTGAAGGAACCCAAACACAGAAATGTCACTTAGGTCATCCCCGCAAAAGGAGAGATCTTTAATCCTGCTGCTTGGTGGGCCAGTGTCGCAATATGTATGAAGAATTCCTCCTAAAATAAGAAGACCCTTTCCCTGCTTCTGGTTGGCAAGTCTCAATAATGATCAGAGGAATTGTGTTTGGAATCGGGGAATTTTAGAACCAGGCAGAACTGTGAAAATCCCATTTTGTAGGAGAGGACAGAATGGCCCGAGAGAGTGTCCAGGTTGGCTAAGTGAGAGTCCGAACCTGGGTTCCACCTTTGCGGGGCTCCATCTCTCCAGCCATCCCTTGCGGCCTCTCCCTCCGACCCCTGCTCCTCCTCTGCCAAAGGCCTACGTGGCTGTTACCTTAGCCAGAGAGTAGGGCATGTCTGGGTGCCAAATTCAAAAAGTTCAGATTCCTACAGGAAGTCCTCCTGCTCCCCCTTCCCAGCCACCCAATTCCACACTCTGGAGGCAGCCAGTGCCAGGTTCCCTTCTGGAGGCGTGCCTGTCCTTGCCAGGGCTAGGAAGATTTTCTCCGGGCTGCCCTCCCGCTTGCTTTTTATCCCACGGCTGCTAGCTCACTGTGCATAGCGCCACACCCTGCTTTCTCTCTCAGCAATAGTCCCAGAGGTCACAGCCGACCAAATGGATGGACCGACCTCAGTCCTTTGAACCTCTCGGCGATATTTATTCCGGGTCACATGTGCCATAGTTTCTTTAACTGGATCCTTAACTGCTTGACGGAGGGTGAGCTATTGCCAGGAGCTAGCTCCTGCTGCGTGAGTGAAAATGGGTTTCTCTGTACCTTGACTTGGAAGGAGGCAGGCCTGCAGCAGAAGTGGCTGTGGCCATTGCAGAAACAACACACTAGTGAAGATGCTGTTAGTGTCGCTCACGATGCATGGGCACACCCTCCATGGTGGCCCCAGCTCCTTTGACGCTGTGTGTCCTCACTAGACTCTGTGTGCGTTTGGAAACAATAGGCGGTCTTAAAAAGTAATACATGCTCACCAGCACACATAGAAACATTGGAACGATACAGAGAAGATTAGGGTGGCCCCGCACAGTGATGCATTTTTTTTGGTACTGGGGGTTGAACCCAGGGCCTCGTGCCTGCATGCTTTACAAGTGCTGGACCACTAAGCTGCACGCCCAGTCAATTTTACTTTTTGAGACAGGGTCTTGCTAAGTTACGCAGACTGCCTCTGGTCTCCAACTTGTGATCCTCCTGCCCTGCCTCCTGAGCTGCTCCACCTGGCTTGGGATGCAAATTTGTGGTAGGAGGGGGACCATTAGTGGAGAGGAAGGGGCCAGGGGAGGGGGCACAAGAGGGGAACATGGGGATGAACATGAGCAGTGTACAATGAAACTCCTGTATGATAATGTCATGGTGAGACCCATTATATTGTACATTAAAAATTACCTAAAAAGTAACAGATAAAATAAAACCAAAATATTAAAATGAAAAAAGAAAACAGTAGCTCTGAATGCTGCAGGGGTGACTGTCCTCTGGGGTATGCTCATATCATATTCCTTTCTGGGCTGGAAGCTTGTATTTTACATCATTGTTGTATATTTCTTTGGGGTCGGTCCACGTTCCATCCTCTGGTAACCAGGCATTTGGAGGCTCCTGTCCTGGTAGAAATGCTGGGAACACGTGTCCCCCAGAATGGAATATCAAGGTACTGCGAGGTTCGGTACGTGGGCTGGGACAAAGTTGGGAGAACTCATCCAGAGGAGAATTTGCCAGGGGGATTTTGGGCTGAGACGTGGTCTTGACCTCACTCGGGTATATGCTGAACGTGTCGAGCCGTGTTGAGCTGCCACTAGACAGGATCAGGGAGGGACACCTGGGGCAATGCCAGAGAGGAGCCAGCAGCAAGGACAAAGCATTACACCATGGCCATGGGGAGGCACAAGGAAGGGCAAGGCTTGTATTGGTCAGGCTGCTCCAGAGAAGTGGAGCCAACAGATAGTCGTCCTTTAGTGTCTGGGCGGTTGGATCCAGGACTGCCAGGAAGCTGCCATCCGGGGTGCTCAAGTCCGTTATAGAAAGTGGCGTGTTTGCATAGGACCTGCACACATCCTCCTGTATACTTTATGTCATCTCTACAACCACCTCTGGCAAGGTTTACCACCTCTCCACACTGTTACGCTGGGGACTAAGTTTCAACATAGGTTGTTTTGTTTTGCTTTGTTTTAAGAGAAGGCCTTGCTGCGTCATCTAGGTTGGCCTTGAACTCATGATCCTCTTGCCTCTGCCTTCCATGTGCTGGGATGGCAGGTGCTCACCACCATGCCTGGCTAACATGTGAGTCCTGGAGGGGACAGACCATATTCAAATCACTGTCTGCTGCTGTAGTTAGGGAAGCCAAGGTCACAGATGAAGGTGATGTGCCCAGGAGCCTGCAGCAGAGGAGGTGCGGAGCAGGAGTGAACCCCCAGATTACCAGCATCCCTTGTCTTCACATTTGCCACAGTTTCCCACAGAAGAGAAGGAAGCTTTGGGAAAGGGAGGGACAAATAGTTCATCTTGGCCAAACACTGGTCATCTGTCTTTATGAGTGGCCAAGAAGCTAGGTGCCATGGTGCCTGCCTGTGATCCCAGTGACTTGGGAGGCCGAGGCTGGTGGATCTTGAGTTCAAGGCCAGAGGCAGCCTCTACAACTTATTGAGACCTCGTCTGAAAATAAAAGATAAAAGGGGCTGGAAGACAGCTTAGTGGTGGAGTGCTTGTAAAGTATGCACGAGGCCCTGGATTCAAACCCCGACTACTGGACAACAAACAAATGAAAAAAAAAGAGCAGCCGACAAGGCAGCTTCGAATCAGCTGAGAAACAGCAACTCTTTTGGAGTCAAAGGGCAACTGGCCCAAGAGCTGGGAGACACGGGCATGGGCCCCTGGAGGAGGTGCAGGCCCAGTCCTGGGGATGGTCATTAGTGGAGAAGAAGCAGCTGGCAAAATGTATTTGAAGGGAGTGGTTGGAAAATGATGATAATAATAGTAATGATCAAGTTGTTTTCTAATCACAGAATAGCAGATAAAAAAATCCTCTCTAGATTCCTTATGATACCTAAACAATGTCTACACTTCTCTTCATCTGTATGGATTCAACATGGTTTCCCAATGTGGGAAATTCAGGTTTTGCTTTTTGGAATTTTCTGGAATGAAAAAAAAAAAAAGAAAAAAAATGTGCATGTATATTTCAGTCTGTGGTTGGGTTGGATCCAAGGTTGAGACTCCTGCAGACATGGAGGCTGTGTGTATAAATACCGGGATATCGAGAGACTTAATGCAAGGAATCCCCAGAGGCCAGTGCTGGTAGGCAAGTCTGACATCTCAGGGCAGGCCACCAAGAGGGACAGTGGCCCTGAGACTCTTGGGCAGGAGCTGATGCTGTGGTCCACGGGTGGAGGGAAACCTCAGAGGGTTTTCTGCAGGGCTGGGGATGGAACCCACAGCTTCACACACGCGAGACGAGCAGGGGACGCTGAGCCGCACTCCAGCCCGGGGAAGCCTCAGTTCTGTTCTTCCAGACTGGCAGCTTCCTGGATCAGGCCAAGTGCACTATCCAGGATCACCTCTTCGCCTCGGGTCACAGAATTCCTTCACCACAGTCCCGGCGTCACTGTCTGGCTGAGCCCCTGGAGCTGTAGCCTCCCAAGCAGACAAGTAAAACCACCATCGCTGGGCTCTGCGGCCTGTTCTGCTGGTCACCAGCCACCTGGTGGCCCCACTGGGCTGCCTGGCCTAGGATGGCCTTTCTTGCTTGGCAGGTGCCAGCTGTGGCCACCTGTCTGCGGCAGGCTGGCTCAGCTCCTTCCCAGGCCTGGGGTTCAGGATGATGGGCCTGTGGGCAGGCATTACCAGCCTGTGCTTGGATCGTGTGTGCGGAGGCCCCCAGGCCAAGGCAGGCCACACAGAGGCCGTGGGGGAGAAGCCAGTGCTACCTCTGGACTGGAGGAGTAGCTAGCGGCTGACCACATGGTGCTGGAGGAATTTGTGGCTGCTTTTGATCCTCCAAAGGCTAAAAGCAGTTCAGCAGCCACCGATCCCAGTGCCTCATGAACTGTGTTGAGTTAATGGGAGGCTCTTGATGCCCCAGCCTCAGAGGATGGTGCACTGGGGGTCACTTTGGGGTGTGCGTCTGGCTGGCTGCCACGACACATACCACAGATTGGGCAGTTTATTGTTGTTATTATTATTATTTATTTTTACTGTCCCTGGGGATGGAACTCAAGGCCTCATGCATACCTGGCCACTGTGCTACCACTGAGCCGCTCAGAGATTAATTTTCCTACATCTCCAGAGGCCAGGAGTGCCAGGCCATGGTATGGGACAGGACTCCTCCCTTCCCAGGCCTCTCTCCTTGCTTTGTGGATGGCCGTCCTCTGCCTGTGTGGTCACGTGGCTGTCCCTCTGAGTGTCTGTGTCCTAATTTCTTCCTATGAGGACACCAGTCCTGGATTAGAGTACACCCTAATGACCTCGTTTTATCTTAATTATCCCTCCAATGATCCCATCTCCAAATACTGCCAGTTCCAAGGTACTGGAGGTTAGGGTGTCAACATGTGAATTTGAGGAGGCCCATGGTATCCGGTCTGTCTGTCCCCTCTGTCCACTGTGTCTGCTGATCCACAGTATGCCTTTGTCCTTTGAACCATTCTTTCTTCCCTGTGGCCACAACAGGGTCCCTAAGTCACCACAGAGACCATAAACAGGCAGGCCAACCCTTAGAACACCCACATGGCTGGTGTGCATTCCAGCATTGGAAGAAACCACCTTGTCTCTGACTGGTTACCAGGGGCCAGGCCGCATGAAAAATTGCCATCAGAGAACAGCCAGAGCCCTAAGAATTAAGTTTGAGTAAGTTAGATGCAGGCCTGCGGCTGTAGCCCTGTGGCATCCGATCCCGTCAGATCTCAGAAGCTAAGCAGGGTAGGGCCTGGTTAGTACCTGGATGGGAGACTGCCTGGGAACACCAGAAGCTATAGGCTTGGGAGAAGGACCTGGCAACCCCCCTCCCAAGAATCAATCTGCCATTGAAAGCCCTATGAACAGCAGAGAAGCACTGACAATCGTGTTTCCCCTGTTGTACAGAGGGTCGCTATGAGTCGGATACTGACTTGATGGCACCTAACAACAACAACAACAAGTTAGATGCAGATATGATCAAATTCTGTTTATAGCACTACCACCCTGTTGTCTGATCCTGTCAGATCTTGGAAGCTAAACAGGGTCGGCCTGGTTAGCACTTGGGTGGGAGACCACCTGGGAATACCAGGTGCTGTAGGCTTGGGAGAAGGACCTGGCAACCCACTCCCAAAAAACAATCTGCCATTGAAAATCCTATGAATAGCAGAGAGGCACTGACATAGTGCTGGGCATAGCACAGTATTGGGGAGTGTTTGTTCTGTTGTATATTAGGTCGCTATGAGTCAGAACTGACTGGATGGCACCTGACAACAAACAACAAACACCATGAACAAACTCTGTTGTACTACTGACACACTGAAAGATGTGAAGCTGGAAATAAAAGAACGCGCATTTGGAGGGTCTGGTTATGTCAATCGAGGTGAAGTCTGCAATGGAAGTTTGGCCCTTGCTACCTGTTATTAGGGCTGGGATTTAGCTCAGTTGGTAGAGCACCGCTCTGCAGTCTCTGAGGTCCCAAGTTCGATTCCCAGCACCATAAAAATGGGAGAAGGATGTGGCAACCCACTCCCGAGGCAATCCCGAAACAATCAGCCATTGGAAACCCTATAAGGGTCGCTATAAGTCGGACACGACTCGATGGCACCTAACAAAAACAACAACCTGTTATTAAGAGCAGGTGCGTCTGCATGTGCCCATATGGAGAGATCTCCAAGGTACCACAGCAGTCCCTCTGATCCAAGGGTGATTATCATTCCCGGATGCCCTGTGGATGCCTGAAACTGAACCCAATATATACTGTATTTCCCTTATATGTTCATATTTTGTTTGCTGTTGTTAGGTGCTGTGGAGTTGGGTTCTACTCAATAAAACAACAGAACAAAACACTCTCTGACACTGTGCCATGCCTGGTATTATGTCAGCGTCTCTCTGCTATTCATAGGTTTTTGATTGTTTTCAGCAGTGGGCTTCCAGATCCTTCCCCCCTCCTTTTTTTTTTTTTTTTTTGCGTTGCTGAGTGCTGAACCCAGGGAGAACAGAGCAGTGCTCCATCAACTGAGCTAAACCCCACCCTTATGGTAAAATTTAATCTACAAATTAGGCACAGTGAGAGACTAAAAACAATAACGATTAATAAAATAGAGCAATTATAACCATATACCATGATAAAACTGCCAGCCTCATTACCCTTGTGCTGTGGGACCGTAAGGAACTACAAGGGCTTCTTGAACACAAGCTCTGCAATGCTGCCACAGTCGATCTGATAACACCGATAGCTATTAAGTGACTAATGGGCAGGTAGCAGACACAGCGTGGATACACTGGGCAAAGGGATGATTCACACCCCATGCAGGACATAGCAGGATGGCTCCGGATTTCATCACTCAGAATGGTTCACAATTTAAAATTTGTGAGTTATTTCTAGAATTTTTCATGTAACGTTTTCAAATCCCCATTGACCTCAGGTAACTGGAACTATAGATAAGGGGGAATTACTATGTTTTATTACGTCAAAAAAGCCCAGTGTGGAACAATATAGCATTTGCTTACTGGCGCTGCTATAATAAATACCACAAACTGGGTGGCTTAAAACAACAGAAATTTATTCTTTTGAAGTTCTGGAGTCTGGGAGACCAGAAGGCTGAAGTCACAGTGTCGGCCATCCTCGGGGAGAATCCCTCCTTGCTTCTTTTAGTTTCTGTAGGTGTCTGCCTGCATCCCTTGCTTTTCGGCCTAGCATAATTCCACCTACCTCTGCCCTCACAGGGCTTTCTGCTTCATGCCTGTGTCTCAAATCTCTCCTTTCTCATATAGACACCAGCCACTGGATTGAGGGCCTGCCCTAAATCCAGAACGCCTTCACCTCATGATTTGAACTTACATCCGCAAAGACCCTATTTCCAAGTAAGCCTGCCTCCGTAGGGGTTAGCACTTGGATATATCTGTTTTGAGGGGCACTATTCAACCTACTACAAATATGTTGTTGTTATTTGGTTACTGTTGAGTTGAGTCGACTCATAGCAACCTCCATAGGTTTTAAATGGCTGTTTTTTTTTTTTTTTTTTTTTTTTTTGCCCTACTGGGGGTTGAACCCAGGGCCTCACGCCTGCATGCTTCCCAAGTGCTGGAACACTGAGCTGCACCCCCAGGCCATTTTTTTACTTTTTGAGACAGGGTCTTGCTAACTTACGCAGACTGCCCCTGGTCTCGAACTTGCTATCCTCCTGCCTCCACCTCCCAAGCCGCTGGGATTATAGGCCTGGGCCACAGCGCCCAGCCCTGATTTTTTTTTTTTTTTTTTTGCAGTACTGGGGGTTGAACACAGGGCTTTGTGCTTGTATGCTCTGCAAGTACTGGACCACTGAGCTGTACCCCCGCCCATTTTTTGACTTTTTTTTTTGAGACAGGGTCTCACTAAATTTCACAGACTGCCTCGAGTGGTCTCGAACTTGTGATCTTCCTGCCTCCGCCTCCCAAGCCGCGGGGATTACAGGCGTGCGCCACCGCGCCTGGCATGATTGTTTTTTTTTTGATACTATTATTTCAATTGGGCAACCAAAAGGGACTTGTGTGCTGGTAGGTGTATGAAAATTTTCTGTAAAGACACTCAAGACACTACCAACCACCACCAGTGGTTACCTTTTGATGGCAACTAAAAAAGTTTTGTTGATTGATATGTGAACTTTAAAAATTTTTACCTTGTGCATGTATATATAAACTTTATATATAAACTTTATGTTCCCTAAGTTATCTAGCTTTTAGGCTTCGATTTTCTTTATATTTTAATCTATATTTTAAAATAGTAATCAATGATATTTCTCTATAACAGAAATATTTGGGCCCTGGTATCCCATCAGTATATTCTGATATCTTTATTCCTGACAAAAATGAAAGTGTAAGCATGGAAGATCATGTTTATAGACTGGAAGGCCTACTATTTTTAACATGTCCACTTCCTCCCAAATTGATCTAAGAATTTAATGCAATCCTACACAAAATCCCAGTATCTGTTTTTCAAAAGAAAGAAAAGAAAGGAAGAAAAGAAGACAGAGAGGAAAGAAGAAAGGAAGAAACTGACAAGCTAATTCCAAAATATGTACAGGAAAGCAAAGGAATGATCAAAACAATCTCAAAAGAGAGCGAAGTTGGGGGACCTACACAGCATTACTTCAGGACTTACTATAAAGTTATAAAATCAATATGCTGTGGTTTGGTGTGGCATAGACAGATACTATTCAGGGAGCAGAACAGAGTCCAGAAGTAGACCCCCATACATACAGGGTCATTTGATTTCAACAAAAGTATCCCAGAAAATCATCAGAGATGGAAAGTCTTTTTAACAAATGATGGTGGACAGTTGGTTCCATTGGGATGAAGGACCCTCAGTCCCCAACTCACATAACATACAGATATTAATTTGAGCCAGCTCAGACCTAAATGCAAAAGTGAAGATGATAAAGGTTCTAGAAGTAAACACAAAAGAATCTCTTTGGAACCTTGAGGCTGGCAGAGGTTTCTTAGATGCAATCTGAAAACACTAATTATTTTCTTCAAAAATTGATGGATTAGACTTCATCAAAATTAAAAACTTATGCTCATCAAAAATATCATTAAAGAGTGAATCAGAAAGCCTCACACTGGGACTCCGAAAGCCTTAGAACATGCATCCAGAATATATATACACGTATGTATGTGTGTGTGTGTGTGTGTGTGTGTGTGTGTGTGTATTCTTTTTCAGTATTAGAGAATTGAACCCGGTGCCTCACATATGCTAGGCAAGGGCTCTGCCACTGAGCTGCATCTCCAGACCCTTTTTTATTTTTTTGTTTTGAGACAAGGACTCCCTAAATTCCACAGGCTGCCTCTGGGGTTAAACCTGCAAACTTCCTGCCTCAGCCTCCTGAGTCTTTGGGATTACAGGCATGTGCCATGGTGCCTGGCACAGAATTAATTAATTAGTTAGTTAATCAATTTAATTTAATTTTTATTGTTTTATTATTATTATTTTGTAATGCTGGAGATTAAACCCAGGACCTTGCATATGCTCTGCCATTGACCTATGTCCTCACCCCTTATATACAGAATATTTGAAGAACTCTTGTAAGTAATAAAAATAATAAAGAGAAAACAAATTAGACTTTTTTTGCTCAGTTTTGTTTGCTTTTTGTTTTTGGAGACAAAGCTCTCACTATGTAGCCCAGGCTGGCCTCAAACACATGATCCTCCTGCCTCCGCCTCCTGAGTGCTGGGATTAGGGGTGTGTGTCACCATGCCTGGCATCAAATTTTACCTTTTTAATTGGACAGAATACTTCAAAATACCTCAGGAGAGATGATATCTGACAGACCAATAAGCATATGAGAAAGTTTTTAACATTATTAGTGGTTGTTGGTTCAGGTGCTGTGGAGTCAGGTCCCACTCATAGCAACTCTCATAGTGTTTTCAGTAGCTGGTTAATAGTGATTAGGGTAATGCAAATTACAGTGTCCAAGAACACTGGACCCCATTGAGAATGGCTAACATTTTAAAAAGCTAACACTAAACATCAACACGGATATAGAGCAACTGGAACTCTCATGCCTCACCAGTGGGAGCGTGAGGAGCACACCAGTTTTGGAAAACAATGTGGCAGTTAAACCACTGCCACAATTGGCTGAGCCACAAATTCCACTTAAGAGAAAAGAAAAGAAATGCATATGAGAAGATTTGTATAAGAATGTTCATAGGAGTTTTATTCATGTTTGTCTCAAACTGGAAACCTAGGAAAGCCCATGAGTGAGAGACGGGACACACCCTGTGGTCTGTGCTAAAGTGAACTTGGCTCACAACAACATGGGCAGAATCCCGCCCCCTGCCACAACATGGACATGGCTCCAAATGTCCTGCTGAGCAAGAGAAGCTAGGCCCCAAAGAGTGTGTCCTTTCTGAGCCTTGTGCGTGAAATTCTTAACCAGTTCAAACGAGGACAAGGTAAAGGAAATCAGAAAAGTGGCTGCCTCTTGGGGTGAAGGGCCCAAGGGTACTTGAGGTGGTGGAAATGTTTTGTTCATTGGTCAAACTCAACCCCTGCCATGAGCAAGACCTGTGCATCTCTGTCAATTATAGCTTGATTTCAAACAAGTTGAGAGAAAAAAGAGACTATGAAAATGCTCTGCAAACACACTTGATTATTCTGATGGCTTTCTTCTGGTTTAGTAGTTAAAGATTTCAAAGTTTCACATGTCATGCTGCAACCCTAGTGTCTGCAGGAGGTCAGCTGATGCTGCTGACTGGCCGTCCTTGCTTAACTGACTCCTAAGAGAAGCAAGTTACCCTGGGCACCTTGTTTGTCTCTAACTCCGTCTCTTTATTTTTAAAAATATGTTTTGTTGTGTCAAGGTTGTAGGGTATCACATATGTTGTTTACATCATTTTGAAGTTGTTCCCACAGATTTATTTTTATTTATTTATTTTTTGTATGCTAGGGATTGAACCCAGGGCCTTGCATATGTTTAGCAAGTGCCCTACCACGGAGCCAGGCCTCCAGCCCTTGAGGTTGCTCCTGTTTGTGAAATTTTGAGGTGGCAAAGTTGAAACTCCATGACTTCATCCCTAGAAGATGAGAATTCTCAGGAAGGAATACTTCTTGAAATACATGACTTAGGTGAAATAAGTAACTAAAATAGATTATAGCCTAAAATTTCTTTTTGTTAGTGATGAATGCCAGTGCACGAAATAATTCCACAAACATTAGAATTATAATGTCATCTCTTAAGAAATCGTATAAATTTAATCCCAATTTCCTACAATCCAAGTATCCCTGGCTGGCCTGATTGTCATCAATGCTGGTTGTTGTCTAGGTGATAGCTGCCCCTGTGATAGGAAGGAGACCCCAGCTTCACTCCCCTGGTGACTCCAGTGAGCCTCAGCTTTGACAGCCATTAGCTCAGATGAGAAACCCCCATGTGGGCTGAACAGGGGCCCCCAAAAGACAGTTCCTCTGGGATCCCGTGCATGTGATCTTTGGAAGAAGGGTCTTTGAGGGTGCCATTCAAACAAGGGTCTTGAGATGAGGTTGTCTTGGGTTATGGTGGGCCCCAAATCCAAGTCTGGTGTCACTGTAAGAAGGCAACAGGCCCATGGACACTGGGAGAGGGCCCTGGGGAGACTGAGGCAGAGCAGAGAGGGGTGCAGCTTCAAGCCAAGGATGCCGTGGGTACCAGAAGCTGGAAGAAGCATGGAGGCACCCTCCCTCTGAGCCTCCAGAGGCTCTGTGAGATGGAAGATTTCTGTGGTTTTGAGCTCCTTGCGTGAGGAAATTTCTATGGCAGCCATAGGAAGCGAATGCCATTCTTCACAGTGGGTTCTACGAGGATCCACCAGTGCCCCGCAGGCCTCCACCCACTGGCCCCCTCCCCATTCCCAGAGCATCTCCACCCACAGTGACCGTGCTTGGGAATGAGCGCTCCCAGGATGCGGCGGCCTCCCAATGCCTGCCTCCTGTCATCCATGGCTATCCTTGGGGGAGGGGGCATGAATTAGCCCTCAAATTCTGGGTCGAATTAAACAGGACCCCCCCCAAATAGCTAGTACCTCAAGTGTGGGGAATGTTCTGGAACTGAGTTCATGTTCACACTCTTCGAAAGGTCATATCCTACCCTCTCCTGATACCTCGGCCACAGATCACCTTGTTGCTGATCAGAGTGGGTGGGTCAGGTAGTTCCACTGAAGCAGGAGGCAGCAGGCAATCGCTGACACAGTGCCCACAGCCAGGGTGACCCTCTCGCTGGTCTCCAGATGGGACTTTTAGTGCCAGCAGTTTTCCTATCTGCAAAGTTTCCGTGAGGCACACGGCAGGCCATGCCAGAGTAGTGAGGGACAGTGGTCACAGTCAGTCAGATTTCTCCCTGCCCGGACTCTCGGAGGTGTGGTGGGAGACTTGACCCAGTGAGAGGCTTTCACATGTCTCCTGGGAGCAGGAGGGGGTTGTGGGGACAGGGGACTGTCAGAGAAAGGAGGGAAAGGGGGAGACCAGGAGTGTTCTTCTGGGAGATACTTTATGGGACACAGACAAACTTATGAAATCATGTAGGCCCAGCTTCTGGGAGATATTTGGAGATGGAGTGGCTATAATAGTAGTAGTAGTAGTAGTAACAATAATAATAATAATAATAATAATAATAATAATGATAATAATAATAATAATAGTGTACCTGGGGCTTGAAGGGTTAAAAATCAATGCCTAGGTGATAAGAGTAAATTAAATATGCTTTGTCCCACTACCTGGGCCAGAACCATACCTGGGGTTTCTTGGCTCCCATAATGGGCTACCTGGACTAACCTCCTGCACATTTTGACAATGTATAATTTTGCCTCCCTGGCTGAGGGTCCCACAAAACATAAGCCTGCCGTGACCACCTCCGTCCTATCTTTGGCTGCTGGTGAGAGCACATCTGGGGGCGGCCCACCCAGTCATATTGCTGCTAGGAGGCATGCATTGTTTAAAAGCTCCAAAGGAGAGTTGTCAGGTAAACAAAACAAAACAAAACCCGAAAACCAAAACCAACAACAACAACAACAAACAGCAAACAAAACCCAAACCAACCAACCATACAAAACACATCCACTAGAATGGGGATGTAGGTCATTGGTAGAATACTTGCCTATCATGAGTGAGGCCTGATTCCAACCCCTGCACTGCAAGGGAAAACATAGTGAGTGAAAATCCCTAGATTAGGTCACTTACATAGGGTTATATGGATAGCACGATAAACAGAATATTGTCCCCATTGACTAAATCTTGGGCACTGGGAATATGTTGGGCACTGGGAAAAGGAAGATTCAGGTTTCAGATGGAGTTCTGGTTGCTCAACAGCTGACCTTGGGTGGGGGGTGAGTCTGAATTAACCAGGGGCATGAGAGTCCTTGAGGGGTAAAGGAGGCGGGAGGGTCCACGTCAGAGGGATGGCATGTGAGAGACTCGACCTCCATCGCTGGCTTTGGAGTAGAAGGGGCCAAGAGCCAAGGCACGAGGGGCCTCTAGAAACTGGGAGGGGCCGAGAGGCTGGGGTCCCTGGAGCCTCTAGGACACAGGCCTGCCCACACCATGACCACATGAGCGAGAGGCGTGCTGGATACCTGCCTACAGAGCCGTAGGTGTCACATTCATGCTCCTTTGGCTGCCGTTTGGGCTGTTGGTCACAGCAGCCACAGGACTGTGGTGCAGCTGGTGATTGTGGAAGGAGATGTGTGGGCTCTGATCTTCAGGTATCCCAGGCCATTGCTGTGAACGCCCAAGGAGGCCAGGGCCTCTGGTCCTGTCCTCGCTGTGGACAGGAGCCAAGGTTGCTAGGTGGACAGGTGGGAGGAAGGAAGAAGGGGAAGAGGGTGGAGGTGAGGCTGGCTCAGGAGACAGCAAGCCCCGCAGTGGGTTCTGTGTCTCAGCCACCTGAGGACGAGGCTGCAGCAGGGCATCTCGTCATCCTGGGGCAGAGGCGGACCCGGGGCTGGGCGGTGCCGCTGCTGAGGGGACTGTGTGAGCAGTTTATGTCGTACCACACCACCTGCAAAGCCATGTGAGAACCGGACGAAGTGTGCACTGAATGTCAGTGTGCACCAGGGACAGCAGGTCCTGGGGACAAGGTGTACATACAGGGGACAGTGTGTCCCAGGGACAGTATGGGGAATGCATATACCAGATACACTGCGGATCAGGGTACGTAGGGTTTCCCAGAGTTTGTGGTACCGGGGACAGAGTGTGCCAGGGACAGTGTATGTCAGAGAGCTTGCCAGCCCTGTCTTTGGAGCCTCCCCACTGAGCCCTCTTCGTGTTTAGTTCATCCCCTTTCAGTTTCATAAGCTCTGAGTATCTTTGCTGCTGTCGCTGTGACAGTCAGAGAGCCCCAGTAGGCCTGTCTACCACATAGCTTAGGCCCTGTGCTCATGACGTCCTTCCTGTCCACGACACTGGGCTCAGGCCTTCTCCAGCCTGAAAACTCCCACGTGTGTTGGGTCAGATTTTTAGTCTGTGTAACTGGTGTGTTGTTCTTTAACTCTGCCTGGTTAAAAATCCACCCTGTGTGCACAAGAATCCTCTAGGACAGGAGATATGGACTCCGCTTTCATTCCTACACTGGGCACAGAGCTGAGCACTCCAGCCCCGCCAACATGTGGCTTGTGGGTCAACATGGGGCAGATTCATCCCAGGACAGAGCCTATTTGTGGTCTTGAGCCCCGGAGTTCTCAGTGAAATTAAGACTGTTTAAAAGTCCTCTGTTGAAGTGAGGGGAGCCCGCAGGAAGTGGGCCCCCGTGTGCCCCCCGGTGGGAATGTAAATGGCTTCAGTGTCTCTGGAATGCAATTTGTGATTGCAGATATTTAAAACCCCTTCTGCCCTTTGATGAGATGACTCCACGCCTAGGGAGTCTCCCACTGAAATAGCAGCAGAGATGCGCAGAAAGAGTGATTAGTGGGTCAGTACGTTCGCTGCAGTGGAGCTGATGAGGGAATTGAGGAGCCCAGTGGCCACCAGTGCACAGGTGGCTTGAGTGCAGGCGGAGTTCCTGGAGGGTCTGCTCCACAGTCCTCGCCACTCCGGCTTAGGGCTTCTGAATGACCTGACAGAAATGTTCCTGTGTGAGGCTAGACGAAAGGTGTGCTAGGGAGACAGCCGGGCACAGGCTTCACCTCTCAAGAACACCTGCGTGTGTGTGTGTGTGTGTGTGTGTGTGTGTGTGTGTGAAAAGAGGGTGGAAGCGCTGGTGCTGCTGCTGGGGGGCAGGAGTAAAATTAACTTTTATTTCCTCCTTATGCTTGTCTGTGATGGACACACATTATTACTATAGTCAGAATTTCCAAACTTGACAATTGGGACAGGTAGATTGGGTGGGGCCAGAGCGGTGGAGGGTAAACTTAAAAGAAGTGACTTGAAGGAAGAAGAGTGAAGAAGTGCTGGCTTAAGTTTATTATTATTATTCTCCTTAAACCAGGGAAAGAAGCAGTTGCATTATAATAAGATAAAAGTTATAGATCATTAGGTGGTCAATTCATAGACTTTTTATTTTAAATTTTTTGTGGTGCTAGGGCTCAAACCCAGGGCCTTATTCAGGCCAGGAGCTTGCTCCACCACTTGGCTACATCCCCAGCCCCTGTTCATTGATCTTAACACAAGAAGGAGCACTAAAATGCAGCCCAGTAATAACCGTTAGAAATAGAGAGGGAGCCAGCGGGGCATGGTGGAGTGCGTCTGAGGCAGGAGGATCCTGAATTCAAGGCGAGCCTGGGCTACATAGGGAGACTCTGTCACACACACACACAAAGGAACCAAAAAACAAACACACAGAAAAACCAGACCATGGTGTGGCTTAGTGGCAAAGTGCTTGCCTAGCATGCATGAGGCCCTGGTTTCCATCCTCAGCACCTACAAAAAAGAAATAAAGGAGGAAGAGAAGAAGGAAGAGGAGGAACAAAAACAAAGAGAAGAACGGAGAAAAGCCTAGTAACAATGTGAGGCTTCAACTCACGCACATGACTGGGAATTCGCAGACCACGAGGCCTCTGCAGGCAGGAAGGCCCTGGTCTCTGGAACCCGAGGCATCATGTCTGTGTGGGTTGGGGCCGGGCACCAATCCTGGGAGCTCAGGCCCTTCCTGGCTGAAGGATGGCTGTGCCTCACTTGGGCAGTGACAGGGCTGTCCTCGGCCTTTGCCCATGCGTCTTGCAGGACAGGGCGTGTCCTCAGAGCTTACTAAATGAGAGCCAGGCCAGGCTCGCCCCTCCCGCTGCCTGCCACTAAAAAACAGCACCTGGGGAGAAGCAGAGGAGGAAGCGACGAGAAAGAAATAGAACCTTGGGACAAAATGCACACAGCTGACCCAGCAGGATCCTTCCTAGGTGGGAGACCCTCCTGAAATTCAGGCCGGGCAGGGGAGCGGGGTTTCTGCTCCTCTGGCCCCCCGAGAGCCTGTACTTACTTTCTCTTGCTGGCAACCTTTGTAGAACTTTTGTGTGTTAAGCTTTGGAGGGTCGGTTTCCCATAGTCGACTCCTTACAGGCGATCATGGCCAGTAAAATGGAAGACTGTGAAAACCCGAACAGGGAGCCGGAGAGCCGAGGGGTATCTAAAACAGTCACCTCTCAAAGCAGACTGAGAATATCTGAAGTGTAGGTCAGTGGTGTTGCAACTCACACCTGAAATTCTAGCGCCACAGAGCGGAGGCAGGAGGAACGCAAGTTCAAGGCCAGCCTATGCTTCATGGCAAGACTTTGTCTCAATAAAACAAAGCAAAAGCAAACAAAAACCAAAAACCAAACACCCATGCCTCCCCCATCTTTTTAGGGCATAATCCCCCCAAATTCAATTCTGACCATTATAAACCTAAATGTTGAACTCCCAAAAGATTCTTGAAGTCTAAAATCCTGACAGATCAAAATCCCAAAAACACAATTCTGAAAAAAATATCAAGAAGACAGTTATTTACATTTTAAAAGAATTATTTGAGAAACATAAAAAGACAACAGAATCCTTCGTAGGTTGCTTTACATAATAAAATAGGCAGTGAAAATGTATGTGTATTTGCAAGTATAAACACTCGGGTATTCTAATAACAGTCACACTGGTATAGGAGTATGAGTGAATCAACTGTGTTCATAAGGAAATAGGTCAGGGGGCTGGGCATTGTGTCTCGTGCCTGTAATCCCCACACTTGGGAGGAAGAGGCAGGAGGATTGCAAGTTCAAGGCCAGCCTGGGCTACCCAGCAAGACCCTATCTCCAAAAACCAAAACTAACCAAGCAAACAAATAAAACAAAAGAAATAAGTCAAGAGTCTGGGGGTGTAGCTTATTGGTAGAGTGCTTGCTTAGCATGCACGAAGCACTGGCTTCTATTCCCAGAACTGCAAAACCAAAAGTAAAGCAAATAAAAGGTCAGGAAGTGAGGTGTATGAACTGCATATCACTGGGCTTGACAGTTGTGTGCCCCAGCTTTGTGAGGACAGTCATCTGACACAATATCAACAGGACATTGAGGACATTGATCAAAACCTGCCATGGGCCTGGCAGTGTGGCTCAGTGGTAGAGCGCTTGCTTTGCATACATGAGGCCCTGGGTTCACCCCCAGCACCGCCACCCACAATAAAGCAACCCAGCAGTGGGTAACCACGTGTGCAGTTGCCCAGAGAGCCATGGTCCTAGAAATTCTCTCTTTCATAAGTGCTGATATACAAAAAGTCATCTCTTGACTTACTGAGGTTTCTCCATTTTAACATAACATGCACACTATGCTTATGCAGTCAGCATTGTGTTAATGCACTTTCTCAGAGTTTTGCAAAAAGTACATAAAACAAGTTGTTGTTGTTAGGTGCTGTCGAGTCCTGTTGGAGTCATAGTGACCTTCATAGTGTTTTCAGTGGCTGATGGTTTCAGGATTGCTTTGGGAGTGGATTGCCACATCCTTCTCCCTGTGAAGCAAATTAGAACTCTCTAAAAGTCTATACAATTTGTACCTCTGGTATTAGAAATGGCAAGATAAAATATATAACAGTGAATTGTAAAAAAAAAAAATGATGATTTTTTTAATAGGGGAAAAAACTAAATTAGAAAAAGAAAAGAGCAGAAAAAAGAAAAATAAGTTAAAATACATTTTTTGGCAGTGCTGGGGATTAAACTATGGCTTTGCAATGCTGGTTAAGTGTTTTACCACTGAGCTGCACCCCACCCTTAAAAAAAATTTGACAAAAGAAAACTTGTGATTACTAGAATAGAGTATGGGCAATTGCACGGAGCTAGTTCCTAAGAGCTGACTGACTTTCATGATCATTATCTGTATTTTGACGTCTTACATCATGGTTAATATTGTTGTTCTTGGGTGCCATCGAGTCACATCCTACTCATAGCAACCCTATGTACAAAAGAATGAAACATTCCCCAACACTCTGCCATGCACACGATCTTTTTTATGTTGAGCTCATTGCTAGCCAGTGTGTTTCTTCTCACTTTGAGTCATGCTACATCAGCAAAAGGATGTCCCAGGGGCTTTACTCCATTTCCGTCATTAAGGTTGACTCTACATGAGGAGGCAGCTCTTTCTCACTTGTCTCTTGAATGCCTTTCAGCCTGGGGGACTCATTTCCTGGCACTATATCTGACAGTGTTTCTTTGCTATTCATACGGTTTTCAATGGCTAATTGTTTAGGTAGTGGGCTGCCGGGTGCTTCTCCCTAGTCTGTCTTTGTCTTGAAGCTCAGCTAAAGCCTGTCTACCACGGGTGGGCCTGCTGGTATCTGAGATACCGGTAGCATAGGTTTCAGCATCACAGCAACACGCAAGCCCCACAGGATGACAAGCTGATAGACACATGGGGAATCATGATCAATAGCTGCTTTTTTTTCTTTCAGGGCTTGGCTTTCCTCAGAGAATACATTCATACTCACTGTCTGTGTGGCACTGCTCATTTTGGGATCCTTCTATGATTCCTTTTATGGACCTGAGTGTTCCTTTTCCAATTGATCCATCTTCTGCACCTTGCTTCTCTGTTGTCTTGAGCACACAGAAATCCATTCCACACGGAGGACATATACAGACCACATTGTGTCAGAAACAATTCTAGCGATCGAACAGTGGCACTGTTCAATGTCACCTTATCCTACTGTGCATATAATTATTTCCAAACTATTCAGTAACTTCTCTGGCTTCTTCAAGCAAATGTGATTTTAATTCATTAAAAGTTCCTGGAATTTCATCAGCTGGAAGGAATGCCAGTGCAGATAAGTGTCACATCTTTAAACTGAAGTTTTCATTGTTGCTGTATTGCATGATCAATCCATTCATCTAAATTTTCTGCCAAATGCTATGGACTGAAGTGAGAAAACAAACTTTCTTGGTAACACTGTGAAATTTACTTTTAGAAGTCTTTGTTGTTGTTAGGTGCCATTGAGTCAGGTTTGATTCATAGTGACCCTATGTACAACAGAACAAAACAATCCCCAACACTGTGCCAGACACACTACCTTTCTTATGTTTAAGACCACTGTTGCAGACACTGTGCCAGTCCATCTAGTTGAGGGTCTTCCTTTTATCTGTTGACCTGCCACTCTCCCAAACATGATGTCCTTCTCCAGGGATTGGTCCCTCCTAACAACATGTCCAAAATACATAAGACACAGTCTAGCTATCCTTGCTTCCAAGGAGCACTCTGGTTGTACTTCTAAGATGGATCTGTTGGTTCTTTTGGCAGTCCATAGTATTAGAAGTCTTGATCATGCCTAATTCCAAATCCGTCATTATGGTTGAAGGCTTCAGTTGAAATCCATTTTCTTTGGCGAAGTCCTCCAAATCTTCAAATACATATTTATAAACTGCTTTGCTTTTCTCAGCCATTAATACATAAGTGAGTGGATAAGTTCTAGAATTTTCAGATCCAACAGGAGCATGAGTTTTAGATATTTGATAAAAAAAGGGAACAATAGTGGGGACTGTTTTGAAAGTGCTATCATTAGTGAGGATGCTTGGCTGGTTTTCTATGTTAGATTTGTTGTTGTTGTTAGGTGCCGTCGAGTCAGTATCTGACTCATAGCGACCCTACATATAACAGGTGAAACACTATTGTCAGTGCTTCTCTGCTGTTCATAGGGTTTTCAATGGCGAATTGCTTTTTGGGAGTGGGTTGCCGGGTCCATCTCCCAATGTTAGATTTAGGTATAAATAAAAGTCTATTTTTGCTGCTAGGCAAATTCCTAACAGTTCACCATTTACTGCACTTTGGAATCCTGGAGAAATGTTTACATTAGCATGTGTCTTTGGCTCTTAAGCTTGCTGCCCTGGTCCAGTTCTTTCTATTCTCTAACAAAGGCAAGTTTTGGAGGCAAGCATGGCACTCGATATGTGTGAAGGGACAGAAGCGCTGTGCAATTGAGCAATTTGGCAGAGGAGATTTCTTGTATTTTCTGCCTGGTGCAGAGAGGCAGAATAGGCCATAAAAGATGTTGGACCACTCAGTAATCCTTTCAGAAAAATGAAAGATGTACATTTTACAAAATAAAAATAAAACATAAAAATATCACATGGATTAAAGGTTGAAAAATAAAGCTACTGCAGGAAAAATATAGGGAAGAGAAATTTGCTCAACATGGAGGAGATTTTCTGAGTGTGATACAAAATCCCATTTCCATCAATAAAAAAAAAGTTTGACAGACTTAAATGCTCATGGGCCAAAAACCCCACCGGGAGCAAAGGTTTTTCCCATGGTGGTGCTCGGAGGGAGTGTGCTGTCCAAAAACATCAGCTTGACTCCACCTGAGCTTGTAGGTCTCAGCTCTCACTTACTGAAAAGACAGATGGTGATGGAGCAGGTTCAATGACCCCATGAAGCAACCACTGGACAAACCCAGAATCTGGGGGCACTCCACAGGACCCCTGCACGGTGTCAATGAAATGATAATGTCACACAACAAAAGGGGAAGAAGAGGGAAGAGAAGATGAGCAGTTGTAGAGATGCCTTCAAAAGCAAATGCTAAGCTGAGCGCCATGGCGCAGCCTGGAGTCCCAGCACTGGGAGGCTGAGGCAGGAGGATCTTCAGTTTGAGGCCTGCTGGGGTATGTAGTGAGATCCTGTGAAAAACAAAACAAAACTCAAACAAACAAACAACAAAAAAATAAACCAATCCTGTGATAGGTTGTCCCTGTGTCCTGGTCTGAAAAGGGAAACTGGAATGGTGTCAGGAGCTGGACCTCTGGGCAAGGAGTTGGAGAGGGGGCAGACCTCACCAGGGGGATCAGCCCCCCTTGTAAAAGAGGCCTGAGAGGGACCCCATGCCCCTCCTGCACACGAGGACATGGCAAGAAGGCACCGTCTGTGGCCGAGGAGGCAGCCTCACCAGGCCCTGGTCTGCTAGGGCCTTGGATTTGAACTTTGCTCCTGGCACGGTGAGGAGTGAGTTTCTGTTGTCTGCCAGCCCTGGTCCATGCCATTCTGTTACATTCTGTACACTAACCCAGGAGGGACGGCAAGCTGGGAGAGCCGCATTTCCTTCTCTCAGGGGTGTTGGGATTTTCAGTCATGGAAGGGACTGTCCTGCTTCTCAATGGGGGATGTTGAAGATCTTTGTGAAAGCATATTGCTGGTGCTATGTTAGCAAAAACAAACCACTAAAGCAAGAGGGGCAGAGTGTGGGGAAGCCAGTGCAGGGCCCTGGTCCAGGGCATAGTCCTTTCAACCTTCGTGTGTATGACATTTTGCAAGTGCATGAAAATGGCAAAGGGAACAGGTATAAGAGGCCTGGAGATGAGTAACCATACTTTATTCCTTATGGAAATAGAAAAAGAGGAGAACAGCAAGGAGGCACAAGGTGGCAGTTCACAGGAGACAGCTAAAATGGTAAACAATATGGTATATTAAAAAATGACCCAACCCAGTAATAACATTTATATAAAATTTAAAAGCCATGTTTTTTCCACTCATCAGATTGTCAGCAATTTAAACCACTGAGTCTGCAGAACCATTTAAAGCCTAATGATGAGTGAGAAGGTGAGGACGCAGTTCTGCTCCAGGGATGTGGGCTGAAGCACACTCCGGAGGGTCCGTCTTCCAGGTGAGCAGGCTATCAGAAGTTACACTGCAGTCCCACGTGGTGGTGCACGCCTGTGCTCCCAGCACCTGGGAGGTTGAGGCAGGAGGCCAGAGTGGGCTACACAGGGAGACCCTATGGGACAGAAAAGCCAAGCTAGGCTTTTACCCAGGAACTTTATTTCCATTTCCAGGAAGCTGCCCTTCATGCCTACTTGCCAGGTGGGGAGGTCCCTTGGTGGATACCCGCACATCTGTGCAGAGATCCAGGTGCCGGGAGGTCTGTTCCAGCATAGTCAGCAACCGGAGGGCAATAGCCTTGGTGCCGGCCCTCAGGGGAGTGCCTGCACTCAGGGGAGTGGCTAAACACTTAGGGCAATCCATAAAAGGACTGCATTGTAAAGAAGGTAAGTGTGCAAGGAGAACTTGGAAGGGGCCTGTCATGGGCTTCAAGTTACAGGACTCTAAGGCACCAGGCTAAACCAGGTCATGAGTGTGGGTCTTTGTTTCTGGCCCTTTAAGGTAGAAAAGTGCCTGAGGTTGTTAGATGCCACGGAGTCAGGTCTGACTCATAGTGACCCATTGCACAACAGAACATTCCCTGATACTGCACCATGCCCAGCACTATGTCAGTGCTCCTCTGCTATTCATAGGGTTTTCAATGGCTGTTTGTTTCAGGAGTGGGCTGCAAAGTCTGTCTCCCATTGAGTGTGGTGCTGGGGATCGAACCCAGGGCCTCAGAGTATGCAGAGCAGCACTCTACCAACTGAGCTAGACCCCAGGCCAGAGAAGTTCCTGGGAGGAGTGAAATTGAAGGGAGGGCTGAGCGGGAGTGGGTCTTTTATTTTGCTTTCCCATGCTTTTAGTTTTGAAACATTTACATAGAACATGAGTTAATTTTTTGTTTAAAAAGTTGTGATACACACACACACACACACATACAGGCACACACACACCCTTACAGAAAATTCGCCCTTTCAACCATTTCCTTTCTTTCTGTTTTTCTTGGTGCAGTGGTCTGCACCCCAGGCCTCGCATGTGCTAGGTGAGTGTTCTGCCACTGACGCATACCCTCAGCCCTCTTTACGTGAGTCTTTTGTTCCATTTTAACCATTTCCAAGCGCCTTCCGGTGACATCAAGTACATTCATGGTGTTGTGCAACCATCTCCTTTATCTAGGTCCCAAATACGTTCCCAGTACCCTAAAAGGACTTCTAACTTTTTTTTTTTGGTATTGGAGTTGACCCGGGGGCTCATGCATGCCCAGCAAGTGCTTTATCCCTGGGATGAACCCTCAGCCCCTTTGTTAATATTTTTTTTTTGAGACAACTTGCTAAGTTGAACAGCCTGCCTCTGGCCTTGAACTACTGATCCTCCTGCCTCAGCCTCCCAGGTTGCTGGCATTACAGGTACCAGGCACCAAGCGCCTGGCCAAATTCCATACCCTTCAGCAGCCGCCTCCTCTGCTACCTCCAGCCCCTGGCAACCACTGGTCTACATTTCGTAGATTTGCCTATTAGGATGTCTCATACAGATGCAGTCACATACTAGATGGCCTTTGAGGCCTGGCTTCTTGTCCTTAGGACCATGCACGACTTTTAGTAATGGCTTTATTTATTTATTTATTTATTTGCAGCACTTGGGGGTTGAACCCAGGCCCTCGCACATACTTTGCAAGGGCTCTACCACTGGGTGTACCCTCAGGCCATTAAAAAACCATTTTTTTTTTTTTTAAATCTTGAGACAGTGTCTAAGTTATGCAGGCTCCCTGTGGCCTCAAACCTGCAATCCTCCTGCCTCCACCTCCCAAGTCGCTGGTATTACAGGCATGAGCCAATGTGCCTGGCAGTAATGGTTTTGTTTAAAGTGATAAGTAAAAGCCAGGCAAGAGCAGGGTGTGATGGTGTACTCCTATAGTCCCAGGGACATAGGAGGCAGAGGCTGGAGGATCTCTTAAGCCTAGGTTCAAGGTCAGCCTGGGCAACATACTTAGACCCGCCTCCCTGTCCCGCCCCCCCCCAACCCCTCTGCTGAAAAAGCTAGGCCAGCTGAGAATTGAGGGCCTGAAGCTGGGGGGCACACTTGAGGTGCTCCTGTGGGGGAGATTTCAGGGTGGGCTTCAGGGTCCAGGCGTTGCCTGCCTAAGGAACCTCTGGCCTGGCAGCAGTGTGGGTTGCTGGCAGAGGCACAGGAACGAAGTCCGACTACCACATCAGCAGCCAGGACCTCAACTGCCTGGCCTCCACCATCTACTGCAAAACCTGGCAGGCAAGCGAGGTGCCTGGAGGCCCAGTGGTCCTTCCAGAGGCCTTGGGGAGGCTCACCTTTGGCCAGCAGCGGCTGCCGCATGGCCTGTGGGCAGCAGAGAGCAGGACACAAGATTGCCCCATGGCCTAGGCTTGGCGACGCTAGGTGAGCCAGCCCGCCAACAGCTGGGCCAGCTCAGGGCGCAGTCCGGGTCTCTTGCAGGTTGGGCCTGGGGTTGAATGGAGTTACAGTCCTGATGTGTGGCTCTGGGAACTGCTCTGAGCCCCTGCAGCCTCAGTTGCTCCCTCTGCTGAGTGGGCATAGTAAGAGGACTCAGGAGGTGCGTGGCCTCCGCCAGGCTTGGGGCTGGCTGCAGCTGTCGTGGACTGACCTAGAGTGTGAACCAGGCCCCCTCTAGGAAGCTCCGGGGTACAGTCCGCCAGCCTAGGAAAGGTGAGCTGGTCCCCACAGTGCGAGTGTGGGAGCAAGTGCCTGCCCTGTTGGGGTCTAGCTCTGGCTCGGCGAGGATTCGGAGCTTGGCCTCAAAACTAAGTGGATCCCAGGACTCTCGGGGTTAAAGTGAGACCTGGTCTATGGCACCAAGAAGGACCTCGAGTGCCAACGGTCTTTTCTGGCCTTGACTGTCGCAGCTTGCCTTCTCTACTCTCCTCCTTCCCAGGCTTGGGGAGGAATTGGACAGTGCTTCATGTCTTGATAGATGCCTTTGGCTCTTTGAGAGCCCTGGACTTGACACAGTGTCTTGCTAGAAGGTCTGGTTGATTGGAAATCTTAGGGTGCGATGGTCCAAGTTGATGGGTCCAGGTGGCAGGTGAAGTCAAGAGGTGAACACAAGAGGGAGGAGGTGGAGGTGGTCAGTTGCCTGTTTAAATACATTCTGAGATGGGGCGGACTAGGAAGTGGCCAATCATGGCAGGGCTCGTGCATGTGGCAACTGCCACTAACTGCTATGCACATGGGGGCTTGAAATTGTGCAGTTTAGATAGGTGGGTAGGGGACGGGCCAGGCCAATCAAGAGTGTCCCCTTACTGACAAATCACAGGGATTTGGGTGACCAATCAGAGTGGAGGTGGTGACTCCACGGCTGGACTGGTCAGGGGCCATCTTGGGTTACACAATGGGAGGGGTAGGAGTGAAGGACCAGGATGTGGGACAAAGGGGACCATCTTGCCCCATAGGGTTTAATGGGGGCAAAGGACCAGGATGGAGGGTAAAGGTCACTGGCCCTGGAGGACAGAGGTCAGTCCTCCAAGTGGACCAGATGGGCCCCTTCTTTGATAGGACAGTCTCTACCCCCCCCCCCCCAGGCTCTTATCCCCTGGAGGATAGATGTTGGCCCTCCAGGGAGACCAGATGGGCTCCTGCCTCAGGGGTACACTCTAGGGTTCTCCTACACCTGCCCCAGGTGCCCAGGGGCACAGAAGGCCCCACATGCTGGGGAGCGCAGGATGCCAAGGCCAGGAGGCTTTCAGCACAGGAGTCTGGATTCAGACCCCCGGCCACCAGTGTGAGGGAGAAGGGCCTGGCAGAGGTGAGGAAGGGACAAAGGCAGGAAGGAGCTGTGGCTGGGGTCAGCCAGTGCAGACGTCAGCAACAGCGGGACCTGACTGGAGGGGAGGAAGCTCCGAGGTGGGGCACATTTGAAAAGCAAACATGTTTTTCCTGATTATGAAAGTAAAGCAGTCCCTGAGAAAATGTGTGAAGATCGAGAACAAAAATCACCCAGAAATAAGCACTTTTTTTGTTTTTTGTTTGCAGTACTCGAGGTTGAAAGCAGGGCCTTGCACTTGCATGCTTTGCAAATGCTGGACCATTGAGCTGCACCCTCAGCCCATTTTTTTACTTTTTGAGACAAGGTCTCGCTAAATTACGCAGACTGCCTCCGGTCTTGAACTTGCGATCCTCCTGCCTCTGCCTCCCGAGTCTCTGGGATTACAGGCGTGCGCCTGCGCCCAGCCTGCAATCTCACTATTTTTTAAATATCGTTTTTAACTGGGATTTTTACACAGATGGATATAATCTTTATTCTTTCTTCAGTTAACATCTTATCATGAACATTTCCCCATATAAATAAAATTTCTTGTAAACATAATTTTTAATGATCAGACAGTTGGCACTGGAGAATTGTCGTTATTGAGCATTTGGTATATGCCAGAGAGGGTGACAACCGTTTTATCGAGGACATCTCCTTTCACACTTGCTTCCCACCAATCCAAGGAACAGGTGAGACTCTTATTTGCATTTTAGAAAAGAGGTCTTAACAAGATTAAAGAACTTGCTGAAATAGTTTCCTATTGCTGCTATAACAAATTACTGCAAAGTTAATGGCTTAAAACAGACGAGATGTGTGTATGATCTCGCACTTTCAGATCAGAGGTCAGGGGTCTGACATGGGTCTCCCTGGGCCCAAATCAAGGTGTTAGTGGAGTGGGTCCCTTCCGGAGGGAGTTCTCTGGCCATTTCTAGTTTTTTTTTGTACTTGGGGGTTGAACCCAGGGCCTCATGCATACTTTGTGAGCACTCTGACACTGAGGTGCTCCCCCAGCCCATTTTCATTCTTATCTTGAGTCAGGGTCTCGCTAAGTTAGGCAGGTTGCCCTTGTCCTTGAACTTGCCATCCCTCCTGCCTCTTCCTCCCCCATCGCTGAGATAACAGGTGTTCGATGTGGCCTTTTCTAGCTTCTTTACTCCACGGTTACCCAACAACAGCAACAACAAAGGACGTCCCAGGACCCTGGCCCCAGCCCCTTCCGTCATCTTCAAAGCCAGCCATCAGGTCACTCTGACTGTCAAAGAACAGCTGCTGACAGCATTCAGGTCTGCAGGGACTGGAGTGAAGCCTTCAGAGCCTTTCTTTCATGAGAACCTGCCCAGGCACAGGACAGCCTGCAGTCTTTCTGCAGGGCAGACTCCGAATCTCTGGGGAAGGGCACGTCCACTAGCTGGCTGGGAACCGAGCTAGTGGTGCCAGCCAGGGCCTGCAGGGCCAGCGAGCCTGGGCCTTGGGAGTTGGATCCAGAGTTGCCTGGAGAGTGGGGAGGGTTTGAGCTGAGGGCCTGTCATGGAGGTGGCACTCGGCAGCCTCAGGTGCCCTGATCGCTGTCTCAGGGCGTGGGAGAACTCAGCTGCCTCATAGAATCCATCAGAGCTTTTGTTTGTTTTTAACAATGAAAACCAAGTCGCACGGAAGGAAAAGAGCAGTGCATTGGGGACTTGACGGAGCCTGGGAGAGGAGGCCGATGTGTGGGCCACAGGACTCACTGTCCCTGGGAGCAGGTGAAAGGCTGGCTTGCATCTCTGTGCCTCCATAGGAGGGGCTGGTGGCAAGGTGTCCCCTCCCTGAAGTGCACATAGGGTTGGGCTGGGGTCCCTCCCTCGGTCTCTCCCTCCTGCCAGAGATTGGCTCTGGGCAGGGGCTGTCAGGGAGCGTCCACAGGAAAGGTGGTAAGAGGGGCCCTGGGTGACCACGTCCCAGCTCCTCTGGGGCTGAAAGGGTCCTGGAGTAGTGGGCTTTGCTGTGCTCCTCAGAAGGCTGTGTCCGGCCCAATGCTTGGAACCAGGGCCGTGACCTCATTGGGAAAACAGTTTCTGCAGATGTAATGGAGGTAAGGATCTTAGGTGAAGTAGAAGACGTCACAGGTGTGGCGGACGACATCTCAGGGGAGGTGGACGACGTCTCAGGGGAGGTGGATGAGGGGACACAGAAGAGAAGGCGGTGGAGGAAGGAGGCAGAGACAGCAGCCATGTGCCTCTAAGCCAGGAACACCCAGCATGACTGGAACTGGAAGAGAGGCCAGGGGCAGACTCCCCAGAACCTGGAAGAGAGGCCAGGGGCAGACTCCCCTAGAGCCTCGACCCTGCCGACACCTGCGTTCAGACCTCTGGGCTTCAGCCCTGCAGTGTACAAGCCTGAGGCTGGTGGTGATTGTGACATCACGGGAAGTTAGTTTGTACACCCAGCGCATGCGACTCTTGGTGCAAAATCCAGGAGAATCTCGAATGCTGAACGGCTGGCCAACCCAGCATCTGGAACAGACGTGGCATTTAAAACACAGGTCAGGGCCAGCGAGAGCGCGGCTCGCCAGCTCTTGCAATTGCCTGAGGAAGAGGTGCTGTGACTGCGTGGTGTCACCACAGCCCCCCTGCCCTCTGGTGCCCAGCTTTGTGTAGAGGGTGGGGCCTCTGTCTCTCGGGTTGACTGTTCAGCAGGGACATGGCTGGAGAGGTGGCCTTGGCCTTGCAAATGGCCTTGGGTGCCCTTGGCTCTCTGTGCTTCCCTGTTTCAGCCTCCCCTGCTTTGAGATGCTCCCCCTGGCCCTCACAGGGTTACCCGGGAGGCTTGGCTTCCTCCTGGAAGATGCGACAAAGTGCCAAGTAGTTGTCACCTTCCGGGACTTGTTTGTGGGCTCTAAGATGCTGTGGTTTCACTTTGAGGAGAAACTGGCAACATCTGGACTCCAGCAGCTGCCCAGGGGCCCTGGGGAGGGAAAGCAGGGTGGCCGTGGGGAGGGCTGGCTCCTCTGTTTTCCCCTTTGCGTCCTGTGTCCAGCTGGGTCAAACTCAGGCCGGCGGCTAGCTAGCCAACCAAGCAGCCTGCCCAAGGGATGCCCTCTGCCAACCTCCTTGCCCACAGCAGGGCCTCGTGGGTCAGCCTGGCCATCACACTGCTGCCCTTGGGGTGTTGGGTGTGTCTGCCTCCAGCCAAGCTTGGGCACCTCGGTCTCTCCAGCCCTTGGACATTGAGCCTGCAGCTCCAAGGTCCATGCTGGATCAGTTTTTGTCCTAACACAGCTGGCTGCTGAGGCCTGGCCTGGGCTTGGCTCTCTGCCCCTTTTTGTATGTTCAGTAACAGGATGCCTCCTCTGGATTGTGGAAGCCTCCAGGGAACTCCCCAGAGCCCTCTTCAGGGTGTGTGTGGCTGGATGCTGTCCCAGCCAGGCCAAGGTCCCTCCTGGCTGGGCCTTTGGCAGCCCAAGGAAGAGGTTCTTCCCCCCCCATCCCTCGCCAAGTTAGGCAGATTGCCTCTGGTGTTGAACTTGCGATCCTCCTGCCTCCGCCTCCCAAGCCGCTGGGATTACAGGCATGTGCCACTGTGCCCAGCAGGAAGAAGTTCTTTTGCTCTCCCAAGCCGCTGGGATTACAGGCATGTGCCACTGTGCCCGGCAGGAAGAGGTTCTTTTGCTCTCACGATATCCCAAGTGCAAGTGTTGGGAGATGCCCCAGGCCTGAATCTGGTGGCCGAGTGCTGAGAAAGGGGCCGAGGCTAGGGAGGGGTGGCTGGGGAGGGGTGTGGGCTCCCCTCAGGCTGACCCAAGTGAGGAAGGCCAGGTCACGTAAGCAGGCTTGCTAATTCAAGGGTCCAGTCTGCTGCCTTGCTTATAGGCTGTGTTTTCCATATATATAAAAGTAATACAGCCCTGCAGCCATAGTCCTGTGGCATCTGATCCCGTCAGATCTCAGAAGCTAAGCAGGGTCAGGCCTGTTTAGTACTTGGATGGGAGACTGCCTGGGAATACCAGGTGCTGTAGGCTTGGGAGACAGACCCAGCAACCCACTCCCAAAAATCATTCAGCCATTGAAAACCCTATGAATAGTAGAAAAGCACTGACAATAGTGTTTTGCCTGTTGTATGTAGGGTCGCTATGAGTCAGATACCAATTTGATGGCACCTAGCAACAACAAAAGTAATATAGCCAGGTGTGAGGGCACATGCCTGTGGTCCCAGCTGGGAGGCTGAGGCAGGGGTATCGCAAATTCCAGGCTGGCCATGTAGCAAGGTGTGGTCTCAAAAAACCAGAACCAAACCAAACCAAACCAAACAACCCAAACCAAAAGCAATGTAGGCTCATAGTAAAACATAGAATCATATTTTGTGTATTTATTTATTTATTTATTTATTTATTTATTTATTTATTTTTGTGGTACTAGGGGTTGAATCCAGGGCCTCGCCCTTGCATGCTCTGCAAGTGCTGGACCACTAAGCTGCACCCTCAGCCCATTTTTTTAGTTTTTGAGACAGAGTCTTGCTAAGTGACGCAGACTGCCTCTGGTCTCGAACTTGCAATCTTTCTGCTTCCACCTCCCAAGCCGCTGGGATTACAGGCATGCGCCACCACACCCGGCTCTGTTTTTAGTATATTTAAATAAGATATTTTAAATATATTTTATGTATTGCGTTTTCCATATATATAAAAGTGGTGCATGTTCATGGTAAAAAATGTATTTGCAGATTGTCATTTTTCATTTTTTTAATATAGTGTTTTCCATATATAAAAAAAGACACGCGGTGGCAAAGGTTGTTCATAAAATTGAGTATAACTCATGGGTAGCAAAGAGCACAGGTCTTAAGCAAATAGCTCAGTGTCTTTTCACACCAGGATTTCTGTGTGACTGCCACATAGATAAAGGATTTCACAGAACGTGCTCTTGCGGCCCCAACAGGTCACCTCCATCGTCACTCCTAGCCCTGAGGCTTGTTAGTCTGTTTCAGCGCTTCGTGTAAATGGAATGGTGTAGCATCTCTTCTCCACCTGGCTTATTCCATTCAGCCTTCGTCTATGAGAGTCACATAATTCAGGGGTTTTTTGTTTTGTTTTGTTTTGTTTTTTAGAGAATAATATTCCACTGAATTGTTTTTTCAGGTCTGGGGATGGAGCCCAGGGCCTTGCACATGCTAGGCAAGTGCTCTACCATTGTGCTGTGCTCCAGAGGAGGTGGTGGAGGGGGGGTAGAAATTGTTGTTGTTGTTAGGTGCCGTTGAGTCGGTATCCGACTCGTAGCGACCCTCATAGGGTTTTCAATGGCTGACTGTTTCAGAATTGCCTTGGGAGTGGATTGCCAGGCCCTTCACCCATTTTTTGTGGTGCTGGGAATTGAACTCGGGACCTCAGAGACTGCAGTGCAGTGCTCTACCAACTGAGCCAAATCCCAGCAGGGTAGAAATTAGGGCCATACATTTGGAATGCATGGAAAGGGAATTATTTTATTCCTGCAGCAAAACCTAGGCAGTTCTACTGATGCCAGTTTCAAAACTCAACTATGCCACCATGCTGTTCCATTACCATGTGCCTCGGTGATGTGATGACCAGAAAGAGCCGTTTACATTTGATTTTAATAAATGCTTTAGAAGAAAATAAACTCAGAATCAGAAGGTGCCACTAGGCCTCCACCTTGTTCCCCAGCCACCTTCACTAGTTTCCTGCAGTGACACTTTCCTTCCCAGCCCAAGTCGACCCTCAGAATCCTTCCTAACCCCATCTCTCTGACGACTGCTGTGACTCGATCAGCGGCATAAATTGAAACCTCGGTGCTTCAGCGGTGGCATGCCACCTCCCAGAAGTCAGTGAGTACATGGGCTCACGGTAGCATAGCTCTGGGGAGGTGGCAGAGGGCGTCAGAGGCTGGTGAGGCCAAGGGCAGAAGCAGGGGTCTGTGGAGAAGAAAGTGGCTCCTACTGACTAGTGATTGGCATTGAAAGGGAAGGTGTGTCTGGCTTGGGAAGGCTGTGGGGAGTTTGGTGGATGAGAATGGGGAGGAGCTATGGACCAGGAGATTCGTGGTAGATATGAAGATCCCAGTCATTGGAGCAAACGTATTTGTTGATTACGTCTGTTGGTTCTTACCCAGGCCTGGAGATGATGGGCCACAGCCTCCACCTTTCCCTTTTCCAGAGTCTCTGTTCTCCTAGCTGGGCTGCCCAACAGCAGGCTCCCTAAGCGCTGTGCGTTTCCAGTGAGGATGTTCAGGATGCTGTCTTTGGCCGGTCTGGCCGGTTCTTCTGCACAGTGAGGCTTCCGCCATCTGCTTTCAGGTGGTTTCACAATGTAAACTTGGAAATGTTAAAGCCGTTTCCCCTGCAGCCTCTTTGGGATGCCTTGGTTGCATTCCCACATCCTTCCAATTAATTCTTTGGCGTCCTTTATCCCTCAACATCCTCTTTCTCATTCCACGGTGAAATGTCATTACCTAATCTGAAGGGAATGTTTTAACTTTGGGATCCCCACAGGTTGCAACCTGAAGGTATTAAGTTCCCTGGGCAACGCCCAGCCTCCTACTATCCTGCTTCGTGTGTGTGTGTGTGTGTGTGTGTGTGTGTGTGTGTACAGTGTCGGTGTGGCTAAGGGCTCACACAATTGTCTATGTATATGGTTCTTCTGAATCATGTGTACTCTATACTCACTTCATCAGAAGCCCTGAACATCAAGCGATGCTTGTTAAATCCCCCAGTGCTGAGCACCGACGGGGAGCCAGGTCCTGTGCTTGGTGCCAGAGTAACAGAGGGAGAAAGACCGGTCTGGGGCTGATATCCACCCTGGCTGCCGGGGGCTTGCTTTGGCTTCCATCGTAGCCTATGCAGACTCTAAGTGAGCTTGCTTTTTATTTTTCTTTTTAAATTTACTGCAATTTAAATGGCAAATAAAGTTTACCATCTTAATAATTTTTAAAAGTACAGTCAAGGGCATTGAGTACAAGCGCATTGCTGGGTAGCCACCACCACTGTCTCCAGAACTTCAACATTCTTAACTGAAGCTCTGTCCCCATTGAACACTAACTCCCACTCCCCATTTTCAGTCCCTGGGAACCATCCGCTTTCTGTCTCCATGAATCTGACAACTCCTGTGACCTCACAAAGGAGGAATCGTGGCATTTTCCCTCCCCTGGCCTCCCATCCCTGACGGGAGCCCACCACTTTGTATCGACATCACTTACTCTAATGTCTGACTTGCCTTCTTTGATTTTTTTTTTTTTTGTGTGTGTGTTTTGAAACAAAGTCTCACTATTTTGCCCGCTGTGGAGTCCCCGGTGGTCTCAAACTCAAGCTCTTTCTGCCTCAGGCTCTCCCGTGCTGGCAGGACTGGTGTGCATCACTGTGCTCTGCTCCTCCTCTGTTGTTAAGGCTGGAACCCATCACATGTCCCACTACAATGGACAGACCACACTGAGTATCCACTCACCCACCCATGGCCCCAGGTTGCTCCGTCCATGGGCTGTTGGAAATAATGGTAGGTGGATATGGGTGCACAAAGACCTGGCAGCATTTTAAAATGTATTGAACTAGTTGCCAAAATTCAAAAATTGAGAGATTTCATCCCTCCAAATACCCAGTGTCCAGCTTCTCATGAAGAAATACAGTGACTTAGCTGGGTGTAGTTGCACACTGCTGTAATCGCAGCTACGTGGGAAGCTGAGGCAGGAGGATAGAAAGTTGGCCAGCCTGGCAACTTAGTGAGACCCTGTCTCAGAATAAGAAGGGCTGGAGGTACAGCTCCGTGGCAGAGCACTTGCCCAGCATGTGCCAGACCTAGGTTCCGTCCACTGCTGCACTGTGCCTGTGCATGTGCACCCCTCTGCCCACAGCCAGGATGGAGCCAAGTGACCAGGAGCAATGCCTTTCGGGGGTGGCTGGTTCTGGATGACACTTGGTCCTCCGCTGTGCCAGGTCCAAACCTTTACAAATAACATGTGGAGCCAGATGTGGTGGTGGATAGCTGTAATCCCAGTGTTTGGGGAGCTGAAGCTGGAGGATCGAAAGATTGAGGCCAGCCTGTGCTACGTGGTGCCTACACTCAAACAAAACAACACAAAACAAAACAAAACACCAAAAATTAAAAAAACTTGCCTGCAGCTGCCCTACCTGTTTGTTTAGCTGAAGTTTCCATTTATGACCCTGGCCTTCAGGGGTCCTGTGGTGAGTTTGCTCAAAAAGGCTGGTTTTTGCCATTGGTTCTCCAGAAAGAGTTTCTCCCCAGGAGTAATTAAAAGAACCACGTCCCTAATTAACTCCCGACGTTGGGATCACAGTGAACCTGCGTGTTGATTAAGAGGAGGGGCGTGTGTGAAGGTGCGTTCGCTCACAGCGACTGGAGGAGTGCCTGCCTCTGATGAGGAGAAGCACTGCGTGCCAGGTTGAGCCACGAGAGTTGGGTCCCCAGGATTTGGCCAATGCCCATGGCTGGGGCCAGACAGGTCTACAGGGGAGTTTCCTGGAGTGCCCTGGTGCCCTGTCCACCTTCGCTGTGCTTCCCTGACCAAGGAATCAGGGCTCCTGCTGGTTCTGGTGGGAGCTGGGGGACCTCCTGAGGGTGGGGACATGTCCAGGCTGCTCCTGCCTTCTCCCCTCACCCAGGCCAGCCCTTCGTGTCCCCACTAGCGGCGCTTATGGACCAACTACAGGAACAGGGCAGCATGAGGGGAAGCCAGTGAGCAAGTGCTGCCTGCCATTGAGGCCCGGCGGCACAAGACACGGCCTCTCTCCAGCCTCCTTGCGTTTGTATTTTTTATTTTTTGTGGGGCCCCAGAAGCGGATGTTTTAGTAGTGGTAAAATATACACGCCTGCAGGTGTAGCACTGTGGTGTTTGATCCTGTCAGATCTTGGAAGCTAAGCAGGGTTGGGCCTGGTTAGTACTTGGATGGGAGACTGCCTGGGAACACCAGGTGCTGTATATTTGTGAGAAGGACCTGGCAACCCACTTCCAAAAATCAATCTGCCATTGAAAACTCTATGAATAGCAGAGAAGCACTGGCAGTAGTGTTTCACCTGTTGTATGTAGTGTTGCTATGAGTCGGGACCGACTTGATGGCACCTAATAACAACAACAACAATAAGATATTCATGACATAAAGTTTATCAGTTTGTCTACTTTAAACTGCACGCTGCAGTGTCATTTAGAATATTCACAATGTTGTGCAACCCTCAGCACTACGGAGCTCCAGAACTATGGAGCCCCAGAATATCTGCTTAAAATGTTTTCCCTCAGTACTGGCAGTTGAACGCAGGGTCTTGCACATGCTAGGCAAGTGCTCCACCACTGGGCTGCATTCCAGTAACCCCATCCACTGTTTTTTAAAATTTTCGGACAAGGTCTTGCTAAGTTGCGCAGGCTGCCTCTGGCCTCGAACTCATGATCCTCCTGCCTCAGCCTTCTGAGTTGCTGGGATCACAGCCGTGTGCCATGGCGCCTGGCCAGAATATCTTTATTACATCAAAAAGAAACCTCATATCAAGAAGTCACATCCCATCCACCCTCCTTCCAGCCTCTGGCAACCACCAATCTTTCTGTCTCCATAGAGTTTTACTATTCTGAGTATTTCATATGCTGGTAAATGGAATTACACAGTGTGGGGCCTTTTGTGTCTGGCTTCTTTCACTCAGCATCATGTTTTCTAGGTTCATTTGTGTTGTGGCTTTGTTCCTTTTGATGACTGAATAATATTCCTCTGTCTGAGTGGACCACCTTTTGTTTATCTATGCTTCTGTTGATGGACATTTGGGCTGTTTTCACTTTTAAACTATTGAAAATAATGTTTCTGTAAACATTTATATGCAAATCTTTGTTCAAACACCTGCTTCCAATTTTGAGGAGGAATATATGCCCAGGAGGGAAATTACCTGGTGGTATGGTAATTCTCTGTTTCACTTATTCAGAAAACACCAAACTGTCTTCCACAGAAGCTGCACCATTTTACATCCTCACCAGCGATCTATGAGGGTTCTAACTTTTCCAAACCCTTACCAGGACTTGTTATTTTCCTCTTCAGAAAAATTATAGGTATCCTAGAGAGTGTGCTGACTCATGCTATGTATTTTCAGTCACATTATATGGTTGTGAAAGCCGGATGTTGAATAAGGGAGACAGAAGAATTGACACTTTTGAATTATGGTCCTGGAGACGAATATTGAATATACTACGGACTGCCAAAAGGACCAACAGATCTATCCTAGAAGAAATACAACCAGAGTACTCCTTGGAACCTCAATGGCTAGACTGCGTCTGACATATTTTGGACATGTTGCCAGGAGGGACCAATCCCTAGAGAAGGACATCATGTTTAGGAGAGTGGGAGGTCAATGAAGAAAAGCAAAACCCTCAGCTAGACAGATTGACACAATGTCTGCAAGAATGGGCTTAAATATAAAAAAGATTGTATACATGGCACAGTCTTGGGGAGTGTTTCGTTCTGTTGTACACAGGGTCACTATGAGTCGGACCTGACTTCGACACCACCTAACAACAACAAGTGAATGTGAAGTGCATGTCATTGTGTTGACTTGCATTTCCCTAATGACTAATCCTGCTGAGCCTTTCTCCTGGCCTGTGGCCTGGCCTTTGTCCAGCAGTGCACATCTTGCCGCCTTCTCCAAAGCCTCAATTGCATCTTCTCTCTTAGTCAGCCCAGGTCTGTGGCCCACAAAGCCCCCAAAAGAATTCTGAGAAATGGCACCCCTTTGGCATAATTTAAGGCTGATATTTATAGTTTCCTCACCACTAAGTTTATAAGGGTGCAAGGGGTATGATTTCCAGTGTATTGTTGATTTGGATGGCTCACTCCTGTAAGCCCAGTGACTTGGGAGGCCGAGGCAGGAGGATCACAAGTTTGAGACCAGACGCAGCCCAGGTAACTTAGCAAGACCTTGACTCAAGGGGTGCAGGTCAGTGGTACAGCACTTGCAAAGCATGCAAGCGTGAGGTCCTGGGTTCAACACCCCAGTACCACAAAATAAAATAATATAAAATAAAATAAAATAACAAACCAAAACTGCTCCTTACTCCATAGAAGTGACACCTGTCATTTTGTCCGGCTTCTGATGCCACCGAGTATGTCATATTCTTCAGTAAAAAACCAGGCAAGCCAGCAGCCAACTTTGTACCCTGAGATAAACCTCAAACTAGAGGCCCCAAATAATAAAACCTCAGCAACTTCGTATGAACTTGGACTCTATACAAGGAGATTTCCAGCTCTGACCTTCACTCTCCCCACCCCTGGAGTGGCCCTTAGGATCCTGAGAGTTAGATGCGGGGGAATCGAGGCTGTTCCTCCAGGGACAGATGAGCGGGAACTGGGCCATCAAAGTTCTTTTGTGCTTTTTTCCTTTTAAATATTTGCTGGCTTTTCATGTTTGGTGACCAATCGTCTTAAAATTTCACTCTCATAGTCTTTGCAACAAAACTTCCTTTTTCTAAATATGCCTGCCTCCAGATTCCCTTGGGTAATTCTTCTACATGTTTCCACTGAGATGTAGATAGTGTCATAATGTGACCCCACAATGCCCAGTTCCAGGGCAAGTTCTTAGTTCTTTTCCCCTCCACCTCGGGCATCTGTTTCATTTCTTCCAGAGGACTTTATTAATAAAAATATAAGTATGTTTGAAAGTAACTCATAAGTCTATAAGGAGAAAGTAACTCATAAGTCTACAAGGAGAACACGTACAGAGTTTAAATTTAAAATGCTTTAGTTCCTGTGACCCTAAGTCTCTCCGTAGTTAAAAATCCATTTTGGGTTGAGTACGTAATACAATTAATCAAATGATCAAATCAGCATAAGCACATTAAAGTCTGACATTTATTTATTTATTATTTATTGCTGTCTTCCCGTGATGAGCTCAGGGCCTCCCACACACTTTGCAAGCTTTCTATCCCTAGGCTGCATCCTCAGCCCATGTTTAATTTTTTTATTTTGGGACAGGTCTTGCTAAATTACGTACGCTGCCTCTGGCCTCAGACTTGAGATCCTCCTGCCTCTGCCTCCTGAGTTGCTGGGATTAAAGGCGTGGGCCACTCTGCTGGGCTCAGGCACCTATTTCTTATACGTGACAGCCACAATTTTCAGACTATACATCTTGGTGAGAGGATGGGACCGTGCTTTTCCAATGGTTCCTGTGTCATAGGGTGCATATTACTTGTTATTTCAGATGGTGTGCAGAATCAGTTTCATCTGTTTTTCATTTTTATTGGTGTAGAGGAACCTTGTTTGTATAAGTTCACACATGGTAATGGGATAGTTCTATTAGGGCTGTGTTGGTATGTCATTTAAACTTCTTCAGAGATTGAAGCCAAAATCCACAGTGATCATCGAAAACACGGCAATGCATTTGACCTGACAGACTCTCCTCTCCACAGAACCGAACCTGGGCCTTAGGGCTCAGTGAGTGAGCCCTGCGAGTCGTCTGCCCCAGGTGTCCCCTCCTCTCTCCTGCTCTGATCTCATGGGAAAGGGTGGTGACCTCGAGAGGAGAGAAGAGAGAGAGCAGGGGCTAGGGGTCGGTGGAGTCCTGGGGTCTGTGGGTCTGAGCCCCTCACCGGCCCTTTCAGGAATGAATGCGCCCGGACCCTCGCGATGACGTGAACACCCTGGAACCTGAGCAAGACGCACGACGCCTGCGAAGGTGCCAAGCCTTGCAGACGCGACGTTGGGTGGCTTCCCGGCCGCAGGGGGTGCTCAGGCTTGTGTGAGGGGTTGGGATTCCTGGCGCGGCCACGCTGGCCATCCTGTCGCAGGGTGCGGGGCCATGGCCCGCCGCCTCTCCCGAAGCCTCCAGGTCGCGGAGGTGACTCCGCCACAGAGAGCCCATTGGGCTGTCACCGCGGGCGGAGGCGGCACCTGCCAGCGGCACGGGCATGAACCCGGGTGGGACCCGGGTTTCGGGTTCTGTCTGTGACCACAGACCCCGGGGCCCGTTCCCCCGAGCGCGCATCCCCGGGCGTCGCGGTCCCCAGGGTGTGCGCGACAGGTGTGCGGATGCGCGGGGGCGGGGGGGCGCGGTATACCGGAGGTGCGTCAGGGTGTCCACGAGCGTGGCGTGTCTGCAGGTGCGCGCGCGCGCCTGAGGCGTGCCTGGGGCACAGCATGAGTCGCGAGCGCTGTCCCGCACGGCTCACGCTCTGCCTAGGCGGGTGGCGGAGGCTCCAGCCCAGAGCTGCAGTCGCGCGGCACGGGTCACCATGGCAACAGAGGAGCCTCGGCCCGGCTCGCGTAGACTGAGACGGAGGGGCGGGGGCGCCGCGCGGCGCGCAGGGCGGGCGTGGGGGAGGGGAAGGAAGGGGACGCGCGGACTGGGGAGGGGGGGCGGCAGCCTGGGGGCGCGCGGGCCGGAGTCGGGCCACGCCGCCCCCTCGCAGACCCTGTGGCCAGCCTTGCGGAGCCTGGAGCCTGGCTCCTTCCTCGGGGCCCGGGGCGGAGGCGGAATCTGTGCTGCTGTTCGCCCCCCAGCGAGTCCCCCGCGCAAAGCCCTTACTGCCTTGCGGTGGGAGCCACACACACGGCGCTCAGCTCCCGCAGTCCCGCTGGCTGTCGCGCATCTGCCGGGCCTCGAGCGGGAGTCGAGGAGCCCTGGGCGGCACCGCAGCAGAGAGGCCTGGCTGCTTGAACCCTCGGGCGCTCCTGCTGGGTCCCCTGCCTTCCATCCCCACAAAAAGGGCTCCTCTAGGGAGCCCCGCGTTTGGGGGTTGACAGGCCAGTCTCCGCGGAGTCTACTTACTGGTTCTGAAAGGGATGGACATACTTGCATCAGCAAGTGGCACCTCTGGGGGACACCAGGCCAGGCCCCACCCGGAATGACCTCCACCCTCCTGCTCAGCCCCAGGCTGCTGCCTTTTTATCCTGTTAGACACGAGGGCGTCGGTGAGCCTGGCTTTCACTCATTTGTTCGTTCACTCACTGGTGCATTGATTCATTCATAACCGGTACCAAGAGCAGAAGTCTAGAGCGTGGTGTCTGGGCCAGCAGCGTGGGATGCGCCTGAGGACTGGTCAGAAGTACAGACGCTCAGGCCCTCCCAGGCCTGTGGATTCAGAGGGGTGTGGGTGTGCACCCAGTGTCTGCTGAGGGGTGCTCAGACTGGAGACCCCCTGATCCAGGGCAGCTTTGTGCTGAGCACTCCTTATGGGATCCCCAAGGAGAGCTGGCCTCGAAAGTCCTGGTTCTTTCTCAAACACTGCCTTGACCTGGAGTTCCAACCAGGACATGAGTAGCCCCCTCCTCGCCAGGCTGGGCTGAGCAGCACCAGGCTACTGCAGAGGAGGAGGGGGGAGCTCCAGAATTCCTCTCACCACTTCAGAAGCTGCCTGAGAAAGACTTCAAGGGATATTGAAGAGCCCAAGAGCGTCGCCTCCTGGTGACAGCGCGCAGAGTCAGCTTGAAGGGGTGGGGCCTCCTGACAAAGGGGACTGTGTGTGTCCCCATGGGACACCGTGCCTCACATGGACCACCCCAGGCAGCCTCAGGATGCATTGCTAGATTCAAGGAAGGCTTTGGGTTGGCTGAGGTGTGTGTGTGGATGGTGTGCACGTGTCACATGTCCCCAGATACCTCTCTGTGGCTGCCGAATGCAGGGTGTGGCTGGTGCAGTGGGGTTTTCTGCAGAGTCTGTCTCCTGTGAGTTGATAGTAAAAGCTATCTGTACAGTGCTCTGTACAGTGAATTGCGACACCAGTGTTTTTGAGTGTCCTGAACTTAGCCTGCTGGTCATCGGGAGGGGCCCAGGACACCTAGGAAACAGCCATACCTGTAGAGGTCTGGGGCAATCTTTGGATGCTGGCCATTGGGAGGCTAAGTGCTCCCCCAAAAAACTTCCTGGGCTGGTCACAGAGATGGCAGGAAGAGAGCCAGGTGGGAGCTGGGTGACCGCCAGCAGATCTGCAGTTGGCTGGCCTCCTGTATCCACTTCCTCCTGTGTCCACCAGCCACCTGCTCTATTATGTAGTCAATGTTGTTGTTGTTAGGTGCCATCGAGTCGGTATCCTACTCATAGCGACACTCTGTACAACAGGGGAAACACTATTGTCAGTGCTTCTGTGCTGTTCATAGGGTCTTCAATGGCAGATTGATTTTTTGGAGGGGGTTGCCAGGTCCTTCTCCAAGCCTACAGCTTCTGGTGTTCCCAGGCGGTCTCCCATCCAGGTACTAACCCGGCCCGATCCTGCTTAGCTTCCGAGATCTGATGGAATCGGATGCTACAGGGCTACAGCTGAAGGCTTATGTAGTCAATATTTTTCTTTAAATCAACTCATTCTTTGTTACTTAAGTTTATTTTAAAAGGAAAAGAATATTAAATAGCAGGCATAAATGGAAAATCAGTAGCAGAGATCAAACATGGAAGGTGATCATAAAAACCAATGCAAGGCAAATAATGCGGTTGTAGTATTCATCCTGATCCTATTGCATGCTGGCGCTGAGCTGGGGCCTCTCCACGCCACAGAGGAGAGCTGCATAAGACTCCTTACCACCAGCCAGCGACTTTCTTCTAGAGAGAGAAGAAGGCTTAAAGGTGAATTTGAAAGGGAGAAGGGAGCCGTGCACGGTGGTGTGCGTGCCCATAATCTCAGTCACTCCTGAGCCTGAGGGAGGAGGATCGCGAGTTTGAGGCCAGAGGCAGCCTGTGCAACTTAGTGAGACCCTGTGTCAAAATGAAAAATAAAGAAAGTGTAGCTCAGTGGGGAGCACTTGGCTAGCAGGCTTGAGGTCCTGGGTTCAAATCCTGAGTACTTAAAAAAAAAAGGGTGGAGCTTTCTTACTATTTGATACCAGGTATTTGTCACCCTGCCATCCATGTGACCAGCCCAGGAAGCTCTGGAGGGCAGCAGTCGGCCTCCCAAGGGCCCGCCTCCAAAGATTGCCCCTGGCCTCCCCAGAGGCTGTTTCCCAGGTGCCCTGGGCCCTTCCTGCTCCCAGCCAGCTGAGTGCAAGACACTACCAAAGAACACTTAGGCCTTCTCCATGTCACGCCCTGTTCTAAGTAATTTGTGAATATTAACCCCTTTAGTCATTGTGACCACCCCAGGAGACAGGTATGGCCATGGTTTCTGACTTTTTTTTTTCCTGAGACAGGGTCTAACTTTGCCGCCCAGAATGGCCTTGAATTTGCAATCCTCCTGCCTCTGCCTCCTGAGAGGGGATCACAGGCATGTACCACCACACCTGGCTGTGGTTCTTGATTTTACAGATGAGAAGCCCAGAGAGGTTGGCATTTTGCCCAGGGCCATGGAGCTGGTGACTGTTGGTGGGTAGGAGCTGGACTTGCTGCTCTGGGTGGCCCTGTCACGCACACTCCGCTTCCAGAACTACACAGACAAGACACCCAGCTGCAGAGTCAGCCCAGGCCCTGGCAGACGCAGGAAGCTCATGCAGGGTGGGGCTCTTGTGGAGTGAGGGAATACTTCATGGGGATGGACCAATTGTTTTCCTCTTCTCTTTCCTTTTTCTGTTTGCTAAAGCCAACAGCAATCCTCCAAGTACCTGTCCGCCCGGTCTCTAGGACGCGGACTCATGAGGCTGAGCACGCAGTGTGGTGTTCACAGGGCTCCTCTTGAGCCTGGGGGTCATGGGGCTTATGCCGGCATGTGGGAGTCCTGAATTCTACCTGGTCCCTGTCATCCAGGTAAGGTGGGCTAGGGAGGGCTGAGCCCAGAGTGGGGCCCGTGTAGGCAGGGGCCAGTGTGGCTGCAGGCAGCAGGGGTGGTGTGGGCCAGTTGTTTCTGGGATTCTATTGGCTATGGGGCCAGGAGCCCATCCATGTCTGGGCCTTGCAGGCTGAGGCAGGCCCACCACTCTGGGAAGGCAGCGTTGGATGGGAGGGGAAGAGGGATCCTGGAGACATGGAGCTGAAGCCACGCAGAAGCAGGAGACTCAGGGTAGAGACAGGTCCTTCCTGACAAACCCTCACCTCAAGGACCGTGCCTGGCACCATCAGGGCTGGAGTCATTCCAAGAGCTGCGCTTTACCAGCCTAGGCCCTCCTGTAGCAGGGCTGCGGTCATTCGCCGGCCCCTGCCTCAGCCAGCACTGTGAGCGCAGGCAGGAGCCGCTCCTTACTGGCAGGGGAAGCAAACCACATCGCTCCTGGTGGGGCCAGGACTGTGACCGTTTCCCTGCCCCCAAAGCCAGTGCTCCTGAAACAGTGCTGGACACACAGTACTGAGGGGCCGGTGTTCATGATGTGCAGCCCCCCTGCTGTGGCCCCAGCCACCCAGTCCTGCACCCAGAGCCAATCAACACTACTTTATTTGCAATTTCCACCTTGTATGTTTTTTGCTGAGCGTGGAGGCTCACAGACCACACTGGTTCCCTGTCAGTTCACAAAGAGCCGCCTCATTCCCTTTTCCTCCCTTTTAGTGCAGAGCCCACCCTTGTACCAGGGCGGGCTGGCCGGCCAAAGGTGCCTGCCCCTACAACAATGAATCGGTTCTCCTGTTCGCAGCCTTCGGAAGGAATTAGTGATTTATTACACGTTGGGGAGGTTTGTAGACTGTAAGGAAACCACCGTCCTTTGAGAAGACAGCCCCTCTGTGCCCTCCCCATGTCCACTGCTGCAAATTGCCAGTGTCTGTAGGACGGTCCCTGGACTAGTCCCTTATTCCCATCCGTGCTTTTTGCTGGGCAGTGCCCTCTGGTGGCTGAGGCTAGAAGCCCGCGGCCTCAGCTGCAGGCCCGGGTCCCACGGGCGGCCACCACAGCAATCCCCGCCCAGGCAGTGTCCTGTCGGGCTCCTGCGCGCCCCCGCGTGGCCTCAGACGGTAGCGCGGCTTCCTGGCCCGGGTTTTGCTGGGGCGTCGGGGAAACCAAGGACTGGTGAGCGGATGGGCGGGCTCCTTGAGAGCGGTCAATCTGGGCAGGCGGGTCCACCGCTTGCACCCTAATGGCCAAGCGTGGGATGGCGCTGTGGAGGGCCTTGGCATGCAGCGTGTGGTCTTTGAGAAACTGGGGAGGCAAGGCCCATGTGCATGTAGTAGACCATCAGGACTGGAGGACCAGCGCAGGGCCTGTGGATATCTTCCCAGGAGAGCAGGTGCCTTGTGTTGGGCTGCCAGGAAAGGGTGGGCAGGTGTGGTGGGTCTGGTGGACGTGCTGAAGCAGAGGCAACGCCAAGAGGAAGGAAGTTGTGGAAACAGGCCAGGCGGGCGTGGAGCGCCCTGGGAATTCCTGACTTCCAGCTGGATCTGGGAGGATGCCCAGGGATGCAGGTGGGCATGGGGTAGAGGAAGGGGGGCCACTGAGACCTTCTCCAGGCCTGGGGGGCGGGGCACGTTTCCAGGCCTGCTCTGTGAGCATGCAGACAGTAGGAGGGAGAGCAGGCCCGGCCTCATTTTGCTTGCGTTTCTGTGTGGGTCAAGAGGACTCTGTCAGGTGACCGCCCAGGATCTTGTACAACATGATATCCCCTTTGGCTGTGGCAAGCACTGAAGTGCTACCTTTGGAAGAAGAAACCAGCCGCAGGACAGTAGCCCTAACCTTAAGCTGAGCTGCCCACCAGGGTTGGGTGCTCGGAACCGTGGAGCGGGTAACCAGTGCAGTGCCTGGCTACCTGAGAGGCCTCTGAGAGCTGAGTCCTGGTGCTGGTTCCCAGCTTCCATGGGCCATGGTGGGAGAATTCCCACCACAGTGCTTTTTTTTTTTTTTTTTTGGTCTGGAGAGCGATTTTGCTAGCACACCACATGGCTGTCCCCTTGGAGGAAATGCCCCCTTGTGGGAAATGTCCCCATGAGAACATTCATGGATTCCCATGGCCCTCTCTGTCCTTTGCCTGTGAGTTTGTACGTTGAACAGCAGTTGTGGGTATGCTTTGCAGATTCCTGACTGCAGAAATCTTGCTGCCTCTCTGCCCTGTGCTGGAAAACTCACTTCCTGGTCCAGGACCCCTGGATGCACAGGACAGAGAAACTGGGCAGCCTTGTCACTGGGCAGGCCGGAAAGTCCTTGGGGAGAGCCGAGTTCCCAGAGCACTCTGCCAGCCCTTCAGCTCTCCTCCCAAACAGGCTCGCTCGGAGGCTCTGAGTTGTCTCTGGGGGGCCCAGAGACCCCAGGAAGGAGGGTCAGCTCTGTGAGGAGGCTGGGTGGGCACTGGCTTCTAGAGGAGACAGGATCGCCCAGGCCCTGCTGGGTTGTCTGCTTGGGAAAGACCTGCTTCTGGCCTAAGGCAGAGCACCTGGAGAGGGCCCCTCAGGGTCCCCAGGTGCCGTGCCTCTCTGGCAGCCAGGACAGTTGGGGTACTGGCTGGGTGGGGTTTGGCAGCTCTGTTGTGGCTCCTGAGGTGCACTGGGATGGGGTTGTCCCCCCTCCCTTCCCAGGCCTCTGACCTTGACCTTGAGTGGTGGGGCATTATGCAACCTTGGCCAGAAGAATCAAGGTCCCTGCCAGGGCCATCACCAAGGGATGCTGGCTGTGTGGCTGGAGAGCAGACCCTAAGGGAAGCCGAGAGGTCCAGTGAGGGAGGGAGGGGCGGCATCTCACCCTGGCTTCTCCATGGACAATGGGGGCCCAGCCGTCCGTATGCAGCCCCACACATCCTCTTGGTGCCCTATGGGGTGTGCATGCATGCGGGGGAGCGGTGCCCCTTACCTGAGCGCAGCATGGGCCGCAGGGCATCCGGGTGCCCATCGTTGGCCTCCGGCACAATGCCCAGCAGCTGGCACATGAGCTCGTACACATGGACGCTCTCGAAGGGTCCCACCTCCAGGCCCACCTTGAAGCTGGGGCCTGCGGCCCGGAAGATGGTCTTCATGTCCATGTCCTTGTGGTCAAAGCCGTGTTCCCCATTGTTGAACTGGACACTCAGTCTCTGAGGGAGAGGCGAGGGCCCAAGCCCTGCTAGGGGTGATGACACCACAGCACCCTCCTTGCCCTTTCCACGTGCATCCCCATGTGGGCAGAAACCTCAGGGTCCAACCTGGGGGTGGGAGGGGCTCCGAGGCTCAGTTTTTCTGAATTCTGAGACCTCAGAGATCAGTCACCCCAAATGGAGAGGCTTGGTGATCAGCTGGTAAATTAAATGGAGAAATGAATGAGGGTGGAGCTGGTAGCTTGGCTTTGGCTGGGGATCCTTGCTCACAGACCTCACTTCCCCCGTCTGTATCCTGCCACCCATTCCGAGTCCCCTTGGCTCTGTGCTCATGTCAGCCTGTGGCTGGACTTCCCAAACTTTGCCTCATGAGTCTGTCCCTTTGTGGCTGACACCCTTCAAACTGGGAACTAGCTGGAAATGGGAGAGGCTGTTTATTTGTTATTTATTTTATTATTTTATCTTACTTTATTTTTGGCAGTACTGGGGTGTTGGACCCAGGACTTTGAACATGCTATCTGTGCAAATGTTTTACCACTGAGCTGCATTCCCAGCCCATTTTTAATTTTTCTTATTTTGAGACCAGGTCTCACTAAGTTGCATAGGCTGCCTCTGGCTTCAAACTCATGATCCTCCTGCCCCTGCCTCCTGAGTTGCTGGGATCATAGACATGCCATGGCTCCCCACTGGGGATGCTGTTTATAAGATGTGAAAAGACCCCAGCTCCAAGGGGGGCCCATGCACCTGCGTGCCCTACAGCCAGCAGGCCACTTACCCCATGGATGACATAGCCGAGGTCACTGTACATGAGCAGAGGGGTGATCCTGGGGTGGCTGGCGTAGTGGAAGGCCTTGGGGAAGTCCTCTTTCTTGTAGACATGCAGTCTGGGGTGGGCGTCCTTGAGGACACTGTATACTTTTTCCAGCATCCCCTCCTTGGGGATCAACATCCCATTTGGCCCGTAGTCCAGGAGCTCAAAGTCGATGTCCCGGAAGGTGAAGTTGGGGAACTTGTGGAACTCAACCAGGTTGCTGGCTTTCTTGTTGACAGTGGTCATGCCGTGGTCAGATGTGATGATCAGGTCCAGGCTATGTGTGAGGTTGTTGCGATCGATGCTGTCCCGGAGGTAGCCCACGGTCCTGTCCACCTGCCTCACCATCTCCTTCCTCTCTGGGGACTCAGGGCCATACCTGTGGCCAGTGGAGTCTGGCTCCCCAAAGTAGAGGGTGACCAGAGCCAGGTCCTCCTCGGTGAACCACCTCATTACGGTGTCCACGTTGGCCCTCCACTCCGTCTCGTTTTTGTAGTTATGCAGGGCGCCTTCCTTCCGGCTCATTGTCACTGCCTCTCCCTGGTAGGTGACGTTTCCGCCAGGGTAGAAGAAGGAGCCAGTCTTCAAGCCCTGCAGCGTGAGATGGCGTTAGAGCCACAGGAGCCCTTGGTGGGCACCCACAGTGGGCCCTTGCATGCACATTTGTCCCCCACACCAGCTTCCCCACTTGCCTGCTCGCTTGTCCCTGCTCCTACCTGCCGCCACAAGGCCTTTTATTTTCCGCAGTGGACCTTATTTCACATTGCCAGAGCAAAACCAGTTAATGGAGGAGAGAGCGGGTGCCCAGCACACTCAGGCACTAAACGAGACCATGGGTGGGAGGTAGCCCTGACTTGCCATGCCCTCATTATCCTTGGGGCCCTGGTCCCTGCCTCAGGGCTGAGCTGTGGGGAGAGCCTGTCCTTCCCACCTGCAGCCTGGCCTCCTGTCCTGTGCTCTCCTCCATTGGCCTGTCCTGTCCACCAGCCCTCTGCCTTTCCCCTGGGCACCAGTCTTCCTATCATTCCTCGCTTCCACATTTGCAAATCTGTCTGTCCTTCCAGCCCTCTGTCCACATGAGCCAATGTGCCCATCTGCTCCTCTGGCTGTTCTTCCCTTTGGATTGAACACCATGAGGTGCCAAGTTCATGGCTTTGGCTCTCTGCCCTGGAGCCTGGGGGAGGAGCCCTGAGCACCTGTGTAGCTGGGAGCCAGGTGTTCAGACCTGATGGCATGCGCTGTGCATAGTCGGGGGCTGTTGTGGGGTTTACTACTCTTTGACAGGAAGCCTCAACTGTGGGGTCCCCAGAGTGCTGGAAATTGGTGGGATTCATGGGCTCAACACTAATGCCCACCTCCTACCTAACCCTGGGCCTTTTAGAATTCAGCTTTCCACCCCTGAGAGGGGTGTGGGACAAAGAGATGAAGCCACTTCATGGCTAGGCGCTTCCGTGTTGAGTCACAGTGAACTCCCCTGTGTGAAACATCCCTCCAGGGCAGAGGTCCAAGGGCACAGTTTCTTCTTTTTCATCTTCAGGGAAGACTGGACATGGCTGTGGCCCCAGGCTGAGCCAGGAGGTGACCGATGACTGCTCAGTCCCATCAGTACTACCCCTCCCTCTGGATATCACTTAACCCCCTCTGTGCCAAGCCGCCAGGAGCCCTGGCCTGCAGGGTGGCTCGGGCCTGCCACGACTTCCTGTGGTCACGGCCTCTGTGGGTCCAGGTCCCTGGGGGTGGAGGCCGTCTTACCTGCCTCTGGGCTGTGATCCAGATGGGCAGGCTGCCATTGTCCCACCAGTTCTGGATGCCGAGCGTGGTGTGGTAGGGCAGCTTCACCTTGGTGGTGGTGTTGTAGAACATGTTGTGGACCACCCCGTGGTTCTCGATGTATTTGCCTTTGGGAGGAGGGGGCAGGGCAGTGAGTCTGGGGGACAGGCCAGCCAGCTCCAAGGCACGGCCTGAAGCCCCGTGACTTGCTGCCTGACTGGGACCATGTATGGGTAGTGAGCTGCCTCCCACCAACATACAGGACTCCTAAGGTTCCTTGTGGGGCGCTGTCTCCCAAGGGAGGCTCCTTGGAGTAAGGACCTCTGGCCTTTGTCATGGAGCCAGGCTCTGCCCTCATCGGGGCTCCTGCTGTGGCTCACCTGGTCCCTCAGGCCCTTCCCACTCCCATGCCCCATCCCGAGGCAACGCTCACCAGTGACCAGCGTGAAGTGGCAGGGGCTGGTCAGGGTGACGAAGGCGGGGGTCATGTAGCGAGCTCTGACCCCATCTCGAGCCATGGCATCCAGGTGGGGCGTGTCCACATCCTGGTCATAGTTCCAGCGGAAGCCATCGAAGGATACAAGGAGCAGCTTGGTCTGGGGGAGCTGCCTGTGGACGGGTGCCCCAGCCCCGGGGGCCAGGAGGGCGGCCAGAGCCACAACTAGGACAGCTGAGTGTCTCATGATGCTTTCCAGACAGACAGGTGTGCGGGCTGCTCACGCCCAGGCAGAGAGCGAAGTCCCAGGGTCCGTGGGGCGTCTTCGGAAATGGGGCGGTGCACAGGCTGAGCAAGGATGGGGCGCCTGTCCTCAGCAGCTGCGCCTCCCTCCAGCCCGGCTGGCGTGAACTGTGCATTGCCTTTACTGCCACCAGAGTCTCCCCGGGCTTCTCCCAGGAAGGATGGGGACCCATGGCTCAGAGCACAGCAGGGAGCCAGCTCCTTCTCAAAGCAGCCCCCCTGCCCCAGCCCTCACAGCAGCTCCCCTGCCTGTGCCCAACTCTGTCTGACGCCAGAGGACCCAGGGCACAATAGGGTGGGCCTTCTCTTCAGCCATTAATTCTGCAAGAGCTTTCCTAGGTGAGGGCCTGTGGGTCAGGCATCCCAGAGCCCAGACCAGGACCAAGTCCCGGGCTGGCGGTGTTCATGCAGAACCCCAGCCTTGACTCCTTTCCCTTCTCGCTGGTATTGGTGGCCCTTCTGAGATGGGGTAAGGCAGACATGGTGGGGGCCCAGACCTGGGTGGTACGGGGATGGGGTAGATGCAGATGGATTAGAGGCATGTTCTGGAGGTTTTACAGAGAAGACTTGATGAGGGGTGGTTTGTGGAAGACAGAAAGGGAGCAGCTGGGGCTAAGTCACAACTTAAATCCTGACCCACCGTCCTGCCAACAACGGTCCTACTTACCTCTGCCTTCTGCTACAGCAGAACACTGCCATCCAGCCATTGCCAGGACACTCGTGGGACATCACAGAAGCCATCAGCAGCTTCAGCTGACATGTGATGAGTGTTTGGTGGCCCAGGATATCAGGGTGTGGATTCTTGGCTCCCTCTTTTCAGACGTTGGGGAGCACACTCTCCGGTGCCCATCCACACCCAGCAACTGATTTGGTCATGCTTCTGTGCACTGAGGGTCAAGGACCATGGGGTAGACCAACCACCCTCATGGAGAGGGTGATTCAGGGCTGGGCACAGGACACTCAGGAGGTGTGGCTCCTCCCTGGTGGGCACAGATGGATGCTTGTGGCAGGGGAACCACAGGCTGCTTCGGAGAGTGACCGGGCTTCATGTTTATCAGTGCTGGAGTGAGCACCCAGAAGGCTCCTCTGAGAATCTGACATCCCCTGGGACCTACAGGGTGGACCTGGAGTGGCAAGGGCAGGAAGTCTCCCCGCAGAGGGACAGGTATGGAAGTGAGGGAATCCCCAGGGCTGGGAGGTAGGTGGGCCTCATCCAGGACCCTGTGGGCTTTGGAGGAGTCTGGAGTTTATGTTGGGCAGGGCTGAGGAGTTGTTCCTAATATCTATTCTTCCATAGCGGATGGCTGCCAAGAAGGAAGACCCCATTTCCCAGCATCGCGTACAGCAAGGTTTGACCATGTAACTGCCCTGGCCCATGGGACAGAAGCAGCCCTTGCTAATGTGCAGCTATGCTCTCTCTTCATTTTCCTCCCTCTGGGGCCTCCAGTGCAAAGCCCACTGGGAGTTCCCTGGGGTGGGGGAGGGGATGAGCAGGAGCCTGGGCCCCTGGAGCATCCTGGGCAGCCTGGGCCCAGGCCCATCCTCCTGGGGGAACTGAGCACAAGTGTGTCATGTTTCAGTTCTCAGTACCTGGGTTTGCTGCCCCTCCTAGCAGGACCCATCTTAGCTGACTGCAGAGTCCAGGTCTGAGAGGCTTTGTGGGATTTAGGCAGGCACATGAGGGGACATGCTGGCTGCTGGGTGTAGTGGGGAGGCAAGAATGAAGGCAGGGGAGTGGGGAGCTGGTGCTTGGGGCCAGGGGTGAGCCCAGGTCTGGCTAGGGTGGACAGGTGTGGGATGTGTTTGGGGCTGGAACTGGTCTTGGTGGCTGGGTGAGTGTGGGATGCGGGTTCTCACCATGTCCTTTGTCCCACTGGTGCCCTCCAGGGTTGACGATCCCATTTCCTGTGCGTCTTCTTTCTGCCAGGGATTTCACAGCAGGGCTGCTGTTAGGCCAGGCCAGGGTGACCAGCATCAGAATGTAAACAGGCTGAGATAACAGGACACAGACTGGCGCATGTGCACAGTATAGTATGATGTCATCCCATGTAACTGTGATGTGATTGGACAGTGGTCTTGGCAATTAGCCACTGTTATATAGAAGCCATAAGAAGCGCCTCCACCAGCACTGGGAGCATGGAGAAGATGGGCTGTGAGGAGGGCTGGGGGTCACAGAGAGGCCACAGGGCAAGGTTTCCCTTGTCTTCCTGGTCTTGACGAGTGAGTGATGGTTGGTTGTAGCCGAGGGTCTCAGGTGTTTCCCATAGGCCAGGTGCTGACCTCCAGCTGAGATCCCACTGGAGGGGCAGGTAGTTCCTGCAGGCAGGTGTTCAGAGCCGGCCCCCTGCACAGGTGTGGAGCTGAGCAGGGAGAGGCTGAGGTCACTCAGCCAGTGGAGGAGTTAAGCTCGAAGTCTTGCTCTGCCTCCAGGTACCCACTTTTTATTTTTGTCACTGCTTGTGGTTGAACCCAGGGCCTCACCCTGATATGCAGGTGCCCTACCTCTGAGCTGCACCCTTGACCCCACACACCCTGCTTTTACCCGCTGCTATGCACCATTGTGCCTGCAGCCCTAGCCCTGTGGCATCTGATCCCTTCAGATCTCGGAAGCTAAGCAGGGTTGGGTCTGGTTAGTACTTGCATGGGAGACTGCCTGGGAACACCAGGTGCTGTAGGCTTGGGAGACGGACCCGGCAACCCACTGCCAAAAATCAATCTGCCATTGAAAACCCTGTGAACAGCAGAGAAGCACTGACAATAGTGTTGCACCTGTTGGATGTAGGGTTGCTGTGAGTCGGATACCGACTCGATGGCACCTAACAACAACATGCGCCATCAGTTCATCAGCCACCTTCACTTAGGATCCTTTTGTCAGGCTTTGGGACTCTTGATGATGTTCTCTTTTTCTTTTCTTATTTTGGCATTTTTGAGACAGGGTCTCACTATGTAGCCCAGGTGGGCCTTGAGTTCTTGATCTTTCTGCCTCAGTGGCCTGAGTGCTGGGATTACAGCAAGCACCACTGTACCACGGCACCAGGCCAGTTTTATTTACTTATTTGTTTAAATAATGTAGCTGTGAGTGTCTTGGCACCACTCACTTCTCCCCTCTCCTCCCCTCCCCTCTCTTCTCCTCCCCTCCCCTCTCTTCTCCTCCCCTCCTCTCTCCTCTCCACTCTCTCCTCCCTTCGCCTCCCCTCCCCTCTCTTCCTCTCCTCCCCTCCTCTCTCCTTCTCTCCACTCTCTCCTCCCTTCTCCTCCCCTTCCCTCTCTCCTCCCTTCTCCTCTCCTCCCCTCCCTTTCTCTCCCCTCTCCTCTTTTTTTCTTTTCTTTTGCATTGTTTCCTTGGTGCACAGTACCTAGACAGGCGCTGTTGGACACAGGATTTGAAGGCTGTTTCTCCAAGGCCCTGACGCTGAGCTCTGCCCTTGGCCTATTTAGTCCAATTTCAGCAAGCATTCTGCTGGGCAGTTCACGGAATCTGGGAATCCTATCTGATCACCAGGCTTGGAAACTGATTGTGTTCCTCTGCCCTCACCCCACTCTGACCTCATCACCTGGCTTTCCTGCCCAGGTGGGTTGGTGAAACTCCCCCCACCTTTCACAGTTCCTCTTAGTAATTTCCTACCCGGTGCCCCCTCCCCATTCCTTGGCTGTGAATCTTTGCTTGTCCTTGTTGGCATCAGATCCAGCCTGGTGTCTCCTCTACTGCAAACTCCATTGTCGTTCCCCTGTGGGAGTCTTCCTGAGTGCCTTTAACCAGGGCTGTGACATTTTTGTCTGTAGCGCTGAGAAGACCAGAGCAGCCAATGGTGCCACCAGCCGGGAGTTAATGTGACTAACGCCTCTGCCCCACCCCCCCCCCCGCCCCCGGCGCCCATCACTGGGTCTTCTTTATTTTATTTCTTCTGCAGCTTTGTAGGTAAGCAGCGACAGCATCAACTATCAAGCCAGAGGAGCGGGAGCTTTTCCATGTTCTGATGGCTTGTCTGACTCTCCGGTTCAGACTGTTTAAAACCTTCCCCCACTGATGAAGTGGGTCCTTTTGCACCTTGCATTTGATAAGTTCTTTAAGTATTTTGCAATATGTATTCTGAAAGGAATAGGTGCTTTTGAAATGTATTTTCCTGAATAACATTTGCTGTTTGTGTTGGCCACTCACATGCTGGGTGTTCCTTGGTGGGTGGTGGGGTCTAAGCATCTTGAAGCAGGGCTGGGTTTCTTGTTCGTTACTGTAACCCTGAACCCGGGACAAGGTCTGGCACAGCATAGTGCTGAGCAAGTTCTTGCTGAATGAATAAATAAAGGTACAGTGACAATTTATGCAAATATCTATCATACTGTCTGTTTAAGCAAAACTTTTTTTTTTAAATAAGCTTTTTATTTTCTAACAGTTTTAGATTTATAGAAAAATTTCAAAGATGGTGTAAGGGAGATCCCATATACCCTGTACCTGGTTTCCTCTGTCATTAGCGTCTTATGTTAATGCGGCACATTTGCACAATTAGTAAGTCAAATTGATAAGCCATGATTAACCCTGGCTTCCAGCTCAGTCAGGAGATGTGAGTGGCAGGGCCATGTGCTGCTATGGTGTGGCTTTTGTGGGTAAGCCCATCCCCAAGGTGTGGAGGGCTCCTCCCTGAGGACAAGTGTGAACACAGATATATCACCTGCTTTTCTGGGTTGGGGGGCGTTGGTGCCATGCAGGACCTGATCCCAGGGGCCTGCTTGGCCTGGTAACTAGGTAGATGTGACACCTGTACAGGTGGCCATTGCTCTGTGCAGCCAGCTATGCACCAGCTCAGGCCCTGGAGAATCACCTTTGGTTCTGGGTCTGGCCTGGGTTTGGTATCTGCTGGTGGCCAAGGGACCTTTGCCAGGTTGGCTGTGCAGGTGTCAGCGAGGCTTTGATAACAGCCTGGAATGAGAGGACCATTGCATTCCCTCACCTGTCACCCCTAAGAGGCCATGAGCTGCAAGGTCCCCAGCTCTGTCTGCCCTCCGGGGAGGGTTCCTATGGGCTGGGGGCTGGGGTGGGCACTCCATCCTCATGCCCCTGGGACAGGCATCTGGAGTTGGCAGAGGCCACCCAGGGCCGCAGGTCCCGGCTCAGCCAGCCTGCTCTGGGGACTCGCTGGCCCTCAGGAAGCCTGGGCTGTCTTCTCACTGTGAGTTCAGAGGAGAGGAACCACAGCCCATGAGTAGGTGATTCCTTCCTGAAGGCTGCTGAAGTCCTGTGGCATCAGGGGCGGGGGGTTCAGTGCTGAGAAAGCCAGCCTCCCCACCACAAGTGCTGGCAGCCCCTCTGCTGGCAGCAGTGTCCCTGGGCCTGCCCTTCCGCAAGGCTCCCGAGGCCACTGGCTGCTGCGGCCCAGCCAAGTTTGGTCTGCAATTCCTGGGCCTGCCCCGACCTTGGCTGCCACAGGGTTTGTTAGTGGCGTCTGACCTTGGCTGCCACAGGGTTTGTTAGTGGCGTCTCTGCCTTCCCCATCGCCTGCCTTTTATTACCTTGCAGGGGCTTTATCTCAGTGGCAGCCTCGCCTCAGGCTAAATGAGGATTAATATGTTAACAGGATTATGCTTGGACTAGCTGTACTCTGCAGGGACTCCTGCACTGCCCTCCCCTGCCCTGGGCTGGTTTGCAGGGAGTGGGGTCTCCATGAGGGACCCAGGAGTTGGGGCCATGTTGTTCCAGACTCTGGGATGGGTGTGGACTGGAGAGCGGAGCCTGGACCCCGCATAGTGGAGATGGCTTGGATAGGGACTGCCTGGCAGATGTATGCCTGAAAGAGCCCCGCCCCCTTCCTGGAGGGCCTGACCCCAAGCAGCCAGGGGCACCTGGGCCCCTTGGTCTCCTGTGTCAGGCTTTTGGGGCCCCTGGGCTTGGGTCAGATCTCTCCAGTCCCTGTCTCCATCTTACATGGCATCTCCTCTGTGTCTGTCCCAGGTGACTCCTGTGAGGACAGCGATCTGGGTTCTGGCCAACAGGCTGATCCAATGTGGCCTCATCTTAACATCCTACGCACTTACATCTGCCAGGGGGCTTCCTTCCAAACAAGCTGGTAATGCGCTCTGGAGTTAGGGTAGGGACATAGGGTCTGGGGGTGGCATTCCACTGGTGTACTTGAGAGCAGCCTCCTCCTTTCTGGAAGCTTCTTTGCTCACAGCTGGAATTTCCAGGGGAGAGTCTGTGCCCACGCTGAGTCCCATGTTAGCGCCCAAGGTGACCCTGGACAGGGCTCCTTTGTGATGGGGAGCCTGTCAGTGCAGCGACATGGTACCTCCAGGAGGGGCCCGGGTCGGCTCTGTGGGGATCCTCGAGCAGGGTGCTGTGCGTCCCTCAGGTCTGTCCAGCCATTTGGAAGCCTTCTCTTCACATGCCATGTAGGCTGGAGCTGCCAAGGGAGGCTGAGTGAGGTCAGGGTGTGGCCACTTCTTGGGTCTGACAAAAGGTGCCTGGCCGTGGTTGCCCTGCAGAACCAGACCCACAAGCTGTGCGACTGAGGGACCTTGTCCTCTCTGTTCCTGCCTTGCTTCTCTCCTCTCTCTGGACTCACGATATATGGAGGGCACAGTTTAAACATCCAGACTTGTTTTCAGAGCAGTTTTAGGCTCACAGTGAAAGTGAGCGGAGGGCACAGAGAGTTCACATATCCCCAGCCCCCACACATGCACAGTACCCTCCCCCAGGATCAGCATCCCCACAGAGTGTAGTCTGTCACAAGGGATATGATGTGTATTTTACACAATTAAAAATTAAAAAAAATAAAGCCAGGCCTAGCAGGGCACACCTGTAATCCCAGCACTCGGGAGGCTGAGGCAGGAGGATTGAGAGTTCGAGGCCTGCCTGGGCTACACAGTGAGACTTTGTCTCAAAAAAAGAAAAATAGAAGTGTAGAATCCTGAGGCCTTTCCGATATGGCAAGGAAGTTAGGGTGACTGGGCATTAGAGAGTTCCAGACTCGGGCCTCTCAGTAGGGACAGAGCTCCCTAATGATGGGAGAGCCCCAACAACACCAGGCTTTGTGTGTGGGGTGTGATGGCTACAAGGGTGGGAAAGTCAGACCCTATGTTTGGTGAGGAGCGGCTACATCAACAGGCATCACAAAAACCTGCTTCCTCTGCTTCGAAAAATAGTTACAGCAATTTAAAAACTTTTAAAATAATTTAGAAGATAGTTTAAAAATAACTCACAATGAAAACTATAAAATATTGGTGAAAGAAATTGAAGAGGGTACACAAAAAATGGACAGACTCCTGTATTCATGGCTTGGACAATGTGTATTATTAAAATATTTATATTACTCAAGGCCACCTACAGGTTCAATGCAACCCTTAACAACATACCAATGACCTTCCTCACAGAACCAGGGAAAGCAATCCTAAAATTTGTATAAAACCACGAAAAAATCCCAAATAGCATAAGCCATCTTCAGCCAAAAAACAAAGCAAGAGTCATTGTGCTACTTGACTTCAAAATGTACTACATAGCTATAGTCATCAAAACAGTGTGGCACTGGCATGAGAACAGGCACATAGGTGGAACAGAATAGGGAGGCTAGGTGTAAAACTGCTCATCTACAGCTAACTAAGTTTTGACGAAGGTGCTAAAACCATGCGTTGGAGAAAAGAAAGTGATTTCAATAAGTGGTTCTAGGAAAATCAGACATCCATGTGCAGAGGAATGAAACTTTACCTTTCTCTCACCATTTATAAAAATCAACTCAAGATGGATGAAAGACTTAAGTGTAAGACCTGAAACTATGAAACTATTATAAGAAAACAAAAGGAAAAAGCTTCAGGATGTTGGAACGGGCAAGGATGTTTTTGGACCAGTCCCCAAAAGCACAGGAAACAAAAGGAAAATAGATTGGATTATGTCAGAGTAAAAATTTCTGCATTGCAAAGGAACTAATCAATAGAGTGAAGAGATAACTTACAGAATGGGGGAGAATATTTGCAAACTATGCATCTGGTCAGAGAGTTAACATCCAGAAAATGTAAGAAACTAAAAAAGCCCAATAGTGAAAAAAACAAATAATGTGATTAAAAAATGGGCAGTAGACCTAAATCGACATTTCTCAACAGAAGACACACAGATGGCCAACAGGTGTATGAAGAAAATGTTCAGTGCAGTTATTTGCCAGCAGAATGCAAATCAAAGTACAATGAAGCATCACCTCACTGTACTGAGAATGTTGTTAGGTGCTGTGGAGTTGGATCAGACTCATAGACACCCTGTGTACCACAGAAGGAAACATTCCCTGACTCTGTGTCACGCCCAGCACTGTGTCAGTGCTTCTGTGCTATTCACAGGGTTTTCAATGGTTGTTTTGGGAGTGGGCTGTTGGATCCTTCTCCCAAGTCTACAGCACCCTATATAACCAGGCAGTCTCCCACGCAAAGACTAACCTGGCCTGACCCTGCTTAGCTTCTGAGATCAGATGGGATAGGACACCAGGGTGGTATGGCTGCCATCAAAAAGACTAAAGATAGCTGGGCACAGTGGCTCACACCTGTAATCCCAGCGACTCGGGAGGCCGAGGCAGGAAGATCACAAGTTCAAGGCTAGAGGCAGCCTGCGTAACTTAGTGAGACCCTGTCTCAAAATAAAAAGTAAAAGCTGGGCTAGGGGTGCAGCTCAGTGTGTGAGATAAGAGCTGGGGCGGAGGTGAGATGAGGGGCCCCTGCACCCTGCGGGGGGCACGTGAGTTTCACAGCCATCATGGAGCAGCATGGGGGCGCCTCATAAAGTTAAAAATAGACCTACTATTTGATCCTGTAACTCCACTTCTGGGCACATATCAAAGGAAATGAGATCAGTATATTGAGGAGTCAGTGGCTCTCCCATGGTTGTTGTGGCCCTATTCACAACAGCCAGGAAATGGAAACTACCTGAGTGTCTGTTAGCTCATGAGTGGATAAGGAAAACATGGTACATGCACACAATGGAACACTAGTCAGCCACTAAAAAGGATGAAATCCTGTCATCAGTAACCACGTGGATGGAACTAGAGATCATCACATGAAGTGAATAAACCAGGCACAGAAAGACAAATACTGCATGAGCTCACTTATATGTGGAATCTAAAAAAGTTGATCCCATAGAAGTCAAGAGTCGAATGGTAGTTACCAGAGGCCAGGGAGAGTAGGGGTGGGGAGGGATTGGGATGGGTTGACCAGTGGGTCCTAAATTATAGTTAGGCAGGAACAAGAAATTCTGGTGTGTGATTGCACAATGAGGTAACTACAGATAATAACAGAAACCTTCTTCTTTTTCTTTTCTTCTCCTTTTTTTTTTCTTTGCAGATGGAGATGGAACGCAGGACCTGTCACATGCCAGGCAAGTGCTCCAGCACTGAGCCGACCCCAGACCCACAATAATATACTGTACATTTCAAAAAGGTAGAAGAAATGATTTTGGATATTTCACCATAAAGAAATACAGATATTTGAAGAGATGCCATTGTTAGGTGCTGTCCGGTTAGGTCCAACTCATAGCAACCCTATATATAACAGAACAAAACACTCTCCGACTCTGTGCCAGGCACATGATCTTTCTCATGTTTAAGCCCATTGTTGCAGACACTGTGTCAATCCATCCATTTGAGGGTCTTCCTTTTTTTTCACTGACCCACCACTCTCCCAAACATGATGTCCTTCTCCAGAGATTGGTCCCTCCTGACAACATGTCCAAAATACATAAGACACAGTCTAGCCTCCTTGTTTCCAAGGAGTACTCTGGTTGCACTTCTAGGACAGATCTGTTGGTTCTTTTGGCAGTCCATGGTATATTCAATATTCAACTCCAGCATCATAATTCAAAAACATCAATCGTCTCCTGTCTCCAATCTTCTCCTGTCTCCCTTATTAAACGTCCAACTTTCACAACCATGTGATGCGACTGAAGATACCATGGCATGAGTCAGGCGCGCCTTCCACTTCAATGTGACATCTTTACTTTTCAGCACTTTAAAGAGGTCTTTGCTACAGCTTTCCCCAATGTAAAGTGTCTTTTGAGTTCTTGACTGCTACTTCTGTGGGCGTTGATTATAGAAGCAAGTAAAGCAACATCTTGGACAACCTCAATCTTTTCTCCATTTATCATGATGTTGCTTACTGACTCAGTTGTAAAGATTTTTGTTTTGTTGATGTTGAGTCACAATCCATACTGAAGGCTGTGTTCTTTGATCTTCATCAGTAAATGCTTTAACTCCTCTTCATTTTCAGCAAGCAAAGTATGTCATCTCATAAAGCAGGTTGTTAATGAGTCTTCTTCCAATCAAGATGCCATGTTCTTCATCATAAAGTCCAGGTTCTTGGATTATTTGGTCAGCACAGAGATTGAAGAAGTCTGGTGAAAGGAGATAGATATGTTTAACTAGCTTTAAACATAGGCAATGTGTGCATATATTGAACACCATTAATATGTGCAATTTTTATGATTAAAATTAAATGAAAAGTTCACACTCATTTCAGAAAATCTAGAAAATCTAGAAAAGCAGAGAGAGGAAAAAGAGAGTGGATTTCAAAGCTTGCAGACACCTCCATGCACGTTGTGCCCGTCTGCCTGCAGGGGAACTCCATCAGCTGGGGCGTCAGTGACTCTGTTTCCCTCCCTGGTAACAGCGTTTCATGGGGTTTTTGGATCTCCCAGAACCTCCACGGTGAATGTGGCGTGGTAGTGAGACAGGGCTTCGGCAAGGCCGGCAGGGGTGCAGTGTGCACAGGGCTTTCATGGGTCCCATGGGCCCCAGAACTTGATGGGGTCCCCTGGAGCTCACTGCCCTAGGACAGGGGTCTCCAAGGTCCTGGTCTGTGGTCTCTGAGCGAGACAATTGCTAACCCTGGGACTGCTGTCTTTGGGCCAGGGTGGGAGGTGGGATGGGATGATCATGGGACCCCCCAGGTGTCCATAGAGCCTGGGCTGGACAGTGGCTCCGGAAACCTTGGCTGCACCTTGGGGGTGGCACATTGCTGGGGGTGCCACGTGCAGGTGTTACCATCCATTCTTTGGGGTGTCTTCATCCTGCAGATACACCTTCCCTGGCACTCCTCGGTAGGGGGCGTCCGTGGTCCCTGCTCATGCAAGGCTCAGTCTCCCTGCCAGGACAGCTCTGCCCGCCTGGTTCCTTTGCCCTCTGAGGCTCCTTATGCCTCTGCTGGGGATTCCAAACCACGCCCCTCCCGCTGACCTGCTTCCCTCATTTATGCACAGCTCCCGGCTACCCATTACATCTCCCCAGGCCAATCTTAAGCCCCATGACGAGGGGCCAGCTGGCTTTGGTTGGAGTGCTGGACTTCACTTCCACCCTGCCCAGGACCCTCTGTTCAGCTGGGCCTCGGGGGCTCGGTGTCTGGGACCCAGGGCAGCTGAGGGCACTGGGCAGTACTCAGGACTGTGCAGGGCTGGCTGGGCTTTCTCTGTTGTTCTGGGCAGGGCCTCTATGAGCAACGAGTTTGACAAGCCTGGTGTCCTCTGTGCAGGAGTCTAGGCAGCGACATAGAACCTCAGAGGTGCCTGGTGTACACCAAGTGTGGATCAAGATGTGGACCTGGTGAGGGGCTGGCGGCGGGTAGGCCTGGGGCCTTGGCGCCTGGATTTCTTTGGTGAGTGGCAGGCACTGCCCTGGGACACACCAGGCTACAGGCCTCCCAGCTTGTTTGGGGGACCAGTGGGGTGACCATCAGCACCCACCCCCGGCCAGCTGGTGGGGCGGCACTGGGCTCTGCAAGGAGCCGGCCCTGCAACTCCACTGGGCAGACCCAAAGGGAAGGGCGGTGACCTCGGGACCTGAGGCCTGCTGGTCACAGCTGGGGCCAGGCCTCGCTCTCACGCTGACCTCCAGCCTGTAAGAGGAGAGTGGCAGAGCTGTGCCCCTGAGAAGGCTGCTGACCTCAGGGGGCTCCAGCCCTGCATGGGGTGTGGAAGGCCTGGCAGAGCAGAGTCTAGGAAAGGAGAGCCACGGGGCGCTTGGCCTGGGAGGACCTATGGGGCCCCTCCACACAGGGATCGTGTGGCCTGTGGGGACCCTCCAGCCCCAAGACTCTGCCCCATCTCAAGAGGGAAGCTGAGCAGAACGCCCTCTCCACCTCTGCTGGGGGTCCTGGTGCTGGGTGCCCCAGAGCAGGAGCCTCCTCCCCAGATCCCTCCCCCTCCCCAGGACATCGGCTCCCCACCCCCACTCCGTGAGCCACTCGGCCCCAGGACCAAATCGGTCCACTATCGGCCACTTGGGGCCTGGAAGTCACATCTGCTGGACTAGTCCTTGGGAGACAAGGGGACCCGGGACACTGTCTCCCTTCCCAGCACGTGTCTGTGGGGGTGCCTAGGCCACCTTGGGGTCTCTGCCACCACCTCGAGCTGCCTCAGGTACAGGTATTTTTTGCTATTTTCTTCTTGAGACTCCAGCTGGTGTGGCTTATGCCACTAGGCATGGGCTTCAAGGGCACTCGGAACTCAGGCCTGGAATTTTTCAGAAGGTTCCCCTGGGTGTGTTGGTGTCAGAGGCTTCCCTGCAGCCCCAGCAGTTGAGTTATGATGGGCGGGGGAGCTTGGGCTGTAGCTGTCCATGGGGCCAGGCCAGGGAGCTGTGACCAGCTCTGCATCCCTCGGAGGCTCTGACAGGTGACCAGTGCCTGGTTACCTTTGGGGGACAGGGGTGGCGGCTGTGGGAGGCGGGAAGGGGTGTGTGGGGTGGAACTGGCTGGTGCTGTCTTTGCACGAGGGCCCGAGGCACTGCGGGTCCCTTTATAAACCTCATGGGCAATGGGAAAAGCCAAAGGCGGGATGTTATCTCTGGCTCTTCCCTGTGAGGCGCACAGGACATGCTATCTCCAAAGGCATCGGCTTTATAGCCACCTGGACATCTATTTGTGTCCTGATAATGAAAAAGGGACACACTGTGACAGATAAGGGTCTACCTTTGGCCACACTGTAAAGATAAAAAGGTGGCTGGGCTGTGGTTGCCCTGCCTGCCCCATGGGGGCAGGGGCTTATGGGGACGGGGTGCCCCTTTGGAACAGTGCCTGGGTAGGACGTTCTCTATGTGTTGGTCCCAGCTCATCCTTGTGGGCCAGCAGCGTGGTGGATGCAGCCTGCTCCCTTCAGCAGGAGCTAGGGCCAAGGTGGAGTGTTGGGTGGGGCTGAGCTGGGGCTGCAGATGTGTGGGGTGGAGGGCCGGCACCCCAGGCTACCCAGGAATCCATGTGGGCTGAGTCTGATGAAAAATCAGAGGAGAAAGTAAGGAGGTCCTCCTGGGACTCCGTGTCCCCGTGAAGGTGATTCTGGGACGCTCCTGCTAGGGGCTGGAGTTGGTGCAGATGGTTTTACTTCCTTAGCTGTTATGGTGGCGATAATTCCCACCCTCCTTTGATGGTCCCATGGGGCCACTCTGCTCTAGCAATTATTTGGCACCTACTGTGTGAAGGACAAGGGGAGAGTCCCTGGCCCACTTCCTGCCGTCTGATGGTCAGGCTGTAGATGGAAGCCTGGACCCTCGCAATGGCTCTGGCCAGATCAGCTGAGGCCAAGGAATGCTCAGGGCTGGGGGACACCTGCCCATGGACACTCAGAGCCCCCAGCCCAAGGGGATGCAGGTGCAGCCTGGACAAGGGAGTTCCATGGGTGGCTGGGAGGATGGGGGTGGAGCACCTTTGGTGTCCAAAGAAAGTGTTTTGCCAGCTGGGAATGATTTTTGCCGACCAGGCCTCATCTGTCCTGTGAAAGATAAGCTGGTGCCACATCATCGGATCTGTATCTGCAGGGAAATAAGTGGGTACCGGCTAGGAGTCAAAGTCCAGCCTGGGGCCTAGGGCTGAGGGCGTGGTGGTAGCCGGGCTTCTCCAGCTCCTTTTGTCTTTAGGACCTTCAGTGACTAAGGCCAGGCTGTGACTGTCCCTAGAAGATGTGTGTACAAATAATTTGCCAGCCAGTCCTGGGAGCTCCGGGCCCGAGGAGGCCTAGGGGGTGCGTGGAGACGCAGGAGCAGGCAGGGGGAAGGTGTGGCAGGAGCCTTGGGACTGGGATGGGTCTTGGGGCTCAGCAGAGGGCCCGGAGGTATTCAGGAGTAGGTCAGACCCCTGCTGCCCTTGTGAGGCAGGGAGGCGGTGAGTCCTGAGTGGCTGCCTGTCCTGCCAGCCCCCTCCCCCATATGGCCTAGTAGTGAGCCTTGGAGGGTGTGTTAGCTTCCTGGGGCCCCTGTAACAAATGATCACAGACTTAGTGGCCTAAAACAATGCAGATTTATCATCCTGGTGTTCAGGAGGGCAGAAGTCATGCTGGTTTAACGGGGCTAAGACCAAGTTACCCGCATGGCTGGTCTTTCTGGAAGATCCAGGGATCGATGTTTTCTTGACTTCTCCAGATTCTAGAGGCCACTCATTCCCGGGCCCAAGGTCCCTAGCTATGTTGCATCACCCTAATCCCTGCTCCTGACCTTTCAACTCTGGCCCCTGCCTCCCTCTTCCAGGGCCCCTTGTTGGGACTCTGGACAATCTCCCATCTCGAGAGCCTCAACCTCCCTTGCCTCAGTCCCCTCTGCCATGGGAGGACCACAGTCAGGTCCTGGGTGGTCCCCGGGTCCTGTTTGGCCATTGGTTCTGCCCACCATAGAGAGGGAGTGGGGGGCTCCCGGACCTCAGCAGAGACGCTCAGGTTGAGCTCGTTCCCAGCATGATGTCTGAGCAAGTCTGAACACCCCACAGGGTGGAGACAGGTATCCAGCATGGCAGAGCTTGATGGGGGCACTGGACAGGGACTCTTCTCAGGTACCCAGCGCCTCTGGGGAGATGACCATGGGCTCTTTGTCCCAGGAGTCATAAAAGAGCAACCATGACACCGCTGACTTTCTCCCAACTCTGTCACCTGACAGAGATAGAAGGCAGGGCTCAAGGGTAAGGATGAGCAAACTTCTGTATAGAATTTCCTTGTCGTCTGATTGTATTTGTAGGAGACAGGGTGTCTTTCTGTTTACATTTTTTACATGAGAGTTTTAAAAATACTTAAAGACCGAACAGTATAATAAATTCCCATAAATACCTCACCTAAATTTGATGATGATAATTGGCTGTTTTCTGTTTCTTTGCTTTTTCCCTTTGGCTGAAGTCTTTCCAAGCCTGTAGCAGATGCTCTGTCCTTTTGCTCCTGCAAACTTCAGGAAGAAGCATTTTGAGTCTGGGAAACGTTGTTACATAATTACAGCTTCAACAGCACAATATCAGAATTAGCCCAGATTCCTTGGCATCCACTAGTGCCCTGTCCACAACCAAATTTCTCTGATTGTCTGAGAAATAGTCTTTTGCAGCTGGTTTGTTTAAGTTGGTTCCCAAGCAAGTTCCACATGTTAAGGTTGATTATCGTCATGTCCCTTACCTCTTGGTTAGTCTAGATCAGTGTCCAACCCCACAACACCCCCACTTTCCCCCTGCTGCTTATGTTGCAGAAGCCAGACAAGGGGTCCTGTACACTGTCTCCCAACTTTGATTTGATGACTTCCTTGTGTTGCCACTGTATCCCCACATTTCCTACAAATGGAGGTCTGGCTCTGGAGACTTGATTGGATTCAGGATCCCCTACACCGTGTTTTTTTTTTTTTTTCCAGAACACTCTATGGGTGGAGCTGTGTGAGTCTCATAAGCTGAACATGCTTACTGGGCTGCAGGGATGCAGCTGGAGCCCACCCCATCACGCCCAAGGACCTTCATCTAACAGTCTCATCTATCATGACCCTTGCAAGAAATGATTATTTCATAAGAGGTTACAAAATGTGACCTTCCTTCTCTTCCTTCCTCCCTCCCTTCCTTCCTTCTGTCCTGACAGGGTCTCCCTTCCTTTCTCTCTTCCTTCTGTCCTGACAGGGTCTCACTCTGTGGCCCAGGTTGGCCTTGAAGCCCTGGGCTCAAGGATCCATCTGCCGTCTTTAGGTCAGGGCTGGTTCACTAAAGCACTCTCCTTGGGAGGGTTAATTCCTTGCCTTCTTTTATGTTCCCTCTGAAAACCAGTAATAACTAACAGATTTCTCTCTCTTTCCTCTCTTTATTTTTTTTGTGCCACTGTGGATCAAACCCAGGGCCTTCTACATGCTAGGCAAGTGCTCTACCATCGAGCTCCCTCCCCAGCTCAGGAGGTAGGGGCTTGTGGTAGTCACAGAGCCCTTGCGGGGAAAGGGAAAGAAATCCCTAGACTGAAAAGATCCAGAACCAAGAGCAGGGACTTTGGCTTCGGTCATCTCCAATATGTCCACCAGGTGGTGCTGTCCAGCCAGAAATCAGTCAGCTTTGCTCAGGCTTTTGAGGTGGCTTCCTCTTGGCCTCTGGTCTCCAACACTTTGTCCCACATTGTTCCACTGCCCACACCCTCCAGCTGAGCCTCAAGGAGCCAGAGGCTCATGGTATTTCCTGTGACCTGGAGGAGGTGATGGAGGTGAGTTTGGGATTGTCCCCAGTTGGGACGTCTCATGGGCAAAGCTCACGGTGGAGCTTGGTGGCCCCCAGAGCCCTTTCTTCTCTGCTGACGCTGGTTGTTTTAACCCTGGAAAGCAAGACTTGTTTTCTTCCTCATTGCTCCTATGAGGAAGGTCATGGCAGCAGGGGAACGAGGAGCCAGGGAGGCAAGAGGTGGGTGTGGTGGCGAACAAGGCCAGGGGACAGGGGAAAAGAGGACAGTCCAATGTGATGGACAGTGGGAAAGGGCCCTGGCTCCAGGGTCCCGGTGGTGACAGCATGTTGGCAGGAAGCCATACTCCAATGTGCCGGGCGCGTGGAAGCTGCTCTTTGTGGGGCCCACCCCACCATACCCCACAGTCCTTCTCTCCAATGGTCTCATCCATCATGACCCTGGCAAGGTCACCCTCAAGGCAGAGGCCTGGCAGCTTATGCCCTGGTCTCGCCTGTCCCACTGAGGATGGAAGTGGAAGGTGGGATGTGGCAGCTGTGGCTGCCCATCCCCCAGCCTTGGCTGTACTCCCTGCTGGCCACTGTCCCCCAGCCCCGTGCTGTGTAATGAGCCACACTGTCCCCCACCCTGGGCAGGTAGGATCCCAGCCTCTCATCAGGCGGCACCCATGCCCCAACATTTCAGGCCACATTGTGAGGAGGACGGGGGCACTTCAAAGGCGAGAAGAACCCCATGGGCACCTTCGAGACCCCAAGGCAGGTGGCGGGGGCTGGGGGCCTTCTGCCTCTGCACAGGGTCTTGTCTTGCCTGGCTTTTGGGGTGCTTTTGCCCATGGACAGCTCAGCCCAGGACTCAGGCAGAGCCACTGTCCCCTGAGGGCTTGTGGCCTGGGGGGCCCCAGAGGCAGCCCTGTCCTCTTGGTACTGGTTTCTGAGCAGATGGCCAGGAGAGTTGGGTAGCCCTGGCCAGGCCTGGACCTGGATCCTGGGCCCCAGAGCCAAGCCGGGCTCTCAGGTGTCCTTGCTTCCTGGCTCAGGGTCTGGAGCCCAGGACCAGTCCCACCAGCCGGATGGCAGGGGCTCCCCTTTCTCTCAGGCACTGGGGGTCCCAGGGCTGGGAAAAGTGCCCACCAGCACCCCAGGCCCCTGGAGAGCCACCAGCCAGGGAGGAGTAAAGAGAGAGAGCGGGCCTGGGGCAAGGGTCTGGCAGGATGTCTAGCAGAGATGGCCTTGCTCTGGAGCCTCCCTGCCCCTCCTCCTAGGCCCCCGGTCCTGGGACAGCTGGTGAGGGCCTGCCATGGCCTGGGGGTGCCACCACCCAGCCGGGCCCCACCTGCCTGTCCCCTGTAGGTGCCAGATGGGCTGGGCCCTGGCTCTTCCTCCTCTCCTCCCGGGGCCTGGGTTGCTGGGGGGCCGGGCAGGCAGCAGATGGTGGACTAGGAGGAGGGGCTGCCGGCAGGCGGATGGCTGTCAGGACAGATGGTGGGCCGGGCAGGGGTCCGGAGCCCGCCCATCTGCTCTAGCCCCTGCAGGGCCTTTTCTCATCCTCCTTGGCCTGAGTTGGGATGAGGCCGAGGGTGGCTGTGGCCCAGGCCTTCTCCAGTCCAGCCAGGTCCTCTGTGCCCGGGCTCAGGCCAGGTGCTCCTGTTTGGTGCTCCCCTGGGGTCTCTCAGGCCTTTGGGCAGCTGGCTGGTGGCCTGGGCTTGCTGAGCTGGGGGTCCCTGAGGGTCTTGGGCACTCCCACGCATCATGTGTGGCACCCCCCAGGGTGGCGGACAGGGGCTGGTAGAGGGGTAGGTGGGATCCACGACGAGGGGCTGTCAGGCCAGTGGGACCCCAGGTCTGTGCCCTTGAGCAGATCTTGGCTCCATTGCTGTCAACAGCCAGCCCAGCCCAGCAGGAGGAGAGGGTGACGGGAGCACTGAGGCCAGGTTGGCCACTTCTCAAAGGGGATGTTGTGGGGAGGAAGAATGGAAAGAAGGAAGGAAGGAAGGAAGGGAAGAGAGGAAGGAAGGGAGGTAGGCACCCTCGGGAGGGTTTCCACGGGAGGGCAAGCCAGCCCGGGGAGGAGTGGGCGAGAAGGCTGGGGGCCTGGACAGGGTGGGGTCCACCAGCTCCCAGTGCCCAGAAAACCCCAGCATCCAGCTCGGCAGACACTCTGAGGCTGACCTTGTCCCCAGCATGTTGTTCTCATGTCTGAGGTCCACAGGTTGGAGAGAAGCAGCCAGCATGGCCTGTGGCTGTCCTCAGGTCCAGTGGGTGGAGGCTGCAGGGGTATTCCGGGGTCCAAGATGCTAGGACTATTTCTCATTTCGAGTTCCAACATTGATAATGATGATCCATCCCCACAAAATACCTTTAAAAAAACCGTATTTCAAGAAAAACCTTTGCAGCAGTGTTTGCCAGGGCAGGCTCCCTTTGGTGTGGACTCTGCGGAGCAGGGAGCCGTTCCTAGAGGGGCAGGTCAGAAGCTGATGGCCTCCTCCAGCCAGGGAGCAGATGTGGGCCCCATATGGGGCATCAGGGCCGAACACAGGGTGGGGTTGGGGCCGAAGTTGCATTCCGTATGGTCACCCTGGACATCTAGTGCCTGCGCTCCATAGGAACAGGAGAGGGAGGTCTGGGGGCTCAGGCCCGCCTCCGGCCAGCCCCCCTCTGGTTCTGAGGAGCAGCACCCTCCCAACACCAGTTCTGGGACCCAAGACCCTGCCTTCAAGCTGGGACCATGGCAGGGCCAGCTGCTGCTGTCCCCTGCCCACATTCTGCCACCTTCTTCCTGAATCCCCTCAAACTCCTTTTCCAGGAGCGGAATTGTGAGGTGTGAATCCCTCTTTAGTGCCACTTTGCTCCGTGGTTGCTGGGTGGCCATGGCCAGTCACTCACCACCGCTGAGCTTCAATTCCATCGGCTGTGAAGGCAACAGTACAGTGCCCATCTGGTGGGTCACCACGAGAGCCACTGTGTGAAAGCTCTGGGAATTGTGGGAACGTGGGGATGGCTCCACGTGCGCACTTGCTATCCTTGTGGCCATTGTCGCTTTGGCTTTACTGGTCAAACTTTATCTTGTTGAGGCGAAATGCACATAGCACTAAATATATTTTGTTGCTGTTGAACCCAGAACCTTGTGCATGCTAGGAAAATGCTCTGCCACTGAGCTGCACCTCCAGCCCATTTTTTTCCTTTCTTTTTCTCTTTTCTCTTTTTATTTTGAGATGGTCTTGCTAAATTGTGCAGGCTGTCTCTGGCCTTGAACTTTCAATCCTCCTGCCTCTGCCCCCTGAGTTGCTGGGATGACAGGTGTGCTCTGTGGCGCTGGCTGAACGTGGTTTTAAAGTGAACAACTCAGGGACATTTAGTATACTTACTGTATTGTGCCACCATTATCTTCATCTCCAGAACATTCCCATCACTCCCGAAGGGAAAATGTCCCCGGCAGCAGTTGTCCCAGCCCCTGTGCTCTGTCCTGGGGGTCTCACACACCGGGTCACACTGAGAGTCCTGCACCTGCTTCTGTCAGGGAGCCAGGGGGCCTCCCCTAGGGCTGGCCCCACAGTGGCAGCATGGGAACCTGTTTGCTCTGAGGCTGAACACCATTCCGTCATGTGTGCGGACGCCACAACCCTGGGTCAGTCTCCTCTGATGGCTGTTGAGTGGCTCCCCACTTTGGCTGCTGTGAGCAGTGTGTGCCGGGTCTACGTGGACTCCTCTTTCGTGGGCTAGCGCTCATCCCCCGGGCCCTTTCTGAGGTTGCTCTGCTGCTCCCCTCGTGAGGCTCCACCTCCTCTTGCCACCCACCTGTGGGGCTCTGTGAGGTTGTCCCAGGTTGCGTCTGAGGAAACTGAGGTACAGATACACTCAGCCCCTCCCTCTCTTCTCTAGGATGTCTGCACTTTCTTCCTGGGCTGGCCCCGGCCCTCCTGCTGTGGTGTTTCCTGTCTGGTGTTCCCAGGCCAGCACAGTCCCTTGGGGGCCAGGAGGAGCTGACTTCTGTCCCTGTGGACACCTTTGCCCTCTGCTTCTCCTCGGCCACCACCTGGCGCTGCTGCTCTGTCCACCCTGCCACCGTCCCTTCCCCATTCCTACCTTTGCCAAGGACTTCCTGGCTCATGGGGAACCCCAGGGTATCCCTGGTCCTGGAGCCATCACGGTGGCTGCAGACCTGGCTGACTTCCCTCTTTGTCCTTCAGGCTGGCCCTGGGGTTTGCTCCTGAGCCCCAGGAATTGTGAGCATGTCAGGAAGGCCAGGAGGGAGGGCTCTGGAGCCCTTGGTGGCCAGAGAGCTTTGTGGAGCCTGTCCACTTGGGGCCAGCATGGGGGTGATAGGCACGGGGCTCCTGGCCCTGTGGCACTGTGGTGCTGATTTGTCCCATTTTACAACCAGGGCCAGGGCAGCTCAGGGCCTGGCAAGGTCTCTGTGGGGGGATCCAGGTCTGTGTGGTTCCTGGCCCTGGCCTGATAGGCTGAGACTTGAGGGTGCTGCCTGGGCCCTGGTAGCTGGGGGGACCTAGGCGAAGAGCCGCTGTCAAGGCCTGTGGCAGAGAGAGGGAGCAGCGAGGATGGCCCTCAGTGGTACTGGCCCGGGCAGGTTTCCTCACTCCTCTGTGTGGAGTCTCTGCCCAGTGCCCTGTGGGGACACGGCTGCCCCGTCCTCAGTGAGACCTTTGGGTGGATGGGGAAATTCATTCTTGCTCCTGTGCAGTTCCTGGGGAACGACGGGAACCAGAGTGTCAGAAGCAGAGTGAGTGCCTGGCTCCTGCAAGTCACTCCTGCTACTGAAAACTGCATGTGCGTGTGCACACCCACGTACACACGCACGCAGGTTCAAGCATGGCACACACGCAGACCTTCACACGTAAGCACACATACTCAGGCCCGTGAGGTGACAGGAAACCTGTGTCTGCCATGTGACAGGCTTTGAGCAACCCCTTTACAGCTGTCACCTTGCTTCACTTTCACTGGCATTTCTTGAGTGGATCCAGAGAGGTTAGGCAGCTTGGCCGAGGTCACACAGCCACACGAGTGTCTATGAACCTGCAGAAATGGAGGCCTGTGGGGTGTGTGCCTCATCCCTCCTCTCCTGGAAAATCTCCAGTTCGTGTGGTGCAGAGCGGCCCCTCTGCAGCACAGGCAGGACCTGGCTGAACTCAGCCCCTGCAAGTCTCTTCCGGAACCTGCACCTTCCCCAGAGAGACGTCGGGCAGGAACAGTGCCTGGCTGACTTATCTTTACAGTGACCACTCTGCACCTGGCCTGTGTGGTGACCTGGACCCTTCAGCCTGTCCTCTGTCCCAAGAGCTCCCACATCCTGCCTGGATGGTCTCCCCTGACCACACGGGTCAGTTCTGGAGCAGTGGCTAAGGGCTCCTCATGGTAGCCCTGGCCTCATGGGCTACGTTTTTTTGGTGACACCTTGCTGGTCAGCTCTCATGGCATTTCCACCTCCAGCAGACCCTGGTGTCCAGCAGAGCAGACCCCGTGTCCAGTAGACCTCTGTGTCCAGCAACCCCAGTGTCCACCAGACCCCAGTGTCCATATATCCCATGTGTCCAGCAGGCCCCCATGTCCAGCAGATCTGTGTCCAGCAAATTCTTGTGTCCAAACCTCAATGTCCAGCAGATCCCAGTGTCCAGAAGATCCTGGGGTCCAGAGATGCCTGTGTCTAGGGGAGCTCAGTGTCCTGCAGACCCCAGTGTCCAGTGGACCCAGCTCTCTGAGGTCCCTGCAATTCTCTGGGGCCACATGGAGCACAGATTAGCTGTGGACAGCAGGTTCTTGGCTGCAGGAGTGTGGCGGATGACTGGGCTGCTGCCTCTGGTTGAGACGTCAGCCTCTGACCCCTGGTGTCCTCCGATGGGCCCTCCCTGTCTGTCCTGCTTAACAGGGCATCGATCGCCTATCAGGCCCTTCGCCTCGGGCTCACTTCCGTGGCTAATGGCTCCAGCTGCCATTGATCCGCAGTGGTGTCATCTTGATCACGTGCCTCCTTGTTACACCTGGCGGCTTCCGGTGCTTCCCCTGGCCCCGGCATTTGGCCCTTTTGTGCTGCTGTAATAAAATCCCTGAACTGGGAACCTTAGCACAGGTGTTGATCTGCTGGTAGCCCTGGAGGTGAGAGGCCAGTGTCAACGCACTGGCAGGTTCTGGGCTGCTCCCTGCGTCCACTCAGGCAGAGGAAGGGGGGAGCAGGTCTCTGTGTGAAGCACTTCGGTAATGAACTTAGCCCGGCCCCTTCTCTCAATGCTGCTGCCTAGGGGCTTCGGAGGGGCACAAACCGCAGCACCAGCCTCCCCCACGCCGGACCTCCTCTGCTCCACTCCACCTGGTGCCTCTCTGTGGCTGTGCTTCCCATCCCCATGCCCTATTCCTCTCTCCAGAGCCCATCACCTCCCACGAGTCTCCTCCTCCTTCGAGCAGGATTTCTGTGGGAGGAGTTGGGAAGGGCCAGGAAAGCCTGCCATTTCAGGGGTTCTCCACTGTCCTCACCTTGGACTCCCCATGTGGGCGTCCACCCTGACCTGGCCTTGTCATCAAGGAGTCCTGACCTGTGCCATGGACACCCTCAGGGCAGAGCCTGTGGGCCATGTGGTGTGACTGGCCTGGTGCTGCCTGTTGATGGAGGGCTCTGGGCGGACATGGCCCTGGGCTGGTGGCGACCTCTCTGCTCTGGCTTCTCCCCACTCTTGCTAGGGTGTCCCCACAAACAGCAAGCAGAGACCGTCCCCGAGGGACACAGACAAGTAAAGGTGCCCAGCCCAGCAGGCTGGCTCTGCCCCTTCCCACTTAGGGCCCCTGGTCTGGTCCCTCCAAACGCCCTCCCCTAGACTTCTCCTTGGGGCCCACTGTGGCCTGGACTTTAGGCTTCAAAGTGAGGCTTCGGGATCCCCTTCCCCAAGCCTCTCTGCTGCGGGTAGAGAAGGGACTCTTGGCCTCTGAAATGTGCTAATGACAAAAATGCAGTTAAGCCAAGGTGGCCACTGGCCCCTCCAGCGTGCCTCCTGCATCTTAGGGAAGTGGCTGGGGTCCTCAGCAGGCAGGGGCGCATGATGGAGAGTCCAGGCAGGGGGCAAGTGGGGGTGAGAGGGACGGGCAGACAGATGGGCTGGGACTAGACCCCCAGCCCCTTGTCTGCTTGCAGCTGCCTGGAGGTGATGGCTGCTCCACTGGTTTACCCTGTGATTTGACAGACACTTGAGGCCTAAGGTGAAGAGGTGGAGGAGGCCCAAGGTGGCCGGTGGATTTGGCCTCCTCTGTGTGGAGTAGGGGCATTGCCAGACCCTGGGTCAGAGCTCGACAGCCTCGGCCTAGGCCAGGGGTCTGTGCCAGAACCCACACTGAGTCCCCTGGAGAGCTCTTTCCACATAGGTGGCTGGGGCCATGCCCAAGCCTTGGATCCCGGCCTGGGATGGGGCCTGAGAATTCTTACTTTGCTGCTACTGCTGCCCCTGGGGACACCACTTTGAGAACCACATTGAGTGAAAGCGTGGAGTGTGCTGGTGGCAAGTTTTGCCTTTTAAAGTGTTTGGGCTTCCTGCTTTGCTTCTTCAGCCTCCCTGGAAACCACCCAGTCCTGAAGGGCCGCAGGGGTGGGCAGAGGGCTGCAGGGCTCCCTCCCTGGGGCAAGCACGGGAGGGCTCTGCTCACCGTTCAGGATCCTGTGTCTCCCCACCTACAGCACCATGACATTACCGGGCATGAACTCCTTGCCTAAGTCAGCTTTCTGCAAACAGCTCTTCGGTTATTGTCCCTCAGTGGGAACACAAACGGTGCGGGAGGCACGGGCTGAGAGGCTGGGTGTTAAATAATACAGAACAAACTCACATGGTGCAGCCCCTACAGATCCTCCTGGAAGACGCAGGTCTGGGGGAGGGCCGGGGAGGGACCTGGGCTGTGGTTAACCAAACATGAGGATTACAACCAAATTTCCAGAGTTTCCCATTGACCTTCCAGAAGCAAGTTGCAGGGACCTTTGAGAAAACAAATGAGAAATGCTCAGAAATGGGTCATTGCTGCATATGTTAACACCTTTCGCTGAAGTACCTCCTTCTAGTTTGAGTGCAGTGGCGCGCACCTATAGTACGCCTGTAATCCCAGCGACTGGGTAGGTGGAGGCAGGAGGATCCCAGGTTCAAAGTCAGAGGCAATCCATGTAACTTAGCAAGACCCTGACTCAAGACAAAAAATAAACAAGGGGCTGGGGTGCTGCCCAGTGGCACAGCGCTTGCAAAGTATGTGGAAGCCCTGAGTTCAACCCCCAAGAACCACACACAAAAAAATTTTTTTTCCTTCTTTAGAGCTTTTTTTTTCTTTTTAATGGACATTTTGCTCCCCTTGCCCTTCTGGAATTGCTGCTCAGGCCTCTTGTGGCCTCGGCCTGAAATAGAACATTCTAAATGGAAGCCCGTCCTTACTGCCGCCATCGGCTCAGAGGGAAGCGCTGTCTCCCCCTTTTCTCCACGAGGGGGATCTGTGAGTGGACAGAACCCAGACTCCAACTTTGCGGGGAAGCAACTTGGGAAATGTGGGTTAAATGAGGGCCTTGGGGTGCTGTGCTCTGATGTCTGGAGGTCTCCCCCTTGTTTCTTGCCCAATGGCATGGCCTCTGCGGACAGGGAGCTCCTTAAAGCCAGAGGGCTGGCTGTTTCCTGATCATTCCAGGGGCTTCTCCCCTGTGCAATCCCAGAAGCATTATGGAAGGATGTGAGGTGTGAGAGAGGAGGACAGAGGGAAGGAAGAGCTCCCTGGCACCTGGGTCCCTCTTTGAGGGTCCCCTTCCCGCCAAACCTCCTGTGCGCGCATTTGGCAACGGTAGGCCGTGTCTGTGCAGGGTGATGGTCTCTGGCCCTCCCCGAAGCTGTGGCCTCTGCATACTGGCCTCAGCTCTACCCAGGGTCCCTTAAAGGGCTGGATTCGGTGTTAGGGTCCTGGTTTCCGGTTGCTCCTTGTTTCTATTGTCCCTTAAGGGGACAATGGGAATGGGGTACCCCGCATGCAACTTCCAAATGCTAAGAAAGACCTTTTTTTTCTTTTTAATGCACAGCCACATGGAAGCAAACATATTCTTGAGCTAGAAGGACAGGGCGGCCCCCAGCGTGGACAGAGGGTGGCTGCATGGACCCTGCTGGTGGCGGCAGCCCTCCTGGTTCCAGGGCCTCCCTACCCCGTGCTTTCAGCAGAGCTGTCTTACTGGAGGCCTGTGAGTGTCCCACAGTGGAGGCCCCCAAGCTGGGGGCCAGGCAGAGGGTGAAGTCCTCCCCCCTCCCGAAGGCTCTTAGGGAGATGCTCCTGGCGCCCATAGCTGCTGGTGATGGCTGCCCGTGTCCCTGGTGCTCCTGGATGGAGACTGTGTCCCTCTAGCCCCTGCCTCTGTCCCCACTTGGCCTTCATCTTTGGCCTCCGTGTGGCCTTTTCTCTCTGTGTGTCTTCTCTTATAAGGACACTGTCGTGTGGGATTGAGGCTCCCCTACCCAACGGTGGCCTCATCTTCCCTGATTACATCTGCAACAACCCTATTTCCAAATTAGGTTACATTCTGAGCTACTGGGGGTGAGGAATTCAATGTGACTTTTCGTAAGGGACATAGTTCACTCTGGAGCAGAGGACTTCCATGGTTACTTGAATCGTGACCTAGAGCTTTGGGTGCACAATGCCTCCCTTTTGGATGGAGGAGGCATGGCTGGGAGTTGGGAGCACAGACCCCCATGCCTGCGTCCACGCAGCCTCAGGGAAAGCTGAGGCCAAGAGCGGTGAGGGTGGAGTAACAGGACGTCTGGGGTCATCCCTGGAGCGGGGCTCTGGCGAGTGGAGTGTGTGGGTGTCGGGGAGGCTCCGCAGCCCTGACACTGCAGGTGCCCTGGGCTGCCTTCCTGCTGTAGCCTGGTCCAGCCCCTGCCTGCTGCTCCCACCCGCCCCGCAGGTTACAGAGATGGAGCCGTTCCTTCCTGGTCCTGCTCTGCTGTCTCTTGAGCACCCCCCTGGGGCTTCCCTGGGCCTGGAGCACAATTACAAGGTCACTTCTGTGCAGCCGGAGGCTCTGAGGCAGGTCCCAGGCCCCAGCTACAGCTCCGGCCTGGAGAGAAGGAAGGGAAGGAAGGGAGGCTCTGGGAAGGCGGGAGGATGAGCATCACCCTGGCTGCAGTGTGGGCTCCCAGGTCAGCCTTGTCTCTGGGGGGCCTCTGTACACTGTGCGTTGTAGGCAGGGGTCCCCCCACCTGTCCAGGGTCTGAACAGAACAAAAGGCAGTGTAGGAGGGCTCTGATGCTTTTCCTCCCTGCTGCGTGATTGAGCTGGGATGCGGTACCGTCTTCTGCCTGCAGACCAGGATTTATACCCTCTGTGTGGCTGGGTCCAGGCCCTTTGAACTCACACCAACTTACAGCCTGGCTCTCCACCTGCAGGTGGCAGGTCTGGGGGCTTTTCCGCCTCTCAGTCATGGGAGCTGGTCCTTAAGGTCAGTCTCTCTCCCTTCCCCTCTTTCCCCTATTGGCGCTGTTTCTCTGGAGAACCTGGCTGATAGAGAGGGCCAGCCGGGGCGGTGCTGCACGCCTATCATCCCAGCCACTCAGGAGGTGGAGCAAGGAGGTTCGCAGGTTCGAGCCAGAGGGAGCCTGCATAACTTAGCGAGACCCTGACTCAAGATAAAAAGTAAAAAATGGGCTAGGTGTGCAGCTCAGCTGTAAAGTACTTGCAAAGCATGTGTGAGCCCTTGGGTTCAACCCCCAGCACCACATAAATGAATAAGCAAATAAATAAACAAGAGAAGGTGGGTGAATACTGACTCCAAGATCACAGGGTCTGGTGTCCAGCGGGCGCTGGGGCCTCCTGATCCTGTCTCCCTCACTCCCTCTCAGAGCCTCAGAAGTCATGAGGGCCAGCAGCGGGGCCCAGCCCCACTCCCCACCTCTCTCCTTTCTCTGTTCTGGTCTCACTTTTTGGGAGGTGATTGCATTTCTCTCATCAACACCAACTCTAAGAAATAAGGTCCCCTGTCACAGACCGCAGAGGGACCCTGTCTAGCTGGCCTTGAGAAAGGGCTCCATGGCACAGACCCAGGGAGGCTTCTGGGAGCTGAGTGGCCCCTGCCATCAGCTAACAGGATGTGGAGTCCCTGCAACTGCAAGGAAATGGATTCTCCCAACACCCTGGGGCGGCTGGGAAGCAGGTCTCACCTGTGCTGAGCTCCTGCATCCAAGCCTGGGGAACCCCAGAGCAGAGGACAGCTGGGCTGTGCCCTACTCCTGGCCAGCACGGACTGCAAGATGTTACACGCATGTTGTTGAAACAGAACAAAATAACCCCAAGTTCACAGGGACATGGCTGCGCTCAGTGCATCTCTTCCTGGGCTTCCTTTTCTTTGAATTAACAGAAACTAAAATCAAATTCTGCCAGCAGCCGGGTGTGGTAGCTCATGCCTATAATCCTAGTGGCTTGGGAGGTGGAGGCAGGAGGATTGCATGTTCAAAACCAGAGGCAGTCTGCATAACTTAGCGAGACCCTGTCTCAAAAAGTAAAAAAATGGGCTGAGGGTGAAGCTCAGTGGTCCAGCACTTGCAGAGCATGCAAGTGCCATGCCCTGGGTTCAACCACAGTACTGGAAAAAAAAAATTCTGCTAACAAAGAAACAGTATGGATTCCGTGGTTATTTTAGATCTTTATTTACAAGGCAGAGTGGATCAACTTCTCCCTTTGTTCTTCGGCCCAGCCTGTGGCAGGGAGGAGGCTGGGGCTCCAGGTGGCCAGGAGCCTGGGAAAGAAGTCCTTGGAGTTGTTGATAGGTCCTCGATAGGGGGGCACCAGGGCTGGGGAAGGTGCCAGCAGCCCAGAGGGCCTCTGTCCTCCCAGGACCATTTTCCCTGATGGTGGAGCTTTTACAGAGAGCTACTTCCCCATTAAGCCACCTGTCATAGTGGAGCAAGAGGCGGTGAGGACAGCCAGAGCCCCTCTCCCTCCTTCGATGGGGAGCCCCGCAGGCTGGGATGGGGGCCCCGTGCTGCTGTGTGGCGTGGACCCCCCCTGCCCACGCCACACATCTGTCACATCACCTCGAAGGAGGGATGGCATTTTCTTCCAGCTCATTTTCCGTGGGCGCACATTCCTCACTATGCTCCCAGCCTGTTGCTGGTCCCACAAGGCCTGGTCCAGGAGGTGCAAGGGGTACAGGTGGCCCCGAGATGCAAGCAGCTGGACCCCCTACCTTTTCCACAGGACCAGAGTCAGGCCTAGACCAGTCCCACATACAGACACAAAGCAATGGTGCTGATGAGTTTATGAGAAATTAAAAAGTGACACTTGAAGCCCATCGAGAACTCTGTTGACTCAGCCGTTGTCTCTTTTGCAGACCCCTGGGTGGGCGGAGAGTAAGGCCTTGGAAGTCCTGGTGCCCTCATCCCGACATCCAGTGGACCTCTGTGAGCAGGGGAGGCGAGGAGAACGGGGGATGGTCAGCAGCATTGGGGGACATTGAGGGTGACCTGCAGGGTCCTGAGCGTGGCTGTGGTCTGACCTAACACCGGGCTAGGCCTGCAAAATCCAGTCCCCTGCGGTTTTCACACATACGTGGATCTTTCTTCAGGGTGTTGGGGGAGGGCTGAGGACAGCTGACCATGGCCACCGGTGTGCGGTGGGATGAGACATGGGTCCCAGAGTTGAGGAAGCTGACAGCCAGGCATAGGGCTCCTCCTGGGAAGCTCACTCATGGGGGTGATGTCTGTAGGACGCTTTGGGCACCCGGCCTTGCAGTGGCACCTGCATAGTTCCTGCCTAGTGAGGGGCAGGTCCTGAGGCTGGAGAGAGGAAAGGAAGCTGTGGAGGGAGGAGAGGGAGGATAGGGAGAGGGAGAGGAAGAGGAAGAGGGAGCTCATGTGGCCCCCACAGCTTCCTCGGCAGCCCAGGTAACAAGATGCGCTGGGTCACCATGAGGCGTTAGGAGGTTGTGCAAATGTTCCCTGAGCTGCTTTTGCTGGTTGTTCCTGCTGCCCTTTGCCCTTCCCACTGTTTGGGCCACTGGTCCTGTAGGGAGGGCGGCCGATGAAGCTGAGCTGAAGGACTTGGGTCAAGGGGTCAGGGCTCTGCCACAGGGAGGACCAGAGCTGTGGCTATGGGGCTGACAGTGGGGCGTGTGCATCTGTGTGTGTGAACGCATGTGCGTGTGTGTCATTGTGTGTGAGTGTGTGTGCATGTGTGCATCTCTGTGTGAGCGTGTGTGCGTGTGTGCATGCATGCATGTCATCTCTGTGAGTATCTCTCTGTGAGTACGCATGCATGTGTGTACGTGTATGTCATCCGTGTGAGCATGTGTGTGCATCTCTGTGTGAGCGTGCATGCATGTGTGCATGCGTATCGTCTGTGTGTATCTCTCTGTGTGAGCAGTCTGTGTACGTGTATCACGTGTATGTCATCCGTGTGATCATGCGTGTGCGTGTGCATCTGTGTGAGCATGCCTGCCTGTGTGCATGCGTGTATGTCATCCATATGTGTGCCTATCTCTGTGTGAGCATGTGCGCATGTGTGCATGTCATCTGTGCAAGCATGTGTGTGCGTGTGCATCTGTGTGTGTGCCCGTGTGCACGTGTGTGTGCATGTGCATCTGTGTGTGCCTGTGTGCATGTGTGTGTGCATCTGCAAGCATCTGCACGTGTGTCTGTGTGTGCTTGCGCACATGTTGTGACAGAAAGCTCCAGAGACAGGGTGGGACTTGGCAGGGTTCAGGGCTCCTCACCCAAGCTGGGCTCAGACACGCAGTGCCATGGTGCTCACAGACCTGGGCCCCAGCAGTGAACTGGCTGACCTTGCCACCTCCTGGCCTCACCCCGGTCCTGGCTTCCTCCCAGGGGTCACGGTGCTTTGAAGGGCCTTGTCCTTCCCGCCTTAGGAGCAGGTACCTTGGGAGCATCGCCAAGAGCACCTTCATCCTGCATTTCCCGTGGTGCTCTGCTTGGGGTCTGGCCCAGGACTCTGAAGAAAATTGCCTGGGTCGGGTGGAACAGAGGAGGTGGGTCCCTTCAGGTTTGCATGGGGAGGGCAGGTCTGCACCTCTCTTGGGACTGGGGGTGCCTTGTGAGTGGGAGACTCACAGAGGGGTCCAGGTGACAGCGAGGGACAAAGGAGGCTCCTGACTTGTGCTTTTCTTGGACACAAACCATGGAAAGGATGAGGACATTCTCCCCTGATGAGGAAAGAGAAGGGCCGGGCCACTGGCCCAGAGCAGGCTCAGCTGTCCCCTTGGGAAACTGGGCCTGGCTTGGGGCCACCTCCTTCCCCCTTACTCCCCTTTTGCCACCTCCACAGCCAGCGTTACCTGCTCACTGGCTCCACCTGGCATGTTGGGTAAGATGAATGTGTTGGCGTCAGGGTGTGAGCTGCAGCCGGGCCATCCTCCAAGAGCTCCACCCCTTTGGGCTAGTCCTCCCTGCAGCCGCTCTGCCTTTGGGGGCCACCCCTCATGCCTGCCCCATCTGTCCATGAGATTATAAGGTTGGTGAAGTTTGCCTGTTGCTCCCCAAGGCCCCCTCACACCCAGGATGCCAGCACTTGACATCGATGAAACATTTCTCCCCTGCTCATGATGCTGCTTCCCATGAGCTCGGTGACAGGCCATCTCCGGTGGCATAGTGTGTCACCCACAGGTGTTATTTGGCAGCCCAAGGTCCTGCATGTTGCCACTTGGTTACCATGCAGCGCCGCCAGGAGGCAGGTGCCAACACCCCTGATTTGCAGACAGGGAAACTGAGATCTAGAGATGCTCCATGAGCAGCTGTAGCCCCAGATCCAGGAGGGGACGGAGGGACCAGAACCCAGCCCTGCTGGCCAGTGGCCCTCTGCAGTGACAGCACAGTTCCCCTGGGCTGGGAGCTCATGTGAGCAAGAACTGGAGACCATCTCATGCATTTTCCTGGCAGGACATCTTTTTTTATTGCTGCTGCTTTTTAATTTCCTGCCTTCTGTAAGGAAACCTCTGCACCCATCATCACAGAATGTCCCCTGAGCTTGCCCCCGAACCCAGGTGCAAGCTTGCCTGGGTTTGTAGCCAAAGCCAGAGGATGCTTTCCTAGAGGATGGGCTGCCTTGGTGTGGCTGCCCCTTCACAGAGGAGAGTTGCTGTCCCAGTCCAGGTGGACCTTGATTTCAATAGGCTGAACAGGATGCAACTTAGAAGAGGCTTTCCAGCGGGTTGCATTTAGGGGAAGGGACCAGGGCCAGTCCTTGGGCACTGGCTGGCTGCCCGCCCGCAGCATAATCTCCCCATGTGGGTACAGCCACGTTGTTGCTTGCTGTCCGAGATTTGAGCCTCTCAGAGTTTCCTCTTCTTTTGAGTGAGGCCAGTAGATGCCAACGGCATGTTGGCTGGAGCAGTGGGGGCGTGGGCACACTTAAAACAGCCCATTTCAGCTGTGCCATTGCCAAGTCCGGCTGACACCTAGGCAGCCATGGTTGCTGCAGACTCCCCTTCCTATAGCCACCAGTGGCCCGTGGCCTGTTCTCTAGGTTCCTCTCCTAGCCTGTCTTTCCCACAGGTATTCTCAGGTCCTGTCATAGGTCCCTGCCCGGCATGCCTCTTGGGGACTGGGGAGAGCCCTGAGAGGTGCGGAGCTGGGCCAGACCCTGCTCCCTGCTCCTCGCCCAGCCCAGGTGGCCCTGGTGGGCACTGAGCTGGTTTGGGCCTTTCCATGTGGCCTGAATCAAGGGTGCTGCCCTGGGCGGGGCCTCCTTCCCAGAAGCCTCTGCTTCCCCCAGCCCGCAGCTGGCCTAGGGCTCCTGTGCTTTCTATCTCAGCGGTGGACACCAAGGTAGGTGGCCACGTGGCAGTGAGGCAAGAACCCAGCGGACAGCTCTGTCCAAACCCACACCAAGATGCGTGGGGCGACCCCAGAGGGCTCCCCTGAGAGGTTCGGTGCCTGGGAGGCAGGCCTTGTGCAGAGTGGTGGGAAGAGCAGGCTGCAGGGGCCCATGTTCAGAGGTCGGGGTCATGCCCAGCTTCCCATGTGGAGGTGGTGCTGGGCCCTCACCATGGCAGCGTGTGGGGTTGCGTCCCTTTTTCCTTTGCAAGGACAGCTCAAACTGGGCTGGGCCGAGTCTGTCACCTTTTGGGCCAGCGGTTTGACTCTGCTAGAAGATGCCTCTTGGAAGCTTGTTATGCAGATGGAGTCTTGGGGTTCTGGGGACCCCAGGACCTGACCATCAACTGTCTGTGGTGGGAACCACCAATGGGACCTGGTAGATGCAGCTTCAGAGAATGAACGATGAAAGCTGTTCCTGGGTGTGGCCGTGAGCGTGGCTGCTTCAGGATCGGGGAGAGGATTCTCCTCCCCACACTAAATGTGTGGTGTCAGGACCCCTTTACTCCTCTCAGAAGTTATTGAAGACCCCGAAGGGCTTTTGTCTATGTGAGTCAGAGCCGTAGATATTGACCGCAGTAGAAATCAGCCTGAGGTGTTTGGAGAATATTCACTCGTTCATTCATTAAAAACCCTAAGGCCTTACGTGTCAACATAAGTGTTTGTTATGAAACATATTTTATAACACAAAAACAATTAGTGAGAAGAGAGGTGTGTTTCACATTTCTTTAGGTCCTTTCCTGGCTGGCTGAACTCTCCTTTCCACTCCAGCCTTCAGTCTGGATAGTTAGGTATCTGTCTTCGTTACACCATTAAGATGCTGGGCATGATGGCAAACACCTATAATCCCAGTGATTCAGTGGAGGCAGGAGGATCACACGTTGGAGGCCAGAAGCTGCCTGCATAACTTAGAGAGACCCTGACTCAAAATAAAAAGTGAAAAATGGGCTAGGGGTGCAGCTCGAGGGTAGAGTGCTTATAACGCATGTGGGAGGCCCTGGGTTCAACCCCTGGTGGTGGTTAGGTGCTGTTGAGTCGTATCTAACTCATAGTGACCCTCATAGGGTTTTCAATGGCTGATTGTTTTGGGATTGCTTCAGGAGTGGATTTCCACGTCCTTCTCCCATGGGTTCAACCCCTAGTACCGCAAAAAAACAAGAACCAAACCTCCACTATTGGCATGTCCTCAACTTTTGAAATTATATTACTCAGTGGGGTCCCAGCAAGTGCATGGTGTAGATCTGCAGATAGGAAAAGAGCCTAGCCTAGGATAGTTGAGGAAATTCTTTCTACATCTAGTCACAAGGAAATCACCTAGGCCTGGGCATTTTACTTGGAGTCCATAATCTGGTTTTGTGGGGTTCTCAGGGCAGCACAGGCTTCTGTGCCAGCAGTTCCCATTAGCAGCTTTCTTTACTGGTTGTGCTGGAATTCTCTGTTAATAAGGCTCAGACCAGAACCTGTGGGGAGAGGAATCCTTTCCTTCTTATGTCCCTAAAATTTTTCCTGCCTTTCTGTCCTGCCTCAGTTGCAGTGTGGAAACTGAAACAATATTAATACATGTTTTCCTCTGCTCTGATAAAATCCACTGGCCTCCTTTGCACGCTGGATCTTTGGCCTGTGGGTGATTTTTACCATTGCTTGTTGCTCATCTGGGAAGAAATGTATGATATCAAAACCTATTGTCATCCTATAACATCAAAAACTCATATTTGTTAATATTACCTCTGCTCAAGTCAGAAAAGCCTTGGGATGCTGGAAGGCTGGCAAACACTTCACGGTGGATATGGTTCACCCAAATTCTAATTTCACTCTAAAGAGCAGATTTTATTACTGATAATAAATACTGTCACTTCTTTTCCTTGGAATGACAGGCTCTTTTTGTTCATTTCTGAGCACACATTCAGCAATTCCCCAATTCTGAATAGCCACAGTCTATTTGCCAGCTGCCACCCCCCAACCCTGGCTGGCCCCAGGCACTGTTTCATGGAAGAGGCAGCTAGTTTAGCTAGCAACAGGAGCAACTGAGCATGTGTTCACATTATGAAGTGGAACTTAATTCCATTGGGCTCACAGCATATTCAAAAGCTGTGTCTTGAGGGTTTAATTATGTACAAACATTTCCTGCTTCATCAAGAAAGTTTTGCTGGGTGCTATAGCACATGCCAGTTATCCCAGCAATGTGGGAGGCTGAGGCAGGAGGGTTGTGAATTTGAGGCCAGAGACAGCCTATATAACTTAGCCAGACCCTGTCTTAGAATAAAAAATAAAAGGGGTCTGGGGGCACAGCTCAGTGGTAGAACAGAGGGCCTACCAACTGTGAGGCCCTGGGTTCCACCCCAAGTGCCCCCCAAAAGAATGGTTTTAAGTGAAATTCACTTATTTTGTCCCCTGCAAGTGTGTGTGGTGATGAATCCAGTGGCTTGTATTTGGTGGTGCAGCCTGATCGATACCACGGGCCAGCAGTTTATCCCACATCGCTCTTGTGTGACCAGGGCATGCATCCCATCAATGAATAGGCAAACAGTGGCTTGGTACTAAAGTGTAGGAAGGGTTTTGACTTTGAGGACCCTTTGAACAGTTCTCAGGAACTCTTGGGGAGCCGAGGGACACACTTCAAGAGTCTCTGATTTAAGGCCCTGGGCTCTACCCCTCGCTTTCCTCCTGGGCAGGTGGCTCTGCACCCTGGATCTGTCTGGGTCAGCTCCCGCCCACCATCTTCTGGGCCCATTCGTGCCTATGAATGACAGACAGAGACAAGCCAGTGATGCCTACATGGGCAGTTTTACCCCTGTAGAAGCCTGGCTGAGGCGGCATCGGCCCACATGTGTCGAGCAGTAGGATGAGAGGCCATACCATATCATGGGAACCATTTGGACATGCAGAGTGGAGGGGTGGCACCTGTCCCCAGTCCTTAAGAGTGTTTGTTCTGGTGTACTGTGTTTTGATTTCTAGGGGGTAAAGCTCAGCCTGCCCTAGGGCTTTAAATTCCTGTTATCATTGACAATCAGGCACTGGCAGCCCCAGGCCCTGTGTCCACTCATTCAACAGCTGCTGGCTGAAGGACATGCAGGGACAGAGCTCTGTCCCTGTGGAGCTCCTACTCCAGGGTTTGGTGAAACCTGTGAAGGTGACGTGGGCACTCTGGGGAGGAGTCAGACCCCACAGCAGGATGGTCCTCCATGCCCCAGGGTGGGCCCCTGGCAGGGCCTTCACAGCAAAGGATGATGAAGGCTGGTTTGAGAGCACGTCAGGCCCCATGGGCTGGGGCTGGATCAGGAGGAGAACTGGAGTCTCTCAGCCACACTGGCCAGGGCAGCCCTGGCTCTACTCATCTTCTTTTGGCTCTGCTTGGAGGCATGGTGCTGTCCAGGGCATCATCGGGACCTCGGGAGAGTGAGAGGCTCAGGATCTGGTACCAATGGTTTCTCAGGGGTGTAGTTGGGCGGGTGCAGGCAAGAGTGGGCCCCAAGTGCGAGTCATGTCTGATTGTGTCAGACAGCCAGATGGTGCAGCTCCCTGGAGCCCCCAGGAACCCCTAGGACCCTGAAGACCGGCCCAGGACAGTCTGCAGAAGGAGGAAGGCAGAAGCACTTATTCTGGCTCTCCTCACTGAGAAGAGGCTGCTGCCTGCATGTGTGCATTTGGAATGCTATATGGGGTTTGGGGGGGTCCCTCCTGGAATAGAGGGTGCTGATCAGGGTCTGAGCAGCCCACCTGGTGTGGGGCAGGGCAGGGAGAGCTCAGAGGGGAGAAGGATGCTCTGCCAGTGGCTTGGAGAGGAGGGGGCCCTCTCCTAGACCCAAAGAGAGGCCCCAGCAATGAGGGGCCCATGCGAAGCTGTGGGGTGAAGCAGAGAGGGGCAAAGAGAGGCGGCTGAGTGGGGAAGGGGAGCCTGCCATGGCTGTCGGCCATTGGCCTGAGGAACAGACCATTTCTTGTGAGCGGCTGGGTAAGGTGGTGATGGGCGCTGTGTCCTCCCAGCTTGCCTTGCACAGGGCGTTCAGCATGTCTCCAAGCTGGTGGCTTGGGGGCTCTGTCCACTGCAGTCTTGTCTGGGGTCAAACTCAGAGAATAGTCACCCTGGCACATGGATGGCACACCACACAGACGTCGTCCAGGTGCTGAGAACCCGACTGTACCACAGCAGCTCCTCCAGCCCCCCAACCCCCCACAGACCAGCGCTCCTGCTCCTCCACCTCCCTCACTGTCTCCTTGCCATGGGGAACACGTGGAGATGCTTGGGTGCAGACCTGAGGGAGTGAACTGGCCCTCTGTGCCCACCATTGGCTTGAGGCAGATGGTCAGCCTCAGCTGCCCTTCCTTTTTCCTCCCAAATGGGACACAGTCCTGAGTGCTGAGGTTTTCATCTCCTTGCTTTTCTTCATAATTTTAATGCCTGTGCTTCTGTCGCTGAAGACACACTGCTTGGTTGTACATTTCTGAACTGCATCGGGACGGAAGTCCACCGTGGGATGCCCCAGCCTCTTGCTTTTTGATTTTGATTTTTCAGCTCTCCGTGTCTTTGAGGTTCACGCACACGTATGCTGTGGTGGTGGCCTGTCTCTTCAGAGCTGCACAGGACTCTGGAGTATGAATGCATCCTGCCCCTCCGCTCCCCAGCGGGTGGATGCAGTTTTAATTATTTCAAGCAGCGCTGCTGTGAACATTCATGTGTCCTGGTGCACAGGGGCTGGAATTCTAGAACACTTGCTAAGGAAGGGAATGCTGGGCCTTAGAGAGGCACATGTTCAGCTTGGTGGATGAGGCCAGACTGTTTCCAAAGTGGTTGTGATCACCACCACGTCTGATCGATTGGCCATCCACCGGCTGGCCAGCAGTGGACACTGTACCCCTGAAAGAGTTTAAACCCCTGCCCTCTGGGAGATGGAATTGTACTGCCGCTCTGCTCTGTCTACCTCGATTGCCAAGGAGTTGGAACATGATTTTTACTGGTCATTCGCGTTTCCTCTTATGACATGACTGTTCGGTCTTTTGTCAATTTCCCCATTATCTTTCTTATTTCATTCATTCATTCATTCATTCATTTAAGACAAGGTCTTGCTATGTAGCCCAGGCTGGCCTGGAACTTGCTGTCTTCCTGCTTCAACCTCCTGAGTGCTGGGATTACAGGCATGCACCATCATGCCCGGCTCATCTTACGAGTTTTTAAAATAGATTCTTATGAGTCCTGAATATATTCTGCACACAAACTTGGTAAGTTATACAGGATACAAACACCTCCCAAATATGAGACTTGTTTCTGAATTTTATGTCTTATTTGGATAAAATTAAAACTTTGACTATAGTTAAATTTTATTAATTATTTCCTTTATGGTTTGTGATTTTTTTAAGATAAGAACTTCTTATTAACTACAAGATCATAAATTTTTTCTTTTACAGTTTCTTTGAAAAATTTTAAACTTGTGGTGTGAGGTTCAGTACTCAGTTTTATTTTAAGACATGGGTGATGGGAGCTGTCGTATTTTCTCATGGTCAGCGCCACAGCCTGAGTGCACCTGCAGCACCAGCTCCATCATCCAAGTGCAGGGTTGCTCAGGGCTCTGTCCTGTGCTGGGTCTCTTTGTCAATCCTGGGTCCTTACTGCCTCCTTCTTTCCTGTGTTTTATGATAAATCTTAGTGGCCACTAGCACCGATCTTTCCATCCTTCAGAATGTCTGGGCTCTTCTTAAGCCTTTGACCTTCCATGTATATTTTTGGAGTCACCTTCTCAAGTTCCACAACTCCTTTCCATTGGTACAAATGTGTGCTGATACCTTGGGCAAGGAGACCAGGCTTGATGGTGTGCATGGGCTGCACTCTGCCTTGGGGACCCATCAGCGAGAGGGCTGTTATTGGTCCTGTGAGTTCATGGAGTGTGTCCCTTGCATGGGCACCTGTCATTCTGTGGGCAAGAGCCAGTGCATTTTCCTTCCTTTTCCTCTGAGCTCATCTTCTTACCGCTCTCCTCCCTTCAATTCTCTGTCCTCTCTCTTTGAATCCCTGTCCTTAAATCTCAGCAAGCTCTCTCTCTGTCTTCCTCTTTCTGTCTCTCTCCCTCTCCCCTGTTCTCTTTCTCTCTTCCTCCTCCTCTGTCTCTTTCCCTTCCCTTCTTTCCTCTGACGTGCTGTGGATCCTCACTTACTATCCTTAACTTTGGATCTGAACTTGGCGACCCCTGGAAAGCTTGTATCCTATGCACAGGATTCATTCGCTCAAGGAAGCCTGCTATGGCCATGGATCCTTCATCCCACAGGCTCAGATGTCCCCGTCCAATGAGGAAGTCCAGCCAGCTTGACCTGAGGCCCCTGAAAGACCCTGGCAATCCCTGAAAGGGCTGCAGTGCTCTGCTCTGGAGTGGCTAGGTGGAAGCCACAGACGTGGGGGCCATGCCTGGTCCTCTGCCTCCCACTCAGGACAGAAACTTACAGCAAACAAGAGGTACCTGCGAGCTGCTCTCTGCAGCTTCAGCCAGGTGTGTCCTCTGACAGCTGAGGCTGGCTTACCAGCTCCACCCATGAGGAGGGGTCTGGCCCTGGCCTCCAGGGTCCGGCTGCTTCCTCTCCAGTGAATACACTGATTACCACACTGGGTCCAGAGGGAGCTGAGTTGGAGCAGTGGGTGTAGAGCAAAGGGCTGCGGGTACTCTGAGGAAGTGGGGAGGGGTCACGTGTGCAAAAGGGAGAAGAAAGAAGACAGGAGGTGGGTGGAGAGGGCTGAAGGGCCCCGGCAGCTCCCCGAACTGCAGCCTGGCACAGCAGTTTTGCATCTTGGTGGTCCAAAGTTGAAGGAAGCACAGCCAAGACAGTGAAGAAGGACATCTTGCTTGTGGGTGGAGAGCCCTGTGTATGGCCCCCAGATAGTGTTCCCCCCGACCCAAGAAAAGTTTGAGGTTTTATTCAGAAAGCCCGTGCATGTTCACATGGGCAGACACTGCAGGGTGGGCACATTTCTGAGCATGCCCAATTTAAGGTATATGCTGCTGGGCATGCTCGGTTAAGGTCATAGTTCAAGAAGGAAAGATGGTGGGCAGGAACACTTCTGAATGCATCTGGCTTCTGTTGCATAAAAATTGTTATTGTTAGGTGCTCTCAAGTAGGACTGACTCTTAGCAACCCTATGTACAGCAGAATGAAACCATCCCCAACACTGCCACATCCAGCACTATGTCAGTGCTTCTCTGCTATTCATAGGGTTTCAATGGCTATTTTGGAAGTGGGCTGCTGGATCCTTCTCCCATTTTTGCAGTGCTGGAAGTAGAACCCAGGGCCTCAGAGAGCACAGAGCAGCACTCTACCAGCTAAGATAAACCCCAACTCTGCATAAGAATGGTAGATGGAGCCGGGCACGGTGGCGCACGCCTGTAATCCCAGTGGCTGGGGAGGCAGAGGCGGGAGGATCGCAAGTTAGAGACCAGAGGCAGTCTGCGTAACTTAGTGAAGCACTGTCTCAAAAAGTAAAATAAATGGGCTGAGGGCGTAGCTCAGTGGTCCAGCATTTGCAGAGCATGCAGGCGCGAGGCCCTGGGTTCAACCCCCAGTACCCCCCCCCAAAAAAAAAGAATGGTAGATGGGAAAATTACTCAGGTGCCTGTGGTCTGTGTCCTAAGTCCCCAGTGGAGATTCTTTGGCTGCTTCTGTTACTGATGCTGAAAACTGGTGGCCAGGCTCAGATCCCTACTCTGCCATGCAACAGGGATCCAAGAGCTTCTTGAGATGCTCAGAGCAGACAGATTCTGGCCACTACCACTGCTGTGCAAACTCCATTAAGCCGGCTGGGATAGAGAGGGTGAGGGAGAAAGGCCCTGGCTGTGGGAGCCTGGGTAAGTGACCCGTCCTGGGCCTCCATGTTCCTAGCTGAGCAGCCATGGGGGGACACCTGAGTCTCAACTCCTGGAAGGAGGAAGCCAGTGGCAGTCGAGTCAGCTGCGCTACAGAAAGGGGCAGGCAGGACTCAGAGAGTCCTTGGAAGAAGTGGCCCCCAGCTTTCCCAGCTGTTCCTAAGGGAGATGCCCCAGGAGCTCTTCCTGTTCGTGCCACCTGTGTTAGCCACCTTTGTGTCACTGTGGCAGAGTACCTGAGATACACAACGAAGGAGGAAAGATTTGTTTTGGCTCAAGGTTTTAGTCCATGCTTAGGTGGCTCTGTGGTTGGGTCCATGGCACAGCAGCACATCATGGTGCAGAGCTCCTGGTGGAGCAAAGCTGCTCATATCCTGGGGCCAGGAAGCAGAGAGCAGTGGGGCACCACCTTGCCAATAGCCTCTTCCAGGGCACAGCTCCTGGGGCCTCAGTTCTTTCCTCTAGGCTCCGCCTCTTTTTTTTTTTTTTTCTTTCAGTGCTGGGGCTGAACCCAGGGCCTTGTGCATACATTGCAAGTGCTCTACTACTGGGCTGTAACCCCAGCTCACTTTTTGTTTGTGTTTGTTTGTTTTGAGTAAGGGACTCATTAAGTTACATAGACTGCCTCTGGCCTTGAACCTGTGATTTTCCCGCCTCTGCCTCCCAAGTCACTGGGATGTACCATCATATGCTAGTTTAGGCCCTGACTCTTAAATGTTCTGCCCCCTCCCAATGGAACCACAGGCTGTGGCCAAGGCTTTGGAACAGGAGCCCTTGGGGACATTCAGGATCCAAACCATAAGATACCTTTTATATTGGAGTTTGCTCCTAAATTGCCCTGGTACTTGGGACATAAATTTTTCCTCGGAGGTGGTAACAGGTGCCACTGGTAACAAGTGAATGGCTCCCTGTGCGATGCTCTGCTCTTGTGTCCCGCGCCCTTGGCTCCAGTGGCCTGACCTGAGGCTCCTCTCCATTGGCCCAGCCAAGAGACTCTGAGCTGGCAGGGCTGCATGGGGCCACGCCTGAGTCGGGGCCATGCCATGGGAAAGCAGAGAGGGTGTGGGGCTCTTGGGGCTTGGCCTGTGGAATCACCCCAATGGGCTGTGAAAGTGGGGGGTCTGAGGGAGGGGCCATCCTGGTAATGGCATTGCCTAAAGAGAAGCCCGGGGTCAGGGAAGAGGGAGTAGCTTCTACCACTGGTTTACTAGACTTACATCCAACCAGAACAGCATTAATCCGACAACAGCAACAACCAACACAGAGCAAAGGTTCCGAATATAAACAGCACGTCCCCGACATGTTCTTTACAGATCATGAACTGCCAGCAAGCCCTGTGCAGCCCAAGGAGGCAGTAGCTCCTGAGGGATCCTTCAGAATCGCCTGTCTGTGCCCAACACTGTGAATGGGTTCCCATCTGCTGGGACCCCCAGGCTGCCCGCCAGGCCTTCTGTACAGCCAGCTTGGAGCTCCACGGCCCCACTGTGGCATTTCATGGCTCCAATGCTGTCAGTGTGATGAGAGCGTACCTACCCTGGGAGCACTGTCGCCACATAAAATCCACAGGAATGTTTGCAAAGGTGCCAGTCACAGGATCAAGTCCTTGGCCAGGCTCATGGCACCAGACAAGGGTGAAATCCAGTTAGAGGAGAAAAAAAGATGCCGTTTCTTCCTGCTCTGGCCATTTAAATATTAGTAGCACTTAAAGCAAAGCAAAATAAAAAATCAGTGCAGCCTGCATGGCCGCCTTTAATTAGTGCCATTTGTACACTAAGCCTGCAATTACAGCAGGTGCCCTCGGAAGGCCTTGGCAGCCGGGCTGTTACTGTCCAGTTGCAGGGCCACAAGAAGTGCTGACCACAGGGCCCCTGTTGCCTTTGAGTGAAGGAGGGAGCTTTGCCAAACTCTTCTGGACCACATTCTGGCTTCCAGGGCCTCCTGGAGGGGGAGGAGGGGCAGGAGTGGAGGCAGGGCTGATCAGGGGGCCAGCTATAGCTGCCATCTGGGCATCATTGGTCTACCTAGGGATGGGCCAAGGTGACAGCAGGTGCAAAGGGTTGGCCCTACGGAGGGCCAGTACTGGTGCAATTTGTTCTCCAAGCTTCCTGGGGAACTAAGTGAGGCCTCTTCTTGCTGAGACTGTCCTTTGCTCCTGGGTCCCCTCCCTCCACTGCTTCTCCTGGGAACTGACCCTTGGAAATCCCACTGAGCAAGAACCTCCACCTTGGGGGCTTCTGCGAAGGCTCCCTGAGGACACCTTTGGGATCCCCCATAAAGTCAATCCTCTGAAAGTCTCCAAGCTATGGAGAGGGAGGGGTGTGAGCAGCAGAGGCCAGGTAACTTGGTGTTACCCACAGTCATCTGTAGGCCGGTGGGCGTGGGGCGAGAGGAACTCTTGTTCCCTCCTGCAGATGTCTGCTCCATGGCTGCACGCCTGCCATCCTTCCCATGGCTTGAAACAACTCCTCTCCTCCAAGGGTCCAGCAGGCCAGAAGGCTGCTTTATTTTCCCACCTGAACCCAGTTTATTTTCTTAAAACTAAAAAGAACTGAGTTAACGTAATTTTAAAAGGCATTACCAGAAAAGTGTCTCTAAATTGGATAATGCAGGTGGATTTTTAAAATGAGGTAAAATCCTCAAAATATCCATTAATCATTTTACAGCGAACAATTCAGTGGCCTTTAATACATTCATGACATTGTACAACCATGATCTCGGTGTAGGTCCAAAACTTTTTCATCACCCCAAAGGGAGACCCAACCTATTAGCAGTCACTCCCCATTCCTTCCTGCTGGCAGCTACTGGTCTGCTCTCTGTCTCTGGATTTGCCTCTCCTGCACATTTCACATAAGTGGAATCATACAACACGCGGCCTTTTGTGTCTGATTTCCTGCACCTAGCATATTTTTGAGGTCCACTCATGTTGCAGCACATAACAATACTTCAATCCTTTTTAGGACTAAATAATATTCCATTGCATGGCTCTGCCAGGCTGTGCTTGTCCATTCACCTGTGGACGAGGTGGGCCTCCCCCTGTTAGCTGCTGTGAAACGTTAGTATGAACGTTTGTGGAGAATTTTTTGTCTGAATACTTGCTCACATCTTTTGGGTGTGTACCTAGGCGTGGAATTGCTGGGCCATGTGGTGATTCTGTTTAACTTTCGGAGGATCTGCTGCTCTGCTTTCCTCAGCAGCAGCCCCACTCCCCCTTCCTACCTGCAGCGCACAAATTAGATTTCCCCAAGTCCTCCACAGCACCTGGTACTTTGCTTTCTTCTTACTCTGGCCATCCTGGTGGGTGGGTATGCAGTGGTGTCTAACTGTGGCGCGGGCAGCTGGCCCCTCTCCACGTGCTTGTTGGCCCTTTGTGTACCCTTGGGTGCTTCTCTCTGCCCTCTGTATCCTTCTCCCTCTCTGCAGCTCCTCCATGTGCTCCTGACCCCATGGCTTTGTCTGAGCCCCCTGGACTTTTGGTGCCACCACTGGCCACAGCTTCAGCCCTAAGGGACTTACAACAGGTTTTCAGGAGGCAGAGCCCTCCTGCCCCACCCAGCTTTGGGCTGATTTGCTTAGGGCCAGATGTCCCCTCCCAGATCAACCTGTCCCAGGGCTGTGGGTGAGTGGGTAGAAAGGGTCCCTCAGGAGCAGATCCCAGACAGGATTGCAGTGGGAAAGGGTTGATTTGGGGGACATAAGACATATGGGCAGGGGAGAGGGGTGTGGGGCCGAGAGAGGCTGCTGGAATGCAGCGCCTCTTAGAACTGCCCACTAGCTGGGCAATTCTCATGAGAGCTGGGGCTGTTCTCTAACCAGCCCTCCCAGGGTCTGAGAGCTGACCGCTGGGCGTGTTATCATCCTGCCTGCAGGAGCTGCCCCGGTTTGGGCTGAAGCATCGGGTGAAGGAGCAGGCGGCAAGTGCACTGCAGGAGGAGGCAGGTTTCAGATGCTCATGTGGGTGGAGGCTCAAAAGGGAAGCTCCCCCACCATGCCCATGAACTGGAGAGTGTAAACCTAGCACAAGTCACTGCTTCCCCAGGTGGGCCCCACTGGTGCTCAGGAACATTGTCTGAGCCCTGCCCAGGCCAAGAGCCAACAGGACCAGGTTTGGCTTATCCTGGGGGTTCCATTTGCACCAGCAGGAGGCTCTCAATGGCCTCCACTGTCTGCTGCACTAAGCCTCCTATGGGGTGGAGGCTGACCCACCAGGGTCAGCATGAGAGACTGTCCACATCTTTTTCTGCCACTGCAGGCACCCTGGACAGAGAGGCCCGGCTGCTCCTTCCTCTACACCCACGTAGGCTGAGTGTGGGCCCTTTGTACTGCCTGGTGTTTGCCCCTCTTAGTCTGTCTTCTAGCTTTCTTCCTGGTTTTATGAGCATCCTGATGCCCATTCAATAAAATCATTCTTTAGTTTTGGATTTGAGTCCTCGCTCAGTCACAAGAGTGACCTTGGGTGGACTACTAGGTCTTTCTTTTTTCTTTGGTTTTGTTACCAGGCACCTAGGTGTGGGTTTCTGTTTTGTTTATCCTGCTTGGGGATTGTTTGGCTTCTTAAAATTGTGGTTTGATGTCTTTCATGAGTTATAGAGAGTCCTCAGCTTTTGCTTCTTCAATATTGCTTCTGTCCATAGGCTCTCTCCACCCCTCCTGGAATTCCATGTCACCTTAGTCCTCTGCATTTTTTCCAGGGCTCTTCTGGCCCCCTTTCTGTTCTTTTCCTTCTCATATATTCCTTGGTTTCTCTGTGCCTTGCTCTGGGTATTTTCTTCTGACCTGCCTTTCTGTTTATGAATTCTCTCTTCAGTGGTGTCTAATTGGCATTTACAACTACTCATTGAATTCTCTATTTCAGGCAGTACATTTTCAGTTCTGAAATTTTTATTTATATAGTTTTTCAAATCTTCTGTGTGTTTAAAAATAATTCTAGGTTTGGCTAGTATTTTCAAAGTTCTTTGATTTCCTTGGGCACATTATTCTAATGCCTGAATCTCTGATTTCTATCTGTACTCCCAAGGGGCTGCTGATTCTGCTGATGGATTAGATTTCAGTCGCTCCACTACTTTGTCCCCAGCCCACATTCTCACCCACCAGTATCACTGCTATGTTTCCTCTGGTTGTATTTGCTGACTGTTCTTCATAGGGCACTGGAGAAAACTGGGTCATAAATGCCATTCATCTTTCCTCATGTGTTTCAACTGGTATGAGATGCAGGGTCTACTCCCATGCTGCTGCTGGTGAGGTCTGGCTTGACCATTAGCACCCTGAGGTCTCCAAGGTGTGGGTGGGTGGGGAGGAGGCCTAGAATCCAGCACCACAGCATCTGCACACAGTTCTAGTGACATGGCACTGAAAAGGGACGAATGCTGAGCAAGGATGGTCTAGAGGGCTGACGGGTCAGGCAGAACCACACTGGCCTCCACTTACTTGGAGGGCGATGGAGATGTCCCTCTCCACCTGGGGCAAGGCTCATCCCTGAGAACCTCTTCCAGGAGCTGAGAGGCCATGATCTGCTCCTTAAAGGTGAGCAGGCAATGGGAGCCTCTGCCTGGTGAGATCTCAGGGAGAGCAGAGGGTTGTGGCATCTTGGGGCTGGGGTGAAGTGTGACTTCTCTCCCTCTCCAGGTGCCTGCCAGATCCTTTTTCCTTCCAGGGTCAGCCTGTGGGAGTACCAGCCACCCACAGCCCTGGGCCAAGAGCCTCAGGCTGCCCTGACTCCTCTTCCTTCCATCCCCCATCCAACCTGTAGACCCTGTTTTCTCTGCTCCAAAACATTTCCAGAATCAAACCCTTCTTCCCATCTCAGGGCAATAGTCCCATGCCTATGGCACTGGGAGGGCACTGTAGGGCTGGTGAGTGGCCTCTTTGCACTACCTGAGGCCCTATGAGACCTGGAGTAAGGGGCTGCCACAACCATCAGTGCTGGGAGCCAGATGCCCTCTCTGCAGGCAAGCCGAGGCCCTGGCAGATCCTCGCTGGCCCAGGGCCCTATTTCCAGGCCGCCTCCCCAGTCCAGAGGCTACCCAAGGCCATCAGCTAAGACGCGAGTGAGAGGGTCACACTTTGTGCAGAGTATGTCCCATGTGCTTGCCTAGCAAAAGCTACTGGAAAAATGATAAATGAAGAAGGTAAAAGAGGGTGTTATAAGGACAGGGACATTCTGAGGCTCAGGGTCTAGGACAAAGCTGGCTTCTCCTTGCTGATTTAAAGAAAGCACAAGTTGGGTGCGGTGGTGCATGCCTGTAATCCCAGCGGCTTGGGAGGCAGAGACAGGAGGATCGCAAGTTTGAGACCAGAGACAGTCTGCGTAAATTAGTGAGACTCTGTCTCAAAAAAGTAAAAAAAATGGGCTGAGGGTGCAGCTCAGTGGTCCAGCACTTGCAGAGCATGCAAGTGCGAGGCCCTAGGTTCAACCCCCAGTACCGAAAAATAAATAAACAAACAAACAAATAAACAAACAAATAAATAAATAAAGCAAGCAAGTACAGTAGGGGTTAAGCCAGGGTTCCCATAGCCCCCTCTAACTTGAGCTTTTTCACTTGAGGACACAAGTAACTGAGTTTGCCTGATCACAAAGTGTGCTCCCCACAATACCCAAGAGTAGTAGGTAACCCCGGTGTCCACCGATGGGTGGGTGGATAACCACAGTGGGATCCATTCACCAAAAGGAAAGAGATCTTTTTTTCTTTTTGAGGCACTTGGGGGTTGAACCCAGGGCCTCATGTGTACTTTGCAAGTGCTCTACCACTGGTTGCACCCCTAGCTCCCTTTAAAAAGTTTTATTTAATCTTGAGACAGGGTCTAAGTTATACAGGTTGCCTCTGGCCTTGAACTTGTGATCGTCTTGTCTCCACCTCCTAAGGCATTGGGATTACAGATGTGCATCATCACGCCTGGCCTAAAGAGGAAGGAAATTCTCACACTTGTAACCACATCAATGAACCTGAGGAATCCATGCTAAGTGAGCCACTCACGCACGTGTGCACAAACACACACAACACACACTACACACATATGCATGCACACACACACACCACACCCCACCACAGCATGCAGTATGATTTCACCAATAGGAGGCCCCTATAGTTGTCCAAGTCATGGAGACAGAAGGTGGCATGGAGTGCCAGGGCCTAGGGAAGGCAGTGTTACCAGGGGAGAGTTTCAGTTTGGGAAGAGGGGAAGGGTGCTGTGGACGGATGATGGTGCTGGCTGAATAGTAATGTGAGTGAGTACCTTCAATGCCCTGGAACTGCTCACTCATGAAAGCTACCATGTGTGCAGAGGGGTGGTAGAGCTCAGTAGGAGAGCGCTTGCCTAGCATGTGTGTGGCTCTGGGTTTGATTCCAACATTGTAAAAAGAAGTAGAAAAAGAAGGAGGAGGAGGAG